>JAHLSL010000007.1:43827929-43874487 GCA_025920805.1 Petroica traversi
CCCCCCCCCCCTTTTCTTCCCTTCTCTTTCTCTCCTGCTTTGGCTGCCCCTTGGGTGGCTCTCACTTTTGTGTTTACTGAGGGTGTCCCTTGGTCGAGCCGAAGCGGCCAGCTGCCCCGCTGCCCGCTGCCCCGGCTGCTGCCCCACGAGCGAGGAGATAAGCAGGGCGCTCCGGCTTTTATACGTTTTATAACCCCCCCAATGGGCATGCTCTTCCGGCGAGCACCAGCCCGGCCACGCAGCCAATAATGTTGCAGAGCGGTCTAACCCCCTCTCTTCCCTCCCTCCCTTTCTTCCCTCCTTCTGCCTCGTAACCCTCCGGAGTCCAGCTTGGGAGGGAAGAGGGGACAGAAAGTTTCTGCCGCACGGTTTCTTTGCGTGCTGCTACCGGGATGGGGGCTTTGCCCCCTCTGCCAGCCCCGGGTGGGAGAGGGGCTACGCGCATCCCCGGCCGCGCCGCAGGTGAGGGCAAGAGCCGTGAATCCGCACCCCGAGCCCCTGCCCAAAATACCGGGGACACCCCTTGAGCGCCTCTCGCTGCGCGATCGTGAACCCCGAGTCCCGGCGGGGTGGGAGAGGGGGAGATCGCCCAGCCCGTCCTATTTCGGGTCCCTCTCTAGGCGCACACGGGCACAGGTGTCAGCGCCTGCCGCCGAACTGCTCGGAAGAGCTCCCCGGCAAAGGCACGGGATTCCCGCCCGGCCGCTGCGGGCACCGAGTCCCACCCGGGCGGCAGCAAGCCCCGCGGCCACCCCTGCGTGTCCGTTCGGACAACATGGACGCTGCCCGTCCGCACCCGCGTCCTGCACCTCGCAGAGCACCTTCCCGCAGCGGTTCCCGCTCGCTGGGTCAGCTCTGCTTCCCGCCGGCTCCTGCAGGCGAACACTGCTGCCTCTAAGCCAAAGGGACTTAGCCTAGGCTTCTCCGTGCGTGTGCAGCAGCGCGGGCAGAACGCGCTCCCGCTGTTCTGCGCTGCTGCATGGCAGGCACACCGGGCTGCATGGGCCGGCACTCGCCCGTTCCCGAAGATCTGCCCTCCGAGCCCGGCCCGAGGAAGGAGCCCCGCTGGCTTTCAAAGGCAGCGCCCAGGCAGCCCCCGGTGCCCGCACCCTCGCCGCTGGCCCGGAGAGTGCCCCTCTGCAGCGGAATGCGTATCAGGCCGCGCCACTGGCGCGCCCCGTTCTTGGGGCAGAGAAGAGCAGTGCTACCTGAGACCTGAGCGGCAGGTTGGCCCACTTCAGGTAGCGCTTGTCATAGCTGATATTGCAAAATGGCAAGGATGCAGCAGTCCTCACCCAGCATGCAATAAAAAAAACTTTTTTTTTTCATTTTTCAACTTGGTACTTCCCCTCCCCCCACCCCCGCCGCAAGGATGGGAGGCTTTGTGCATCTCTCAGCAATCGGAATTGCCCTAAACGTGCCCAAGAAAATGTGGGCAGAATTATCCTTTCTCACTAGGCTTTGGAGCATCCTTTCCTCCCTAGCATCCTTCTGATTGCTGAGCTCTCCTCTGGGATGTGTCACTGCACATCACAGCAGTCCTGGTGTCAGGGCTGTGGGCTGCAGCCACTGTGCATTGGCACATCTGGGAGATGCTGAGGAAGCAGTTCTGTGCACACCAGGCTCAACCTCAGTCATAAATTCTCAGCTCCTCCACTGATATTTAAACATGTGAAGAAGTGACCTGGCCATCAACGAGACTGAGCATCTGCCAACATATGCCAGGGCTCCGGATTTCTCTTTACCTTGGGCTTTTGGAGTTTCTCCTAGATGCCCAGGACTTAGTAAATCCCAGTTGTGGGTCCTTGCAAATTGCTCAGCAGAGGTGGTCTTAACAAAGGGCAAACCACCTTTCCTCCCTGCAAAAGCAGAACCCCATTAAAAGGACCCAACCTTGGCAGGGGGGTCAGCAGGGCTGCAAGCTACTCTTAATAGCTGAAGGAGCCCAGCTCCCTTCCCCCAGCTCACCACGAGGACCTCCTAAGAGTAGACAAAAGAAAGCTTTGAGGGTTAATCTCCCTGAGAAAAACAAGTGATTTACCAGTAAACAACTGCAATAGCAAACAATGGAGGTGAAAAATAGGGATCATAAAAAAGTCGGTTTGAAGG
The DNA here is from genome assembly GCA_025920805.1 of Petroica traversi. Lineage (NCBI taxonomy): Eukaryota > Metazoa > Chordata > Aves > Passeriformes > Petroicidae > Petroica > Petroica traversi. The sequence continues at coordinate 43,830,039 of JAHLSL010000007.1, forward strand.
AAGAGGCGACCCACTAAGAGAGGTGTCCTTTGGCTGGGGGAAAAACACGGCAGCAGTTAGATGAAGGTTCAGCAGCAGCTACAGCAAAATAAACCCCACAAGTTGCCACTGGATCTACTTGTGTTTGTGCCTTTTGATCTTTTAATTGCCTCTTAGTTATCCTTCAGTGCAAATAAATAGTGCATTGTGTCAAGAAAGAGGAGGGGGGCGGGAAAGGGAAGAAAGAGACACAAAAGAAAGAGCTGTAGCCCAGAAGAGAAAAGGAACAGGTTCTTTCCCCCCACCTTTAAAGGAGTGAATATATCTGTATTTGGGGGGAGGAAGAGGATAGGATTAGAAATCAAAGCAAAGTTGGAGAGAAGCATATTAAGCCTCGGGCATCCTTACAGTAGGAAGAAAAGAATGAGGTGGTAAAACCCTTTGGGAGTTTATTCGGTGAGTTTTGAGAGGATTCACGAGTGTAATATTGTTAAAGGTCAGCTGAAACCTAATTTAAACTGGGGATGTGTGACCTCCGCCCTTCATTTAATACAGTCATAAGTAACATTACACTGCAGCTGGAACAATAGGTGCCTCCACCCCAAACTCCAGCCCTTGGCATTGCCTTCGAGGAGGGCTGGAAGGGAGAGCAGGAGAAGGACCAAAAAAGCCAAGGACACAGAAAACCTGGAGAGAGGGAGGTAGAAAGAGAGGGATAAGCAGGCCTCTGGAGCACAGCACTGACCACCAAGAGCCTTGCAAAATCCTAGGAAGCATTTTGGTTTGGAAGTGGATGGGGCTGCAGTAAAGCATCACCTGAAAACGTTGCAAATACAATGAAAATGAATCACTGCCTCTTGCATTTGTCTGACCTCCTGGTCGTCGGCACAGTTCAGGAGAGAAATCATGTTTGTGGTTCCCATTAAATTTGCAGGGAGCAAGGACTGTATTCACAAAGCAAAGTCAACCAAAGTGAGCTGAAACTACATGAAGTTAAAATGGGAGCTGAAATAAAAGCAGTATCTGAAAGGTGCCCTGAAACAACCAGGGGATGTCAGGGACTCAGAGGGAAAACCCCTGCTGCTGCAGCAGCTCGGAAGAGTTGGGGCAGACTGCAAAGCCTCCTGGTGGCACTGCCCATCTGAGCTGATCAAAGCATCTCATGGGTGGCCACCAACACGTGGCCAGAAAGCTTTCCAGGGAAAGGGGGAAGAACTAGAAAGCTTGGGCCAGCCTGGACCTTGCAGGCACGGATGTGAGCTTCAGCAAAAGCAGAGGAATGTAAATAACTGCAGAAATGCAGTAGTCCTGGGCCAGGGTGGATGTTAGAGATGCTGCTAGGGAGGTGAGCCAAGCAGATACCTTCAGGGAAGGGAACATTTACATGACTTTTCCCTTCCTCTCCCACCTAGAATCCAAGGAGAGGTCACCTAATCCCAGCCCAACAAGACACTCTGTGATGCTTATTTGGTTTATTCCACAATTACAGCACAAATGACAGGGTGGGCAGAGTGGGGTTTGCAGAGCATGGTTCAGGTGCTGTGCTTGCAGTGCTACAAAGGTACCCCAGTTTGTATTCTCATATGTCCCTCTAAATTCTCCTATGTCAAGAGTGAGGACAGCCAGGAGAAACCAGACTGCTTTACTGACATGCCCCACAAATCTAGATTGAGATGTCCAAATTGAGACAAAAGGAAAGTGAGGGTAGGCTGTGGGTCACTGAGGACTAGAAGAAATCATCTGTAGTGAGACTGGAGAGGGATTATCTGGAGTCTATACACAGCTATTTAATGGCTGAGGAGTAACCATACTTGTCCCAGAGCATCTTTTAGTGAAAGGCTTTAAGAAAGTAATACCTTTTGCTTTGTACAACCCAGGAACTTGACAATAACACCGAGTCCTTGCATGCTGAGATATATCGATCCTGGGGCACACTAAACTGTTAGAATGGGAAAGATTCACTGGCGAAGGGGGATGTGATATATGGAAGGTCCCTGCAAAAAAATTGAAGTCAAAGAACTTAGAGTGAGAGAAATAATTCACCTGGAACCCCCGCTCAACAAGGAACAAACAAGAGCAGAAGCTAGGCAGGTCTGTTTTAGGACTCCTGGTATGCCTGGCTAGTGAGAACATTTTGAGGCCGTGCTCCCAGCCCTGATGGTTTCTGCTGCAGGATTGTTATATGGACAGGACAACTTTTCTGGCATGTTCAGAGAGAAAGAGGGACTCTTAAATCAACTCCTGCCCAGATCTTCTGTGATGCCTGGGATCTCTTACTGGACTTAGGTGTTCAGGAGAGGTGTTGGCAGTTGCTTCCTCAGGACCTGGAGGTTGCTGAACAAAGCAAAGATAAAGTTATTCCACTGTAAGTTCATGCATTGTGACAGAGGAATTTGTGACAGTGGTAAAAGGCACTGTCAGTGAAAACAGGGTCGTGTTTTCACCCCTGTTTATATGGATGACAAACTATGCATTTTTTATTGGCTGGACAGACTTGCTATTCCTATAATGTCTTTTAAAATTCAATGTCCCCAATGACTAGAGAAAAGCTCCAGTGTGAGCAGTCTCACTGGCTCAAGAGGCTGCAGGATGGTGCATGTCCCTGTGGCCAAGTGTGAGGGAGGAATTGAAAAAGCACAAATGATGTTCAGCAAGTGAAGCTCACTGGGTATGCTTGTTGGGATGCTGTCCCCAGCATGGCCCAAAAGAAGGAGGCCAAGGGGTCCCAGGGTCAGATGATCCCAGAAAGGGAGAAAAGTGTCTCTCCCCATGCTGTTTGATGTTGTGAAACAGCAAACATCTCTTGGTTATCCTTGGTTGCCAAGGAAGACTCCAGCTCAGCTAATGTCTTCCCGAAAGGAATTTCCAAGAAGAGTAGAATAGGATAAAAAAGGAAAAATGCCTGCCCTCTCCCCAGCTTCTTTGCATTGCAACGGGAACCCAGAAAGCTCCAAGTTTTGTCTGATTATTTGAATCAAAAATGTGCAACAGAGTAGCAGAGAAGTAGGATGTGTCAGTGCCTATATTAACAGCTAAGCATATCACCATTTCCTGTTTTTCTTTTTTTTTTTTTTTTGAACCATTGCCATCAAAATACCCACTGGAATGTCATGGGGAAGAAGTGGTCCAAGATTGTTTAATGACCAATAAAAGCTCCAGCAGGTACAATTAGTTCTTCCAAGCACCAGGGGATGAAGTTGGCTCGTTACAGCATTGTACAAATAAGGATTTGTCTACAGAGCAAGCTCTGAGTCAAAACATCCTGCAAATGAAACATGTCACAGGAGAAGGCAGGAAACCCTTTGGACTAGAAGTTCTTTAGGGTGAAGACTGTGACCCATGGCTGTGTCCCTGCAGGGATGGCCTGATGAGGATGTCCTGGGAAGGCAGCAGTAATAGCAGGCTTCCCTGGGTTTTCCCAGGGAGGAGCTGAGCAGTGGGAAGGTGGTGGGCAGGGATGCCACTTTTCTCTGAGCAGGAGCACGCCATGTCTTCTGAGGGGTCTGTGTCACATCCTACAGCAAGGCACCTTCATGCATGCCACTTCACTCTGTCTGCACTTGGAAAAACTTAGGGATCACCCTTAAAAATGTTTTATCTTGCTCACAGATGTATCAATATGAACTGGTCAGTCTGGCTGCATATTGCTTGATTCATGAGAGAAATCAGGTGAGCTTTTAGTAAGTTCTTTCCTATAAAACGAGACACAGCAGCTGTATCTGAGATCCTCTCCAGCAACTCCAACAGAACAACCATCACTAGGTGGCTGGTGGCAATGCCAGTGATGGACCATGCCAGCGGTGATTGCAGTCCTTATATGCACCAACATTCCTGTGCTGCAGTTTCTTGGAGACCTTGCCCTTGGCCTCGTTGTGCAATCAGCCCAGAAAAGCTGCACAGGTGATCAGGGTGGGGTTTCCCACCCTCTGTCCCTAGAGGTGCATGGTTTGAGCACCCTTTCAATACTCTGCAAAAATCAGACACAAGAGCCAGCTGCAATGTCACCATGGGATGGGTTATTTTTCCAAGTGCCCAAGGGAGCTGATGACACGTAGCACACAGGGTGACGCATTTCAGACAATACATGTGGGGCCCTTATTTGCCGCAGAAAGGTGGAGTGGTGAGATATGTCTCTGTTGTGTAATTAATGGCTTTGAAAAAAAGCCCTGAGCTTGTTGGCTGAGCCTGAATACCTCTGAGGGGTTCTGGAATCCCAGCTATGTATCTTTCAAGCATTTCTTCCTCCTTTTTTTTTCTTTTCTTTTCTTCCCCCCCCCCTTTCTTTTGCATTGCTGCTGTGCTTCAGCACAGGTCTTTGCAGCTCTCACTGACTTCCTTCAGAGGACTGAGTGGCAGCATCTCCTCCAGGCCAGGGCTTCACACCTTATCAGGGATCACTTCTTCAAGTTGGGGCTTTTTGGGTGGGATAAATGTGCTGCCAGGCCTAAAAACTGATGCCCTCATGTGTGAGTTGAGCAGTGAAGACCACAAAGTAGGATGTGGGGTTGGGGTCCCATGGGCAAGTGGCTATGGGCATGGGGACAAGGGGCAGAATGGGGCTCATGCATGTTGTGTGGATGCACACAACACCTTGGGCAAGCCACTTAATTTCCCTCTGGTTTTCATCCCCATGTACCAACTCATGACAGGGGTAAGTCTGTCCCCTGTTGCCTTGTTGCTTTGAGGCTGTGGCTTCCAGCACCTACAGCTGGCAGGGGCTGTACAGGAGATTGCAATAACTTACACCCTCACCTCATTTCTATTCCTGATGCAGGTGACGCAGGAACACCCTGTGCCCACCCATGGTGCCAGCGTCCCCTCTGGACCACACTGCCCTTGCCATGGATGATGGATGCCCAGTGGGGAGGGGAGGAGGTGTGGATAATTTGTTTTCTCACTTAAATAAAACGATGTCTCATAATCGTAGTGAAGGAGGAGAGGCAACAGCTCTTGGCAAAGCAACTCACTCTAAGTGCACTTCAGTGGAAATATTTATATTCTGCTGAAAAATTCACCGAGTGTGGCAGTAGTGTGGCGTGATGCTGGCGGAGCTGAGCTGGGTATTGTGCCCTGAGCCAGGTCCCAGACAGTGTGGGCCTGGAGATGTCACCAGCTCATCACTATTTCACCTTCAAGGACAGGTGCATAGTTGGGGTTGGCGTCTTTGAGTAATGTCACAGGGCAAGTAGGTATAACACAATCCTGTGTTATGGGAAGGAGGGATTTTTATGGTGCCAGCTGTATTTCAGAGAGGCTCTGGTGAGAGAAGCAAGGGTTGTGTAGAGATCCCAGCCCTTCTGGAGCAGGACACCTCACACAGGATAGGACCCTTGAGGCTGCTAAACTAATTACTAGTTGCTTGGAAGGTAACCCTCCCCAAAAACTCATGCATGTAAGCTTTTCAAAACAGCAGGTGGTGTGCTTGTGTAGCACGTGCAGGCATGTGTGTGTGTGTTTCCAAATGTATTTTTGGGCTGAGGGGGAAGCGAGTGCTTGTCTAACTAGGTAGAGCCAAATGGCAGGTGATTCAGATGCTACCCCCTACTTCCAGCAACCCTCTGGTGGTGTCACTGGAGAGTCCCCATCTCTTCATCAGCCATAGATAATGGGCTCCAGAGAGGCTGTCTGTGCAGCCAACATGCAAAGGGTTAAGTGAATTCCCAAGGCAGGTGGGAGCTCGAGTCAGACTGGGTGATATTGCAGACACGTTGTTTGAAAAGCTAAGAAATTGTGGAATTCCTCACCTAATCCAACTTCCCCACAGTTTAAAGAAAACTGCAGTGAAAGATATCACCACAGCCAAGGGAGACCCCCCATGAATATTTCCCTGCATAATCCGTATGAGGATACAGGCTCCATTCTGAGCCTCGGTGCAGGTGTTCCCGGTGGAGTTCGTAGGATTCACACCCTCAGTGCCTTGACCTGTATGAGCTGGAGGTGACTCCCTGCATCTCTGTGACACTGCTTGTCACTCCCTCCCTAACCCTGTGACAACCCCTCTGCCTTCATCTGAGCTCACTGCAAGGACATGCTGCTGAGGCAGTGGTAGCCGAGAGTAATTAAAACACCTGCATGAGAAAATGTTCAATGAGACAACACAAAACTTATCAGAAATAGTGCTTTCGACTTCAGCTGGTCCCAGTTTAGGGCATCTCTAATAATGAGAGGGGGCTTTAGTGAGCCCTTAGCTGTACAAAAACCTGGGTATGTCTAATCATCAGCAAGTGTAATTGCAATGATGGAAATCGTGTCCCTATTTCAGAACTGCTCACCTCTCCTCCCTTCATTTCTCCAGGTGGGTCTCTTTGCTGGACCATCTCAGTCTGACAGGTAGATTTTCATGCAGAAGAGATTTTTGTTTAGTTAGTTAGTTAGTTAGTTAGTTAGTTTGTTTGTTTTTGCGTTAAAGGCAACCATTTTAAATATGTAGACATCACACGGGTGTTTTGTAGTCAAAACAAGCACAGAAACCACAAGAGGTGCCAGACTGGAACAATCTCTTCTCCACAAATCTAATCCAAAGCAGAAAAAAAAAGTGTTTTCCAGAGATAAAATTAATTCCTTTGTCTCTACATGTGTTACAAGGAGAAAGAAAAATCCTGCAATGGATAGCAGGCATCCCCTTTCCTTTTTGAGGAAAATTACTCTCCCTCCAAGAAGCCTCACTGTCCAAGGTGGGGAGTTATTTCAGGCCAGACCTGCTGGGTGCCACTCCAGGGCTCTGTCATTGAAGATGATGAGTGCTTGCAACTGCTGATTCCTATGAGCTGCTTTGGTATCCCTTTCTGGGGGAGCCTCACTGTTTCCAGTGAGTCAGCCCAGGGGCTTCAGGCTCATTTGGGCAGGCTGAGCACTACCCTCACTCACTAATTAACTCACATGAGCGTCATCTCGTGTTTGTTTGAGTCACTGGGGTGTTTCAAGAGCTCCCCTGCCAATCCCTTGAGACCCCTGTCGTGCAGTGCAGCAGATCCTGCCTGCCCCAAGCCAGAACTGTCTAGGGGAGGGTGATTTTCTGGGGATGCCTCCCACACAACAGTGCAGTTGGGGTGCAAACCTGCTCCGGTTGATGCTTCGTAGCCGTGTTCTCCCACCCACAGCCGCCCTCGCCATTCCCAGAGACCCACATGAGAGCAGTAATAGCACTGTTGGGGTATACAAAGTAAAAGATGACTCACTGCTAAGCCTTTGCTCCCTCCTTTGGGAGGCAACCAGATAGGGAGTAATCTCCTGGGGAAGGGGGGTGGATTGAAGTCAGACTGATTTTTTTTCCTGAGAACCTTTCATTTAGTCTAAACAACCAGCTTGGGATGTTGGCACTAGGCTCTTAAATTAAGCATGCTTTTCCTGGCACAATTCTGCCAGGATAGCAATGGCTGGAGCCAGGTTCTGGTCATCAGTGTGGAAACAGGCGCAAATCCCTACAATAAAATGGAAAACAGCCCTTGAGCTTCAGTAACTGCTTTGAAGGGTCTGCCCTGGATAGTGGGTAACGCATGGGGAGTGAGATCCAGGGAATGGTGATTGTTTGCAAGTAGGCTACAAGACCTACACAAGGCCAATGAGAAAGCTGGGGCTGAGGAAGCTACTTCCACCATGCTTGGAGGGTTTTGGTGGTGGTTCCCATTTCTGGGCTGCTCTACTCCCTGACACTACCTCTGGTTACCAATATGCCAACCTCTGTGACCTACCTCTCTCTGCCCACTGCTTTTCAGCACCAGGATCAATCCTGTGCTGCTTTTGCAAGACCATCTCATGGGGGCAAGGGGTCTTAAGCCCAGATGGCGCTCCCTTGCAGGCAGCAGCATCTCTGCATCTGAAATCCAGTTGCTGCTGGCACAGAGTTAGCTGTGGGGTGGGAGGTGGAGGTACAGGAGGCTGCAAGCACCACTTGGACCAAACACAGTGGGTCATGGAGTAAGGGAACTTCTCTTGGTTCAACGTGGCTGTGCCCTACCTGGGAGCACTATGCTGACATACATTTACCCAAACAGCATCTGCCTTCCCACCTGCCTCTTCTCTGGCGTGGCCACAGCAGAGGCTGTGGGGAGCCAGCCTCTCAGACCCAGCCTTTTTTTCATAATGCAAGCTGCTCCAGGGCACTCTGACTGACAGCCCTCTCACCCACGGGCTCTTTCTGAACTCTGCCACCCTGCTGCAGTTTGTCAGGGGGGTAAAGCAAAGTGTGCAAGCTAGTATCCCCAGACAGAGTGAGAAGAACAGCTCTACTATGAAGCTGGGGGACCTGCAGCCCTAACAAGAGGTTTCAGTCAGGAAAGCCCTGGTGTGTTGAACCTCACTGTGCCCAAGCTGGAGCCCACAACTCTGCCAGAGGGTATCTGAATGCAGTTTTTGGCTGCCCAGAGGATATATCTGAATGCACTCTTTGCTGTTCAGATATAGTTGAATAAAATGGTTTGCAGCACAAGTTGCAGGAACAGGGTGTGGCAGTCAAGGGGAAAGGCACCACATCAGAGATCCCACCACCCTACAGGATGGAGTTTCCTCCTGCTTCTGCACCATCCTTCAGATGTTATCAAAAAGTAGATTTGCAGTAGCACATGCGGGGGTTATTACAGACTAAGACTGATTTTAGATGGCTGCTCATATCTAAAATGGATTTGCTGACAGCTTGGTTGTTCTTGCTGACTTTGAGTTAATCACGAAGAAAGTCCAAATGAATCACTGCTTGAGCCATTTTGCATTGCATTTTTCTTCCTATTCCTTCATTGAACCTGTCACAGGATTGGCCCTTCCATATTCCCAGTCCCACTTTGCTGTGAATGAGACAAGCTCAGCTTTTGAAGGAGTCACCCACATCACAAACAAGTGCTGTCTTTCCTCTCAGATTTATTTTTGAGTAACTATAAGCTGGAAATGCCAGAATTTCTTGGGTCAAAACATCTCCACCTAAAAGCTGGGACCAATTCACAGCACATGATAGAGCTAGTGGGACAGACAGTGACTTCTGCTGCAGAGCTGCATGAGATCTCTCCTGATCAGGGAGGAAGATGGAACATTGAAGAAGAGTGAACATTTCCTTCCTATAGATTTATTCTCCTCATTTGATCCTGGCTTTGAGAAGGGAGTAGTAAAATCAACAGGCTGCCTGGGCTGGTGGCTGGGTTCACTGTCACATATCACTGTAGTGGGGCATGGCTGCAAAAGGGGAGATTTTTAAGCAGAGACCTTCTCTTCCCTTGGCTTTTTACCACTGAAGAAGTGTCATCTTCCATTGATTCAAACACTACAAAACCTTTCTGTTGGCAGCTGGACTATCGCTCTGAGTAGTTGCCTCTTGCCTGCCAAGCACCACTCCAGTCCAGATGGCTTAACTTCACCTTCTAGGCATTAAATCTCAGAAGGCATTTGGCCACTGGGCACCATCAGTACTCTTTCCAGAACCACCATCTTGGTTGCCACCAAGTTTCTCTCAGCCTTTTTTTTCAGATATCTAGAGCAAGCTTCCTTGCTTTCCAGTAGAAAAGCAGGTTTCAAGCAGGTCAAGTCATTCCTGCTGCTTTTTTCTGCTTCTTTCCCCAACTCCCAGCTCCCTTTCATCATCCCTGATGTATTTAGTGGTGAGAATGGTGTCCCATTGTCTTTTATCAGGCTTGCAATAGGGTTTGCATGCAGTGTTAATCAGCCTCACCATGCTCAACACCTTCCTAACACTCAGTGCTAGGCTTTCCCCACTTAAACCCTGCAAGTGATTTAATGGCATTTATCTCATCCACATCAGAATCCTCTCATGGGCTTGTCCTAACTCAATACAGAAAGATCTGACTTCATTACACTGCTTTTAGTTATTGATCTATTTAGAAACAAGTTGCAAAATTGCCAATTGATGCTTGAAGCAACTTCATTTAAAAATCTGGGAAATCCACATGGTTAGGAGAGGACCAGGCATGAGTCTTTGATGGTGCTTTTGGGAAACAAATTATATTTCTAATATTGTGTGTGAGTGGAGACCCCCTGCCACCATGGAGGCATTTCATGGAAAATTATTTTCCCTAACATAAGAGACTGTCATAGATATTGCCAGATATTAAGTCTTTAATTCACGAAAGTAATACAAATTGCTCTGTTTGGCCTAAAATCAGATGAAGATCTGCTTAAAATGTTCTTTTGGTGGGCAGAGGCAAGCCTAAGCTTCCCACAACTCCAACCCCACAGGCTGTCTCCTGATTCCAGCACCTATGTGACGCATAAGGACAATTGTTTTGAAAATAAAATGCTATAGGAGTGATTCCTTACTAATTGAGATGCAGCAATGACTTCATTTAGAAACCTCAAACCCGAAGTTAAGAGCCCAAAGCCAGAACTGAATGAATGGGGAGAATTTCACTTGGCAGCTTAGAAAAGGCTCTGCAAAATTCCCTAGGTCTGTCTCTCTCTGCGGATCTTCATCTCTGGCTCATCCAGTACCCGAGGTCTCCAGAGGGCTCTTGGCAGATCCATTTCCCCATCCTCTCACAGCTGAGCGTCACCAGGTTGGCAGCTGAGCCAGGGAGAACCTTTGTTTCAGCACCCTATCATTCCCACGTTGGGTTTAGTACATTTTCTCGGCACTTCTCAAGCTGTCCCTGTGCATCCCGAAGCTCTGAGCACTCCCTCTGCTGGCTGTACCATCATTTCATGGCCCTCATTTGGGCCTCATCCCCGGTGAGGAGGTGCTGGCTGGGGTAATGGCTGTCCCCAACAGCAGAGTAGCTGGTCAAAGTTGTGTCACGGCTAAGGAGGAGGACCATGATCCCATAAATTGTGATGTGTGGAAGTGAGGATTTGAGTACCAGCCCCATGGCAAAGTTGCATGGGGAGATGTTCCAGCTGTGAAACTTTAATATTTCCATTCAGGATAAATATCTCTGCCCCGGCAGTCCTTCAGTGCCAGGGCAAGCCACAAGAGCCCAAGCAGAGGTTCTTTGCAGCTGGAGATTATTGCAGACCTAAACCTTGGTCTGCTCAAAAAGGTCCTTTGTGACTTGAAAACACAGGCACATGCAACCCAAAATAGGTCATAGGTCCCTATTAAATCAGAGAAAATTGGGCAGAGCACACAGAAGGAGGTGGCCTGCAGGGTGACCATGAACTGGCATGAACTGGCATTGAGGGTATCCCTGGCTGTGAGAGCCAGGCTGGTAGTCCCAGCTTCAAGAGTCAGGAGGTTCAGAAAGGCAACCAAAATCTTCCTCGGAGGAATACCACCTTTAAACAAAGAGAAGAGCAAGAGCAGCCTCAGCAACCCAACTCCTCATCACTGCAGGTCTCTGCCTGTAGGTTAACAGGCAGTTTATTTTCACTGCTCCAGCCATCTCCTTGTTTACCCATCTCTGCTGGTCTCATGGTCTTGGTGCAAAGTCTTACTCCAGCATCACATCTTCAGGGAGTTTTTTTCCAACGTGGTCTGTGTTTATCAGTTTTTCTCCAATTTTTTCTCCATTTTTGTGGGTCCCCAGTGGCCGAGCCACCATGCGCTGCCCTAGACGGTGCTGCTAGGCAACTGAAGGCAGGGGTGCGGGATCCAGTTGTGGGCTGACTTGCCCTCCATCCCCTGGCAGCAGCTAGGACTGCAGGAGAAGGGGAAGCCGACGCAGGACTCTGGCTTTAACAGATTCCCAACATTTTTGTGTAGCCCAGTTTCAGTGACAGAGGCACGGATAATTGCTTTGCTCTGAACTGATATGTGATACCTCGGGATCTTTTCCAGGTTGGGAGGACTGTGAAGCCCAACAGGAGACGATGAATTCCTCAGGAAAGGTTCCAGAAACTAAAACTGCACACAGGCTAAAAGGAGAAATTGAGATGTTAAAGCCTTTTTGGAAAAGAAGGCAGTGATGTGAAGTTAGCAGAGCTACAAGGCAACTGGCTTGAAAGTTGTTCCCAGTCCTGTGTTCTTAAATGGGATGCACAGAGAAACAGGGCAGTCAAAGCAACAGCCCCACAGGGCGAGGAAGGGCAAGCATCTTGAGAATGATATCCGGGCTCTGTAGACAAAACCATAAAGGAAAAATGGGCAGGTTGTCAGTGCTCAGTGCTGCTCACTGTTCCTGGGCTGAGGTCAGGGATCTTGTAGGGCAACGGAGCTGCTGCTGGAAGAGTGCTTAACAAGAGGGACTTCAGCCTTTGGTGGTCCTCCCACCAGCTTAGGGCATAAGCCAGGCTGAGCCAGATGACCCCTCTGCACCCTGGGTGCAGGGGCTGAAGGATGACCCTGTCTCCTCCCTGACACTGCTTCCACACCTGAGAGAAGCAGGTGAGCCAAAATGCCGTGGGAGTACAGGTTTGCACATTGAACACCTGCCTAAGAACATCTGTGCCAGGACTAGGACTGAAAAATAATCTGTCTGCATTTCATTTGAATTTCATGGCGCAGGTTTTTTCTTTATTTGGGGTTGAAATTCAGGATTTTGGGACAAGATGCCAGCTTTTGGAAAAATGTGTCCAGGTTTAGGCTGCAGACATACTGAAAAAACAATTTCAGAAGCAGAAGAGGAACAAGCTGTGGTGTGCAACTGGGGTGTGCTTTGACTAGGTCTTGGTCTTTTTCACTGTGATTTCTTTTTCTTGCCACTGAAATCAGTAGAAGCTCATGGGCCAAGAGGGCGTTTATTTGGAATAAGTTTCAAAAATCGCCCCAAATACAAAGGAAAAGCTTGAAACTTTGGTGTGCAAGACCTACTGGCAGACAATTCTGCAGAGCCAGAACCCTGCTGGGTCCCAGTCTCCAAAGTGGAGGAGGTTTCTGATAACGGGAAAAAGGGTAGAATTTTTTCCATTAAAATGTCAAGGTTTATCATCAGTGTAGGGTGGATGGTGTCATTTGTATTTGATTTTCCATTTTCTGATTAGAAAAGAGGAAGCTGCATTATTTTCTGACAAAAAGTTACATTTCAGAAGTTGGCAGCTATGTAAAACACCCCCACTGCCAACATCCAGCATTACAAAGCCCAAAAAACAACAACCTGGAAATCAAAACTCAAATTTATTTCTGTTAAAATTTCCTCCAAAATCTGAAAACATTTGTGGGAAATTTTAATGTGAGCAACCACATACATTCTGGAGATCCTGTCAATCCTGGCATGTACCAGGCATGAAAAGGAAAATAAAGTGGTATTTTGGTTGTCTTTTTCAGCAACAGAAAGGAGGTTGGAGGTCTGTCCACCTTTTCTTGACAGTCCTGGAGATGACTGGGAATGGAGGGAAAGGACTGAGGGATGGAGGGAAATGATTGAGGCTCAGATCATTTCCTTGTGCACTCCTATAGGCTTGTTTCACTTCCCGTTATTGTCCTGAATATGCTCCTGCCTGCTCTGCCCAACAGGACCGGGGGGGGCATGTGAGAGCCAGCCTGGCACTGGGCTTGGAAAAAACCAGCCTCCTTCCTCCCCACAGTGAGCAGGAATAATTCAGCCAGAGACAATGAACTGGCAGTGACTTTCCAGATCAATTTATAGCCTGACCTAAAGTTTTCTTCCTGCCCAGAGTTAAAGGAGAAGGAAGAAGGACTATTTTCTGTTCAAGATAGGTGTCTTTGGTGAGGTTGGTCTAAATCAGAGTGAATTTGAGGTCTTGCACTGAATCTGCTCAGTGCATGCTTTCCAACTCAAGTCATTGCTGCAAGTCTGTTATTAGGGAATCACTCTGCAGATAAGGGAAGAGGCTGCAAGCAGGCTTAAAATTTCCTAAAGTGCTGATAAGATGGTTAAGAAGAAATAAATCCCAGTGTATATTCTGGCTGTTTCTGAAAGTGAATTTCTTAAATTCCCAGAGTAATAGAGAGCTCTCTATCTGTGGTTTCCCGGAAAGGAAGTAATGCAGTTGGATTAGCTCCGGGAAAGTGGCAGTCTTTCCTTTCTCTCTAGATAAGCTGAAGCAGTGCAGCCCATCCAACAACCTGGAGAACATGATCTGCCACCCGATCTCCAGGGTCCCCAGTGGCCAATGTCCTGCAGAGTCTCCCCTCCATTCCCATTGCTGGGCACATCCACATTCCCTTTTCCTCGAAACCGTGATGCTGCCCTTCTGGATGAGGGTTCATGCATGTGGCAGACAGGGACAACTTTGGTCTTTTCTTTTCTAGGCAGTGTTAACAACTCAGCAGCCCAAAGAATTTGCCTTGCAATCCCCTCTGTGGCTCAGCTTTCAATTCTCTATTCAAGCAGCATGAATGAACCGAAGCCTTTATTTGCATTCTCTTCAAATTGCCCTCCACCACAAGCATGAGACCTTAGGAAGTTTGTTGCAAGAGAAGCAGAGCCAAAATATTTCAGTCAGGCATGATGCCCCACCACTACCACAAAAATCACTTCAGAGCAACTGCTGAGTCAGAGTAAAGGGGACCGGATGCATTTGCTCCCTGAAGATCACAATGCAAAGCCTAGCAAGAAGAGAAGCGAGGAGGGAGGTCAACGGATGCGGCATTCCCTGTCCTTGAGTCACTTCTCCTGTAGGAATTCATAAGATCTGTCATCTCCCAAGCACATCTGAGAACAGGGAATGGCCTGGGCACAAGGATTTGAGGGAGGCTTTATAAAGCAATTCCATCCTGGACCACTGTTAAAGACCTGTAAGGACCTTAAGGACACCCATTCTTGGGTTTGCGTGGGGTAGGGGGCTAAAGCTGCCTGCCCTGCCACAGCACAGGGTCAGCAAGCCAGCAGCATCACATTTGTAAGCCTGGGAACCATGTTCTCCAGAGTGGATAATGCACTGCATTGCCTTCAGTCTTCCTTCCCTGGAGTTCCAGAAAAAGGGGGAAAAGTACCTTTGTTCTCCTTTGACCTTCACCTTATGGCAGCTTTTAAAAAATGAAAAGCTGGCCCTTTAGGTTATTTTCAGTTCTGGAAGATGAAGTGTAGAACTTTTTTTTTTTTATTAGGCTTTCCACAGTTTCAAAACTCATACAGTATTTTCTTCTGCACCTCCTGGAGAGCAGTGTAGCTCGCCGTAGGCCATTCGTGTCTAGGACAGATCTTGCTGGTGGAGAAAGGGAGCAACAGCACCTAAACATGCTCTGCAAAGAGCTCAGACAGCTTGGGTCCCTGAAAAAGACATAGGGCCATCTGTCCCTGACCTTGGTGGTCACCTGCTGGAGTCTTTCACCAGAAGCAAAAGCACGTACCCTTGGGCAGCCCAGAGCCTGGTGGTTGGCTTGTGGTCTTGGGAAATGGATGCAGAGGATGAAAAGCAGGTACCTGAACCTTCTATGTCCCTTCATCCTTTCACATCCTGCCTTGCTAAAACCAGTCCAGTCTTGCGGGGAGTACTGATCCTGATGAATCAACATTTTCCAGCAGAAAAATTGGCATTTGCAATTTCCCAACAAGTCCTAATTGAGAGCATTCAGAAAAAGCAAACAAACAAAGAATCAGAGCAAACAATGGCAGAGGGCAGGAAATGAGCTGGGCATCTCTGAGCTGTACTCACCCGAACAGAGCATCGCTGCCAGGGCAGGAGTGCCGGCAGATAAACAGGGCTGTGCCAGATGGAGGAATCACCATGGCTGGATGTCCGTTCCCTCCAGAACATCCAAGCAGACCTGAACCTCTGCCTTTAGCATCAGGGCGGTGTCTCCTGGATGGATGGATAGGATGGCTGGTGCTTGGCTGCATGCCTGAATATGTTGGTGGGCTTACCATGAACAATAGTTCTGCCTTTTTTGTTGGTTTTGTTTGTTTGTTTGTTTTTGCAGTAACACTTGTCCTGATCTCATGGTTCACCAGGACAGATAGGAGAATTGCTTCTAGGGAGTCCCCCCTAGAAACCACTGGAACTATACACTGTGAGGTTTGATGGGAACCAAGCAGCTCAGAAACAGAATATATCTTGCCATACTTTCATAACCACAAGATTTTGGCCCAAAGCTGTTTGTCACAGCTGAAATCTTTGCTGCTGGGAATATTCGGTGGGACCCAGCAGAAAGGGTGATGGAGTGGGATGAAAAGGTGGTCAGGGGGAGCAGCACAGGCTGAGTAGCACTGGTGTGGCACCTGCAGGATGAGGCCCCCGTCTTGGGCTTTTGGATGCATCAAGAGAGTTTTTATGGAAGATCACGAGAGGGAATCATGAATGCTTTCTGATTTCAGTTTTTATGTTTGTATCTTCTTTTCAGCAGCTCTTCCAGCTGCTCTTTCAGCCTTTCAGTTTGTTGTGGTTTGGCCAGTTTTGTGCTCATGATAGGATTGGGAGTAATGCATCCTGGCAGGGATGAGATGGCAGCTTCCATTTGTGCAGCTCCACTGGAGGCAGTTGAAACTGGTTTGGGAAATGAGGCTGTTAAAACCACAGGCTCCTCTCAGACCAGCTCTCAAAATCTGTCACCAGCAAAATGCAGCCCTGGCTGCTGCTGTCACCTCTGCCAGGCTGAGCCCGTCACACAGAGCCCCTCTGCATGGCTTTCAGTTCACTGCCATGGGAGTCCCTTGGTAAAAGGAACACAGCCTTTCCCCACACTCTGGGATACTCTGGTCAGCTGGGATTGCTGTGGTGGCTTTTCCTCACAGAAAGTGGCAGTTTGGGACTAGATACTTGAAAGAGGTTTGCAGCACCAGGAGCAGGGATATTGCCCAGCACATGGCAAATAAATTCAAAACTCCTTCTGGATTAAATCCACTTTCAGTACATGACTTGTCATATCCTTAGATCCGATCAGCACACCCCACAGCAGGGACTTTCCCTGAGCCTCCCACATCCAGAATTGGGAACTAGACACGCTTTCTGAATTGGCCATGGTGGTCATCCATGACTTTTCTGACTACAATGAATAGGTGACGTAATTCTTTGCTTAATCTTTACTGTTTCCATTATGTAGCTGAGGAAGTTAGGTCTCCAGCTGCCTGGCTATATTTGGGCTATGAACTGCAGGAAGTTTATCAGCATGACATTGTTATAGATTAATGTTTCCCTAGCAAGAGAAGTCTTATTCAAACTGCCTGCCTTCTCTTTCTCATTCTCCAAGCACTGAATGCTCCATACACCTGCTCCAAAGCTGTGTAATACCCCTCCCTCCCTCGATTCCATAGAGTTCATTTGTGTGGCAGAGCGATAATCTGAAGTGATGGCTGAAAACTGCCTCACCCAAGTATGGATGCTGACACTCTAAAACAGACAAAAAGATGTGGACACATGAACCAGCACAGTCCTTCCAATAGATCCACAACATTTATTCAATTGCTTTGAAGGTGCAGTAGCATGAGTGTGTGATTCTGCCCGCTGTCCACCACCTCCCCAGTGCCAGCCCTGCCGCTAATTGCAGTAGTTTTCCAGCTGATAGAGGGAGCAGGTATTGTGGCAGCATTGCTCAACGATCCCTCGCTTCACTTTCTCAAACTCCTCCTGCTGAAAGGGCAGCTCTCCCAACTCACCGTACATGGGACTGCTCACTGCCAGGAAAGAAGAAAGAGAAGAAAAGATGTGTGACATCACACAGCATCAGCCCTGGCTCTTGAGCCCTGCAGACACCCCCATAGTAGGCATCAGATTTTTAATCCAGAGTTGGTTGGAAAATGGGAAGGAAGTTGCACAGGTTTACCCAGGATGATGCTGCTTGTAGCACCTTCAGACTCCGTTTCCTCTCCCAAAATAACCCTGTGGTGTTCAGAAGATGCCAAGCTCTGTGGCTATCAGCAGTGTGAGGGATAAAGGGATACAGAGCTTTACTGGGAAAGCTGTGTGGAGAAGAGAAACCCTGCACTGTCACTAGGGTGAGCAACTAGTTATAGAATGGGGTTGTCTGTCCTAGAGAGAAGACTTTGGGACTGCAATGCCTTTTAGACAGTTACCCACTCTTCCAGTAGCCTGGGAAGACAGCTGGGATGTTCATGGGATTGCAGGGACAGTCGAGTTCCGAGGCTGGGTGCATTTCCCAGCTGTTCCTGAACAGCCTGATTCAGTTGGCTGCCTGCATATAGCCTCAAGCTGACAGCAAATGCATTTGTGTGTGTCTGTGTTCACAGCTGGGGGCAAGTTTTCAGAAGCAATGATAATTTAGGGTATTTGGACACAGATAAAACTCAACAGAATGTCTTATTTGCTGGTGAGAACTTGAAAACTTGTGCACAGATCCATTCAGGTTTTAGTTCCCAAATGAAAATATGGAAAATGGCAAATAAATCAGTGAGTTTTTCCTGCTGGAAGAAAAGAGCCCATAACAACAAAGAGAAAATGCCTGGAAAGTGAGAATGAGGTGTGGTTTCTAAGGCCATACCAGTGCAGTACAAGAAGCAAAATCCCCAAGCGCCCAAAGTGTGAGGCAATGAACAAGGCACAGGAGTAACACAAAATCTTTATGCTGGTGTGCTAGAAGAAAAATTTGGGAAATATTTGGTCCAATGTTAAGTAGAAGAGGAAATAGCTAGTCAATGTTTCGTAATTTACTTGTCTTCATCCTTTGAGCCAGCTGTGAGCAGACTGTAAACAAAACCAGATTGTGACAAAGAGGTGGTGGCTCAAGCAAAAGTCCTGGAAAAAAAGGTGGAAAATCTTCAGATACCTGCATTCTGTTTGGCACAATTAAAATCACCTGTACAGTATTTAGGTGATTTGGCTAATGAAACTGCTGACCAATTTGTGGTGTTCTCCAGAAATTAATAATCAGAGAATGAAGCAATTGACATCCCAAACAAATAAAGGTGAACCCTCTGCTATGGCATTATCTTGTCTTACCTTACAAAGGCCTCAAAGACTATTTCACAGGATGGTTACATATACAGAAGAAAGAATTGGGTATGAATGAAAACAGTATGTAATTGGAAGAGAAATGGGGAGAGAGAGAGAAGTACTGTAGTCAGGGGAGGTTAAGTAAAGGTTGATCTTGAAATGAGAGGATTGAAATGGATGCGATTTGGGCAGGCCTCTCTTCTTCATCTATTCACAGTCTTGATTAGGAGCTTGGAAGACAGAATATTCAATGTGCTTCTCCAGACCTCACCAGTCAGCAAGGACATGGACAAATGCAGAACAACTTGCATGTTTAGAAATCTAGAAAATCTGACCTAAGAAGGTAGTAGAATTGTGTAGCTGAGGAGAGGTCAAAACTAGACATGAAAACAGTATTCAAATATTTTTAAAAGTAATCATAAAGCTGAAAGGACTAGGCTCTTCCCCATGTTCACTTTTGGAGAATAATTTACAGCAAGGAATGTTCAGGTTAGATATTGGGAAGAAATACTCAAGAAAAAGGTCAGTTAAGCTTGAGAATGGGCAGCTCCAGAAAGCAGAAGAAACTTTCTCTTTGGAGGTTTTTATGAATGTACCAGGCAAACATGGCTAAGAAATAGGATAGGGACAACTGTTCCAGTTTTTGGGCAGAAGGAAGCTTCTCGAGTTCCTCCCACCTTTATTCTCTGTGAATACTCCCAGGCTGGAGTAACAGCCACACAGAGAAGTAGACAAGTTTGAGCTTTCAGGCACAATTCCTTTCTGCCTCATAAATCCCCTCTCCCTGCCTGCCCTCCCATTTGTTTTTTTAACCTGAAGAGCCTTTCCCTGGCAATGTGATGCTGTTGGTATGCTGAAGCTATTCCTGGCATTCCTCACGAAGGACATTCCTGGTGTTGCTGTCAAAGACAGGTGGTTATTGCATCTCCCATCGCACAGCACGCAGCTGCTTCCATGGTCAGCCCAACTCACCTAGAGGCTGCTCCACATCCCGACGGGCTTTGGGCTGGTAGAAGAAGCCCCGCTCCCCACACACCAGGTACAGAGCCTCCACTAAGTGGGAGCCACAGAGGTGCTGGTTGACAGCCGCATGGCTGCTCCCAGGGCTGGAGAGGGTGAGGAGGGCCAGGAGAGGCACCGATTGGATCCAGAGAGCCATGGCGGGCAGGGTGAGGCCTAGGGTTGAGAGGCAGAGGAGGCACAGGGAAGTCTAGGCAGTAAAAATGGGTTGCAATCAAGCGTCTTACATCCTTCAGCACCTCTGGCATGGAAAGGAGACGAAAGTAGCAGATGGACCTTCTAGTTTGAGGAGGAAGGAGAGCTTTCTGCACCAGGCTTTACAGGTGACAGTGACTACTGACTATAACCATAAGTCCATCTCCATCTCCATGATATATCAGTCTTGAGCTCCCTGCTGTCTTGCCTCAGAAGGCTGGGAGAGCCATCCCACCAAGCCCTATAGCATACATGCCTTTGAGATCCAAGATCCATACACCCCTTCAGAGGAAAAACCCTCTCTGCCCAGTCAGAAGAGGCTGTAACATGTGATGATGACTCAAAACCAGCACAATGTCCTCAAACACCTGAGGAGGCCTCATTTTCTTGGGTCAATGGGCCACACTTGTCCTACATCAACCTAAGAAGACAGGTCTGCAAAACAGGTAAAAAGTAAAAGGGAGACAGTCCAACTTACCCAAGAGGTGGAAGCAAGAGGTGGAGAGAAGTTCGCTCTGAGGGATGAAGACAGTTGGTAGTAATGCCCCCATTCTCTCTTTCCTGTATTTATCTGCTTTATGTTAGCCCAAGTGACACAAGAGCTACCACGAGCCCCACCTCCTTGATGACACTCTAACCAAAATTTTTGCTACATGTGCAAATTAATTTTCCTCTCTGTAGCATCCACTGGTCTTTATGCAAGTTGAGGTAGAAGCAACTGTTTGCAGTTTCCATCTCATTTAGTCTGCTCTTTTCACTTCCCCTAAGCTCTGTCCTGAGCCATCAGTGACCCTTTTAGCAGGAGATAATGGTGCTATTACAGCTGCAATGATTACTAATGACACTAATTCTGGCAATAGACACTGCTGGCATTGAGGTGGTTCAACAGCTGTTTCTAAAATGTAAAATTAAAAGCAAACATGCTAATCTGTTTGATTTATATTACCTTGGAAAGTATGCAGCTATGGGACCAAGTGGTTGGTGAAATCATGCTACTGTCAGGTGTTAGGAGAAGGAAAACACATTATTGTGCTGAGGCTCACTGGCCACGCAGTGCACAGTGAGAGACACGTGTCCACAGCTTGGGCAGCGGGAGGAATAACATCTGCATTTTGCAGGGGACCTTGGGTGGTCTTTTTGCTCAGCACAGGGCCAGAGTTTTAGCATTTGAAATTGCATATGTAAAAAAAAATAAGCCTTTCCTGTTTCTCCCACTGAAAGGCAGTTTCCCTCCTTCACCTGCCCTTTCAAATTCCTGTTTGGGATTAAGTAGAGCAAAGGCTCAGTCTCTGCCATTTGCAGCTGGGAGCTCTGAGTATCTCAACTCTTCTCTCCGGGGCTCTGTCCAAAATGGTATCTTCACCACCAAGAAACATTTCTGGTAAATCCCAGTAAAAACCAGGAGATACCTGATTATCTCCATTCTGGCTGGTAAGTTTGCTTTTAAAAAGAGGCGGTGGGTCAGGAGTGGTCTACCAGTTTTTGTGGGTCTGATTTTGGAAAAAGAACTAGCTCTTGCTCTTTTTCACGACTTTTCCATTTTTTGAGTACCTTTGTGCTCAATTTTTCTGCCACCAATAGCGAGCTTGTACCTTTTTCTACTTAGAGTATACTTTCTTTTTCTTTTCTCCTTTTTTTTTTTTCTGCATGAAAAGGCCCATTTTAAATGCTGGGGATGAGATCATCTTCTAACTCCCCATTGCTCCAATTTTTTGAGACTGAAAGTGTTCAGCACCAGTGAGAAGGAGACATTTTCATCCACTTGAACTCTCCTACTTGTTTAAATTAGAATAAACCTGACTCTCCATACATGGGATAAATCAGAAGGAAGTTCACTGAAATCAACACAGTGCCTTGAGATTTGAACCAGGCCTTTGATTCCTTGAATAGTCAAAGCAATTCCATCCATAAACATTTTAAGAGGTAGGAAGTGCCATATGCCCCTGCCATGGCTTTGAGTGTGAAGTATCTTGTGCGTGCTAAATGACTGTGTTTGCAAAAAGGCTCCTGAGAAGCAGTAAATCTCTGATGAGCACAGTGGGATGTGACCCATTTGCTCAAATGGATGCAAGAAAAGGTTATCAGCTATATCCCCTGCCAAGTAGGTCTTTCAGCCCCCTGCTAATCAATCTAAGTTGTGATGCTCAACTACAGCTAATGGCATTTCTGCACAATGTGTAATACTATCTCTGCCTCTCTTCCCCTCAAAAAAGGTACTGGATGTACCGGAATGACCTAGTGGTATACCCAAGGTGAGGGGCTCAGGTTTCAGCAAGATAGGAGTTCACTTACTTAGGCCTTACTACTGGGGAAAGATGAACTACATATGATAAAACCTGGCATTTTACCCCAAGTGAAGTAGGTTGCCAGAGCCAGGAACAGAAGTCTTGTGTGACTCGTGTTTCCTCCAGAGCTAGGGACCTAGCACCTGGAATCTCACACAGAGGACAACCCTCAGAATTGCTCTCCAGGTCCCCTTGGCAATTATTTGCCTGCAGTCATCACTGCTTGAGGTTCAATGGACCTCAGTCAAGTGATTGCCTTGGAAAGGCTTCTGAGCAGGGTGTTCCCCAGGTTAATCACATGCTGAGATTTGCCATTTAGGGCTTTCCTGCTTGCACTTTTGAATGTTACATGAGCTCACCTGAACTCATGTTTTAATGACAGAGGGACTTTGTAAGGAGGCTCCTCCACCCACTATTGTCTCCCTTCTAGGCAGCTTCCCTGATGGACTCTCCCCTTCCCTGAGGTTTACACCACTGATGTCACAAAAAAAAGCTGCTTTATTTTGCTTTGAATGTGCCATGTTCTTAGCCCGATGCTTCTCTGACTCCTGGCTAACCAAATCTTGGAAGTAGCTTCAAAAACTCATGGCGTTCCTGCTGCATGCCACAGCAGGCAAAGGGCTGACTGTACCCAAGCATTCAGGAATTCCTCTTGGCTTACTGTACTTTGGGTACAGAAATAAGCCAGAAGATTTATTGGAAGGAAAAAAGATATGCTGGCTCAATGCTCAGCACAGGCCAATTTTTTTTCAGAAGTTTCTTACTACGATTTTTTTCCCCCTTTTTTCCCCTTTTAAAATATGATCACTTTGATTATTTATTGGAAAATTTATGGTATTTTCGTACCATAAATGGTCCTCTGGAATATGAAAAATGCTAGCAGTCATATAAATGGATATAAAATGGATACAAACTGTGGAAAGTTTTGTCTTAGAGGGAAAACTCCCATGTCAGTAGCGAACTGAGAGAGGGGGCCAACCGGGGAGCCCATTTCTATATGGAAAACCTCTTTCTACAGAAAAATCTCAGCTTACTCTTTCCAGGCTGGGCTTCCCTATTATTTTCTTGTCATTAGGCAGTGATGAGCCAAGCGCTTATCCATTGTTTCAGATGTGCATGCCTCTTGTGATCCCCCCTGATCCTGAGGTCCACACTGGGCTCACTTTGCTGAAGGGTAGGAGTGGCTGGGTGGGAGTGGGCTGCTCCTGCCATTTCTGCTAAAGCACCTCCAGACGTGACTCAAAACCACCTCCCTTCCTCACATCCCCCCCAAGCCTGAGCAGTTGCATCAACGGGAACAAGGTTTAGGCAATCCCCAGCATCATGTAATCGAGTTTTACAGTCTGCTGCCAGCACAATAAAATCTTTACTACTGTAGATGTCTCGCATATTCAAACCCCGTCCTGAAAAAAATAACAAGCCCGCTACAGGGGAACTAGTTAACAATGACAAGTTTGTGCAAGTTTTAGTGACAGCAAAGGTCAGGCCTAGAGGCAAGTGAGTTCTCAGCACCCAGGGACCCCAAAATACCACCCACATCCCCCAGGCTGCTCTCATGCCCTGTGGTGGTGACTGCTGTCCTTCCCATGCCTGCATGTGCATTGCTCCAGAGGAGTAGCAGGGATCTACACAGCAGTGACCACATGGCTCCTCTTCCCTGTGGGGTGAATTCAGTGGCTTGTGAAGCAAATAGCCCCAGTGCTCATCCGTGCTGTGCCAGCAGCCTGCTGGAACACAGCCCCAGTCACCCTGAGGATTCTGCATTCCCAAGAGCAGGTTTTGGGGGTGACCAGCATACTTGGTGCTCCCTGTTTCCATGTGGTTTCCAGCTGCTCTGCTCCCATTAATGTGTCCATGCGCATGTACAGTGGTCCATGAGATGAAGGGCAAGGAGGTGAACCTGGCACTGAGGAGGGGAATTAATCCTGGGAATACTTGCAAAGATGCCTGCAAAGGTACGTGGCCCTGGGGAGAGAAGGGGCTGCTGTAGCAAAGGGTTAGGCTGTGGCTTATCTGGAGTCACACAATGAGAGATGCTCTTGCTTCAGAGGGGGCATTGAGCAAGCAGAGCAGGGGGATGCTCACTGGATACAGGTAATCTCGGCTGCTTCCATAAACTAATCCAGGTGACAGCCTGGCTGCAGGGCATGTGAGTCACCCCCACTGCCCCACCGGCCACCAGGCTCAAGCGAGATGCTCCTGCTGGACTGTGGACTTCACAGTTTTCCAGGCTCTTCCAGGGCAGGGGCATTATGCTGCTGCTTAGAGCACAAAGGATGGGTTTATAAAACAACAGGGGTATCCCAAATCCCAGGGTAACCAACCAGATCTGACCCATCAGTTCCCATCAGCTCTGGGTTAGCTGTGAGGAGCAGAGAGGGCTGTGAGTGCAGGCACACCTCTGGAGATGCAGCTCACTGGCAGAAGATGGTCCAGGGAGCAATTCCAAAGAGCCAGTAGCTTTCCTTGGAGAACAAAGGAGGTTCCCAGGTGTGCTGCAGCTCTGAGAACAGCTTCCTGAGGCTCAAACCCTCTGGCCACCCCTCCTGAGTACATAACACCTCTTACAGGGAAATGGTGACCTTTGGCAAGCCCAGCTCACCAGGAATCACAGAATCTGCAAGTTATGTTGGCAACAACTTGCTCAAGTTCCCCTGGCCTCTGCAGGCTCAAAGCTTTCCACAAGTACAGTTACCCAAGAAAGCTCGACTAAATTTAATGATCCCTGGAGCAAAGTTTCAAAATCTTTCCCATCCACTTTGGGAAGAGCATATGCGAGGTTATAAATAGAGATGGAAAAAACAGCTATGTTTCTTTTAACCCTATGAAAATATTACCAGCCACATATTTTTTTGAGAAGGTAAGGAAGAAAATAGCACCTAAGAGCTGTTATTAGTTCCTAGAAACAGCTATTAGCAGATGCAGCAGAACAAATTATTTTGTTTATCAATAAGGAGGAGATTAAATCTGTGGCTATTAATGGCCCAAAAGTAATCCTTGGTGGAGGTGGAGAAACATTAGAATAGGTGATGACACCCTGCCATAGGATAAGTACTGAGAAACAAAAGTAACAAATAACTTCTACTGAGTGGAGAAGCACTGGAAAAGTAGCCTGATCAGCAGCAATCTAAAAATACCCATTTTCAGCACAGATACCACGTCTGTCCTTTGTGTCATCAAGTCCATGAGAAAAAACAACAGAGGATCTTGACCCAGCCCTCAGGAAACAGCCATGAGAGGGGCCACTGAGTCCATCAGGCAGTTTTCTCCAGTGTCCAAAATTGTAGGCACTGAAGTCTCATTGTGATGCCACCACCATGGCTTGCATGCAGGTGGCATCACAGGTAGCCCCGGGACCTGGAGAAGCCTTTGATAAAACAGAGGAGAGGATGACCTGGTCCTTCACAATGCTGGAAAGGATGAGCAGGCCACCAGAGACCAGCAAGCGCAGTAGAAAGCTGGGTGTTTTACTGGGTGCTATAAGCTGCCAAGGCAGCAAGTGGGTAAGGGGGGAAATGCCAAAATATGAAGGAATGTTTTTTGCTGGCTCAGACTGGATTTGTCCCAGCTGTAAAGTGGGCTCATGGATTTAAAATAAATTATAGTGCCACATGCTCCTGTGTTTTTGCCACTGCCCATCTCTGCAGCTGGACGTCTGCACACTGACCTAAACTCCCACTTTTCTCCAGGACTTCTGGAGGTGCTGCTTGCTCCTTCACCTTCACAGGGAGTACCTTGAGCTTCAGCACTTCAGGTTCCTTCAACTGGGTTGATACCTGAGACAGGAGCTGTGATTTTTTTTCCTCCTTTCCCCTCACTCCTACGGCATCATCCGTGGGGCATTTGGTGTTTTGCTGACTGACACAGCTCTGTGCCAAACCAACTTTCCTAACACTGCATCTGGCAGTGAAAAAATCCAGCCCACTATTGATCTTATGAGCCGTCATTGCTCCCAGGTATCTGTGTTCCTGGGATTGTCATTCCTCACTCCCAGGATGCTCCACTGGGGCCAGGAGGACTTGCAGAAGGGCTGCCTATTTTCCTGCTTGTGGTCGGTTGTACCCCACTGTAGAGTCTGCTGATCTCCCCTTCCAGGGAACGGGAACTCCAAGGTCTGACACCATTAATTATCACTGGGTGAGTGTACTGTTTTCAGCACTTAAAGCTGCTTTAAGTATTTGGATGCACATTGGTAACTAGTCCATAGGCTTTCCTATGGGTTCCTAGACAAGGAGGTGTAAATCCTGCTGATAAGGCTGTTAGTGATAGGGGGCTGGGGAGGGGAAGAAGCGGGGGTGTTTGGAGCCAGGCACAGGGATCTCTGGGGCCAGGAGGGTTAAGCCCACTGCTGCAGCCCCTCCTCCTGCCAGAGAGCCCCTGGCTGGGGGGAGGCACTGGGGTGCTGCGAGCAGTCAGGGTCAGGCTGATTTACAGCAGCAGAGGAACTGAGGCTGTTAACTCGAAGTTGCCGCCTATCGGTGTTTAGAAAGCAAGCTCCGATCTATTGGTTAGTGATTTGGCCTTTGCTGTAAATAGAGGGGCCCCGTGCTTTGCTCTGACATTTTTGTCTTATTATCTTGTCTTAGCCTCCCAGGGAGGTGGGAGAGTTATTTAAGGCTGACCTTAGTGGAAGGAAAATTAACAACTCCCTTACCCCACCCTATTTTTCTCTCACAGTCCTGGATAACAACTGTTGTTCAACAACCCATTGAAGTATCTGTGCAAGATACTTAATCTTCCAACATCCCTGAAAATATTTTGTAGATCAATTCACCCTACTGTGCTCAGAGAAAATAATCACAAAGAGGCCAAGTAGAACTAATGTCAGGAGTAAAAAAAAAAACAAAAACAGATTTTCCATCGTTATCCCTCCAGAAAAATCAATGAGGATGGGCTTTGAATCCATCAGAGACTGGAGTTCACCATTTAGCCTATTCAGTCTTGCATTGCTGTAGTTCAGATTTAATTCAATTCTTTGTATCAGAAGTTTGAAAAGCAGTTGCTTCATCCCAAGAAACTAAATATAAACCCCCAGACGTCATATACAGAAACACGTACACAGTGGATGGTTGGAGCTGGAGAGTGTTTTGGATTTGGAGAAATTTAGATTGAGACCCAAACCCTCTAAAGCTCTGGAATAGAGAGTTCAGGGGATGCACAAGGTGCCGATGTGGGTCCCATCCACCCCTGTTGGGATATACATGAATTTTGGGAAGTTGTCTGTGTGCAGAAGTCAACACGCGTGTGTGCTACAGCTGCCCCTGAGTGATTCACACCTTACACAAGATGTTCAAAGTGAATTGGCTAAGACAGACAGCATTGTCCATTTGGAGCACAGCACTTGCTAGACTGAAAAAATATCTAATCTCAAAATGCTTGTCTTATTGACCTGTCACCGTCAACCCCACAGTGAGAACGCTGCAAGGCTACAGTAGCACATCTGGGATGCAGACACCTCCGGCTTTTCAATTCCTTACCTAATCTTTGCAGACCTCTCTATTCAGTTAAAAACAACAACAAAACCAGAACAAAACAAACAAACAACAAAAACAAAAAAAAAAAAAACCCCACCCAAAGAAACCCCTCCTGATCAGTTTTCAAGGTGTTTCAGATACTTTCTGCTTTCAGCTGCACCGGAAAAATGTCAAAAGATCATCTCTCCACCTAGAAAACCTAGCATTTCCCCCAAACATTGTAATGAACAAGTGTCAGGAAACTGAAAAGAAATTCCTCCCAGTGGAAAGTGCAGTACCCACTCTGGTCCCTGGGGAAAAAAACCGAGTGTGATTTGAGCTGGATTAGCAGCACGGATGACAGCTCAGGTCAGCTGCAGCCTTATCTGAATCAATTCCCCTCTCCTGGGAGGCAGTGTGTGTGTGTGTGCGCGTATACCTGCGGCTACAGGATTTGTAAATAATTGAGTTCTTCTGATCCCCACCACCACAGCACAAGAAGAAAGATTTGGTCCTGAGGGGGCTGACAGAGGTTCAGGCCTCAGACCTGCCACTTAGAGGCTTCTTCCCAAAGCTGTTTAGGCATGTAATTACTTTTCCAGCTCTATGGCTGGTCTGAATCTCTTGATTCTCTTCCTCATTTTATCTTTCAGCTTTTTATTGGGACAAGAGTGCTCCTCTACCTCCCATGCATGTAATGAATGTGATTCATTACAGCTGTAACACTTTAACAAGCACTGTGAAGATACAGGGTATCCTTACAAGTCCTAAATTAGGAAACTCCCTCTCAGAGTGTGCTGGGGTGCCTGGACGCATGGCCCAGATCTGTGCCCGCGACACATTAATCCACCTCTGTCTGTGATTCTGGAAGGGATTTTAACAAGAGAAAGAATCTGGCTTTCATGTAAAAGCCAAGTTTGCAGTAGTGACTGGAATTAGTTCCTTTAATACGAGGATAACTCTGGAGTAGGAAACACTTATGTGATTGGGTATATCTTCTGGTCTTTGGATGTGCATGACAACTCCTGGGCATCCTGTACCCCATCCACTTGGATGCAGCAGACACAGAAATAGTGAGAAATGCTGAGAGAAAATGTATTTAGTGAAGGTAAGTCCCCTGGTCTTTTACTTTTCAAAAGAGACCTCCCAACTACTGTTTCATGCATAATAGTGCAATTGGTAATATCCTGCCAAAGAAAGGTTTAGATCATCTTGTCTGCAAAGCATTTTCCACCTCCAAATAAACATTTTGCACGAGCGCAAGTTGCAGGTCTTCCACCATAATGTGCCCCAGGCTGGATTTTGCATACTGGCCACAGGCAAGGCAGCTAGCTTCAATCTGGACAGCAGAAGGATGCAAGAGTCAAACTCAGGATGCTAGACCAGAAATACAATTTTTTTAATTCCTAATATCATATGAGCAGCAGCACAATTCCAAAATGAAAAAGAATTCTGTTTCATATTTCTTTACACAGAGAGAAAGACAGACAGACAGGCAGATCCACCCACAGCAGCAGCAGCAGCAGCAGCAGCAGCAACAACAGCAAGACCACTCAGCAAGGCACTGAGACAGGCACACACCAGAGGGGGTGGTGGGGCCTGGCTCTGAGGAAGGCTTTATCCTCCCTCATCAGCCCGTGCTCCATCCAGGGGAGGAATTTATGTGGGCTGACCCATCACTTTGGTTTTCCCCAGTCACTTTTTATAGAGCTTGCAGTCACGTTTGGTGAGGTCTGGGGGAATGGTATGAAGGACCCCATGACCCACCCAAAGGACATGAGCTTGTGCTTAGCTCTAGGCAGCCACATAATCCTAAAAATCTGCTCCATGGCTAGGAAAAAGGGAATTAATGTCATCTCTTGCTGAGGGTAGATCCTCAAAGTCTTTTCCTTGGAGTGATCTCAAGGCTAAGGTTTATGGAGCTCTGAGTCACCTGGTCTAGTGGAAGGTTCCCTGCCTGTGGCAGGGGGTTGGAACCCAAACCATTCTATGATTCTGTGATCTTGTTCAAGACAACTCTGCAAACCTAACCAGCTGTGTGCACAATTCTTGAGGGATATATTAAGACAAAATTGAAAGCATGGGAAAAATCCAAGACAACTCAGGAAAAAGCCTAAAACCAGGATCACTGGAGGGCTGCAGGAAATCCCAACAATATCAGAGATTACAGCAGGGGCTGTGGGCGCCTCTCCAGCCCACAGGAAGCCGATGGGTGATAGAGACCATATGTTTTCCGATATAAGAGAGTGAATGAAAAGAGACTCAAGGATTCACCGCCTCTATTAGTGGGACTGTTAAGGGAAACAGCAATAATCTATAGCAAGGCAACATCAGAACATCAGCTGCTTCAGTGGGAAAAATGTGTTTTGAAATGGTGTATCCAGTGACTTGAAATAAGCTTGTCTTCAGAAAAGGAATACCATCTAGTGGCCCAAAAAGGCAGTAAGGATGTACAATGGCAATTACAGAATCAGATATATTCAGAAAAAGAGAAGGCAAAACTGCACAAGTAAGGAGGGTGATTAACATATATAGTGCAGTGATTCGCCCTGGAGAAAGGGAGAGCTCAAAGATACCTGACCATAGTAAATGCAAAGCTAAAATTAGACACTTGCAAAAGCAGATTGGGATGCAAAAATTAAAAATTATTTCTGGAGTTCTAGAAAGTGGTGTAGAGAACTGGATCAGGAGCCATCACAGGAAGATGATTTCAAGGATGATATGGGCAAATAGGAAAAGAAAGAGACGTTAAGAATAGCAGCCTATCCCACAAAGACTCCAAATGCTGCCCTGGGGTAGATGACAGATAAAACTGCTGAAACTGTTAAAATGGAAAAAAAAAAAAGACCTCAAGGCAGGTAGCTGCAGATATGAAGCCACTGAAAGGAAACACAACAGTAGATCAGCAGCTTATATTTAGAATTAAATGGGGATTAAGTGGTAAATTGATTAGAGTGTGTTCTCCACTAGCTTTTATCCATTGTACATCAGGCACCTCCTTGATAAACCTTTAATCTTGCCACCATGGGCATTTAGTCAAACTGCCCAGCAGGATGGTAAGACAAGGAATACAACCGCCACAATCACTACCAGTCCATAAGCTCGAGGGAGATGGAGAGTCTTCAGTAAAATGATAGGGAGCTGCTTGAATGTCATGGCGTGAGCAGCAGGACATGATACCACAGAGATACCACCCACTCCCAGTGGAG
Source organism: Petroica traversi (assembly GCA_025920805.1). NCBI lineage: Eukaryota > Metazoa > Chordata > Aves > Passeriformes > Petroicidae > Petroica > Petroica traversi. Next base: position 43,860,840 of record JAHLSL010000007.1, read on the forward strand.
CAAAGGTATCTCCACAGCCCCTGGCACCTCTGAGGCTGAGTCAGACTCCTTGGACAGCGGATGGATTGGGAGAGGTAGTGGCACAAATGCACCCCCACGATTCATACCAAGCTTCCATATGGCAAAATGCAGGGGAAGAAGCAAATGAAGAGTTGCTTTCACATTAAGAGACAAACAATGTACCTCTACTTGCATCCCACAGGGCCAAGCACCTGCCCTGCTGCACATGCTTGTGTGAGCAAAGGGTTTGAATGATGTGTGCAGGGGACAAAGGCAAGAGATTGCCTTATGTGATGACATTTGGGGAATGGCAGCTATAGAGGAGTTGCAAGAGAAATGTAGCGGAGTTTTAAAATTAATAGATCAAATGGGATTTAACGTCAACTTGAATATGGCACAATTTAAATAACCTCAAGTTAAGTGCCTGGACTCTGAAACTGGTGAAATAAGAAGATGTATAAATGCTAGAAAGGTAAAGCTTTCTGTGAAATAAAGACTCCCACTAATCAATCCCAACTCTGAAGAGTGCTGGGAGAACTTAATTTCTTATGGCAGCATATCTATAGCTGTGCTTGCATCTCATGGCAGTGTATCCATCTTTGCTAATAGCCAGCAGAGCATTACGGAAATGACAGAAGAATCCGGGAGAGAGCTGGAGCAAAGACCAAGACAGTGCTTTATCTGACATGAAAGAAGCTGCTTGAAAAGCTTCTGTACTAAAATTCCCAGTTAAGGGAAATTTATTCATAACAAGAATTTCAACATGAGCTGATACTGCAACAGCAGTGCTGTTACAGAGAAATAGTGGAGGAAAATGAATACCAATAGCATGACAATCCTTTCCAGTGGCTGGACCAAAATTTCCCTGGCCATGAGAAAACCTGGTTAGAGGCAGCCAGGGCTGTGATGCAGTTCAAAACTTTTCCCCTTGATAGTGGAGTTGTACCCCAGTCTGCCCACACTCTGCTCTTACACACAAAGGGAAGAAATGGAAATTAATGTGGATATCCCTTTAATGGAAACCATGAATGACCAAAGGTACTGCACACTCATGGGAGTGCTACATTTGAACAAAAATGAAAAACAACCCAATACACTCCTATCAGTGGAATGAGGGAACAAATATTGGGCAAACTAGAGAAAGGATCATGCCAAGGAGCATACAGGCTGTCATTAGAAGACAATCTGTTCTACCAATAGATAGCTACTATCCGGTAATAGAACAAAATATTGGATGCATGGTGGGGAGAAAGGCAATGGCAAGCACACAGTGGGACACCTATGAAGAAAATAGCAGTTCTATTTTTACAGGCTTAGAGGGAGAGTGGGAAAAAAATATGTGTAATGGATGTTAAAGTAATGTGAAGACTACAAGCAATACTGAGAAATAATTTAGTGAGCAAGTAAATAAATTAACTCAGTCTTTGCTTACTGCAGCCCCAGCCAGATGTCAGCTAAAAAAAGAAGATGGGATGAATAGTGTGGCCATTTAACAAGAGCACTCTACATTTCTTTATGTAGCTCATTATGACAGTCTAAGATAACTGTCGTAATGAGCTACATAAAGAAGTCTAGAGTACTCTGTAATAAGTGAAAAGAGTTTGTATTTGGCATCAAATGAAGTAAGAAACAGAGGACATAAAAATTGCCTAAGGTGTGCAAAGATGCAAAAATAGATTAGTAAAAGAAAGCTGCCACCTCTACTGCATTGACTAAATCAACGCTTGTGACAAATACTGCCAAGGGATCACCCCAACAAACTGTCACAGTCTAAAGAAGGGTATCAATACCTCTTTGCCACAATAAATACCTTTCCTGGACAGGCTGAGGTACTTCCACCTGAAAGGAATCCAAGTGCTGGAACTGTAATAATGCTGTTCTGGGAAATTGTTCATAGGTGTGGAAGAGTACCTAAGACAGGATAAGATGAACAGAGGGGAGGCGGAGGTTGTAAGTGAAAAATTCAAGTCTTAATAATTAGCCTGGGGATTAAGGAAGGACTGTATAAACCCTGGCACCTGCAATTCACCCAGAATGGTAGAAAGAAATGAGCCAGACTATTAAAAAGAGCCTAAAGAGAATTGTAGAATAATATCCAAAATGATGGGCTAAAAAGTTAACCTCGCTATCAGTAGCTTCAAAAGCAGTGATAGATTAGGGATTGGTTTACAACTCTTACCATATTTTGTTTGGATAGCCTGTCCCTTAGTGGCCTTATGTCTAAGGCCCTAAAATATTATGGTAAGATAAAGAAGAAAGCACTGGTCTGGTAGAAGAAACAACATGAGAAAAATGTGTAAAATGAGAAAGCAAGGATCCAATTAAAATATCGTTTATGAAATAAGGAGCCAAGTAATGTATTTTAAAACAGGTAAAATGGAACAAGGCTTAGAGACAAAATGAAAGGGGATATATTAAGTTACTAATAGGATAAATCTTCTAAAATATTAAATAGGTGAGGACAGTAGTAAATACAAAAGGGTTCATGTTTCTCATATGTCCCCCTAAGGGGCCAAAAAATCTGGAATCTCTCACAAATTTGTCATGAACAGAGACACTGAAAATGGCCCAAAGAGGGACCTCTGGTGCCTGTGCAGCCTGAGCCCTGGCACTCAGAGCCTGCCTCAGCTCAGTGTCTTGTCCAAAAAGCAAGGGTGTGCAGCCCTCCTGGTGCTCACTTTCCCCCTGGCTGCAGCACATCCGTTTGTGTGCTTGCACAATAATGATGCTGGATTATGCTACAAGTTTTGCTTATTTTCTTTTTTTGCAGGACAGCAAGTTTTTCTTCAACTCCTCAGAAAAGCAGCAGCTGACAGAGTCAGGGAGCAGCAGCGCAAACTCCAAGGCAAGGCAGATGAGTTGAGGTCTTCTGCAGTTGCAAAGATTTCCAAATTGGCTTTTCACTCCATATTAATGAGCTCGGTCTTTTTACAAATTGCTATAATTTTAGATATTTAACAAGGCAGATAATGACTGTGAAGTGCTTTGGAGACCTAGAGATGATCAACTTCAGACCTTTATAGTTCTGGAGGCCAGACCAGAAAGTGGATACCTCCACAGAGAGATTCGCTGCCTGGCCCTGATCGGGAGCTTGACTTTGTTGCAGGGTTTGGAGCATCCTTGCTGGTCTCATAGGCAACAACTCATGAGCTGGACACTACCAAAGGAGAGGAGAAACAGCAATCTGCAGACCTGTAAACTGGCCTGCTGTAGTTAACAACCTGTACATTAACTATACAGACTTACTTGTTGCATCTTGCCTGTTAAATTTGTTGTTTGGGAGTTTGTTTTATTTTTTATTTTGTTTTGTTTAGTTGGTTGGTTTTTTTGTTTGTTTGTTTTTGTTTTAATCTCTTTTAGTGAAGTCACCAGTAAGATTTTCATGGCTAGATAGCTAAACTATGGCCTAGCCTGCCTTAGTCTTGCATAGCTTGTTCCAGCTACTTAATCTAATAGTAATATCTGAAGAACCCAAATGAAAAATTGTTACAGCTCTTAAGGGAGCCTTGAGAGTTACAGCTTATGATCTGCATCCACCCATATTGGGAAATCATAGCTGCAGCTTTGGAGAAAGTGGTCTAAAATGAGAGTAACTGAATGAACTCAGTAGCTTTATTGGTTTACAGGAAAATCTGAGGAGAAGGAACAACTTGAGGAAAAGCAGGTAGCCCTGCTGTCGAACTGCTGATTTCGTTAATGGCCTTTTAAGCAATTTAGGAGGAATTTAGGAGGAATTTAGGAGGAAGGGTCAAATAAGAAAAGAAAGAGAAAGGAGAGATTGAAGCAGGCAGGAGAATAAGTTCTGTCAGTAGCTAAGGAGTTAAAATTTGAGAGAACTGGGGGTTTAGCATATATATGTGGAGGTCTGAAATGGGATAAAGAGTAATGGATTGTAAACTATAATGACTGAGCCACAGTAGAAGTAACACTGGAGAACAGTGATAGCCAAAACTTCACTGCCAAGTCTTGCAGTTCTTTAAAGAGGAAATTATAAAAATCATATATCATGGATAAAGATGGCAAAAGTCAACACAGAAATGTTATAAATGGTCATGCAAACAACTCTGTGTAATTCTCCCCTTTGCTGTCCCCCACAGCTGTTTAGCAGCCTCCACACATCCCAAGCCCAGCTCTGATACTGCACAGCTGCATAACCTTGGGCCAAACTTCTGAGCAAACCGCTAAGTTATGAGACAGCCTTCAAGAAGATAAGAAGGGCAAAAGCAGGGGGAGGAAATATGAGAGCTTTGGGTCAGATCAAGCCATTAATATCTACACTGAAGACTGCATGAAGCATCCAAACCAGATGTTTACCTTCCTCAGAAATGGCCCGCAATAGCAATAGTCACACACCTGAGCTACGTCAGGTGATAGTAATATTAGGATAACTAAGAACAAGACTCATTAAGTTGGTATAGGAATTGCTTTGGGGATTAAAAAAAAAAAGAAAGGCAGATTAAATTTTTTTCTCAAATTTCAATTAAAAAAAAATCTGCTCTTTTTTTTTTTTTAAACAAAGCAGATTTTCTCCTCTTCCTTGCATCCAGGAGCCTAGCACAGAGCTCTTGACTTCAACTTCTTAGCTTGACCATGCTTTTTATCTCTGCTAAGCCTCTTCCAGCAGTCAATAGAAACCCTACCCAAAATGCCAGGAGGCCTTGGATGCGTCCCGCTGCCCTCTTCTGAGCTGGGCCTACATACAAAAGTGGGAAGCTGTTGGGGTCATGTGGTGACAGGCAGCAGTGTCAATGTTTGAAGAGGACAGGTGGGAATTATCAGCTGGGAAGAGGGTGAGGGCAGAGCGTGCACATTGGGGGCTCAGAGTGGACGAAAATCACTCAGTTCTGACTGATGACATTGAGCGCATTACTCAGTGAGTGGAGCTCATCCCTTATGCTCTCCAGGGAGTGGCAGATCTTCTGAGGGCTGTCCAGGAGCTCGATGCTGTTGGTGTAGGGCTCGTATTTCACCGAGAAGGGCCGCTTGATGTGCGCTGCGTAGCTCCTGCAAGGCAAGGGTGCAGAAGGCTGGGTACGAGAGATGGCTCCTGAGTCTCCCTCTTACTCGTCACCATCTACCCAGGAAACTCCCCACAGTTTAATGCCTCCTTTAGGCACAGTTTCCACCTTTCCAGCTCCTCTACAGCAGTAGTTGAGATCCCTTCTGTTCATGAAGGAAAACCATGAGTTTGACTGTGGCTTTCTGCGTGGTTGTACCAAACAGGAGGGTACATAAAAGTGGTCACCTCCATGGCTATTGCCAGGCATCCTTTGCTGCAATTTGTATTTCAGAAAGTGCCAAGGAGACTTAGAAGCTAGTTGCAGGGAAAGCCCATGGTATTATCGTATTATGTTACTGAATCCTTTCTGACATGCATTTATTGACTAATCTCTGCTTGGGGAGGAAGGAAACTAGCTATGTGGCATATTAAGGTTAGACTTGACAGGCAGTGGCTCAGACCTGAGCTCTAGAGGGTGAGAATAACATCACCAGAGCCTTGTGCTTCAGCAAAGCTGCGGTGCTGCACCCAATGCCAAATGCAACCTGGATCTCAGTGATGAGCTTGACTTTACCTGATATCTCTCAAGAGCAAGAGCTTGTTGCTGCTTTTCTAGGGGAGAAGTATGTGGTCAAGTGAAAGTAAATCAAGGGTAGGGTTTCCCCCAAGTTTCCCACATTCACTTCCAGCACTAAGATGTGTATACTTGGCAAGGTAGGGTTTTTTTTTTCATTTGAGGGCTGTGTGAATATGGAGCTGAAAATATGCATTTAGGTACTCATGGCTGCAGTCTCATGCTGGAAAGGCTTGGGAACGCTGGGAACGTTATTAGCAGCGCTAATAACAAGCATGCTCCTCGCCTCTGCTGAGGCGTCACCCTTTCGCTCCTGAATTGCTTAGCTTAGGCTACCCTCTTGTGGCTACCGCGGGTCTGCTGTGGCGCAGGGCTCGGCGAAGTGCAGCCCTTTCCTGGATGGAGGCAGATGTTCCTCTAGCTGCTACTTGATGCCTAGGAGGGAATTGGAGGGATCTGGGGAAAACACAGCACAGAGGGCCAAGGGGAAACACGACCCAAGGGGCAGGCAGAGAGCTGCCCAACACAAAACCTGCAAACGAAAAGGATTTCTGCATATTCATATTGCCCTCCTCCTAAAAGATACAATTCTCCTCAATTCTACCAGGCAATGTCCAACTCACCTCTCTTGTTAATGTCATTAACAAGAGATGGCTCACAGCACAGCTGCTAATTGCTAGAAACCTGCCCTCCAAAATACATATGCTCACTTGACACCTTTTGAAGCCTGGCTGCTTGGAAGGACACTGGGGGAGTGTGGAGAAAAGAGGCTTTTCTCCAGGCATAACACTGATAGTCAGGCCCTTGGTGGCATCTGTCAGGAATGCAAAAGACACAATGCTTTAATGTTTTCACCTCATAGAGGAGCATCTGTGTGGTCTCTGAGCTCTTTAAAGAGGATCATTTACAATGCTTGTCACAGTCAAGACCCTCTAGCCTAATCTTGGCTGTCTCTGTGGTGTATTTTCCCTTTTAAATGCAAGGAAATGACTCATTAGGCAGCAGTTAGGTTTTTTTTAAAGCAGCCCAGTGTGTATATGAGGACAGGCACCCCCAGTGCTTATTTTTGAGCAGCTGGGTTCCAAGTTGTATGAATAGTGCAAGTGAGGGTAATAAAAGCAGAAGTTGAAATATAGCTGTCCTCACCACATTATTTATATTAAATACCTCTCTTGCAGCAACTGTAAAGTTGTGTACGTCATGTTTGCCTCATCCTGTTCCTTTCCTAAGTGAAGATAAAAATGGTATAGGCAAAGGTTTCCTCTGTCAAGCCAAGCATCCAAGGACTGAACTTTTCTCCTGTGGGCAGTTCTGGGTACCACCAAGAAAATGCTCTTCTGAACAGATGTCTGTGGGTAGAGCTGCCCCTCATCGTCCTGTTTGCAGTCCCATGGGATGGGGAAAACCCCAATTACCATGGTGGGATGGTGTTTGGGGTTCACATGTTAACCGGCCTAGGAGGCAGAAGTTAATTTTTTTCTCCTGGATAAATCTATTCATCATCATCAAGTATGTTCCCTGAAGGAGTTGGAAAACTCTTTTACTTTGAAAGATAAAAATTTTCAGTGTGCTTCTTAGAACTTGAACTGAAAGCAGCCATAACATCAAGCCCTATTGCAACACAAAACATCTTAATTTCTTTTTCTTTGGGTCTCTCTCACTGCCCAGTCCTACCTCAACTTGTTTTTGGCATCACTGAAACTTTCGGACACAAAATAAACAGGCTGGTAGTTCTGGTCCTGGTAGGGCTGAACAGCAGCTGCATCAGGGTCGAAGTCCCGCACCTCAGGTTCATCTGACAAGGAGTGCTATGAACATGGTAGAAAAATTACAGCATGAAACTGAGGGGATTGGAGAGCACATATGGGGTAGGCAAAGGTGGAGAATAGACTGAGGAAAGCCATTGTGCAGAAGCAGAAGGTGTTTTCCTCTATGGGGTCTAGAGCAGAGGCAAGTTATGTTAAGACTTACTATGAGTTCCCCGTAGGAAGAGAGGAGCCCAGCTCCATAGGCTTTGACTATTCCATTCTGTCTGCAGAGCCCAAACTCCACGGTGAACCAATAAAGCTGTGAAAAGAAAAAGAAAAATTCCTGGGGGACACAGCTCCTCATCTTCATCTCCCTGTCACTTCTGAGCCCTTGCATTGTGGCCAGGGTATGGGGTTGTTTCAAGGAACAGGCACCTGCCTCTATGTACCCTCTCCACACTTTGCTTTCAGAGAAAAGTGCTAAACTAAGTTGCTGCTACACCAGGACATAAAGAGTCTGTGTCCCTGGGCTTGTTCCATCTGCTGTGAGATACTGCTATTTGGTGTCCTTGGAGGAGGACAGGTCACCTTGCTGAGGGAGAGCCAAAGGAAGCGGATGTCATTTAATCCCATCCCAAAGAGTACCAGCAGTGCTGCTGTTGGAAATATGAAGCTTGATGGTACTACTAGTGCCTGAGAAAATTGGGTTAATGTGCAAGCGAGCTCTGCTGTTTAACTGATCTCTGCTCTGCACAGTCATCATGAAAAGAGCAGGGCTGAGGGAGCTTGGGTGGGAGCTCTGAGCCTGCAAATCTTGGGATACCAGGCTGGACCAGTCCTCTTGGTACCATAGAAGTGCTGCTAGAGGTATGATGCCCCTCATCCAGCAAGGAGGAAAACTTACTGTTGCTAGTTTCTCAATTTCTTCATCAGTTGCTCCCAGAGATGCCAGCCCAATGTCCTAGGAAGAGAAGGGAAGGGGCAAATATCAGGACAGGTTTGGTCTGAGGGCCTTACACATTAAATACTCTGTTTAATTGTCTCAAGACCATAAATATTGCTGCCCTGCAGTGCCAGCCATCTCCTGGGAGTTCATGGTGCTCAGACTAAAACCACTTTGTTGCAGAGTCAGTATTAGGGTCTTGGCCCATCACTAGAACCCTGGATCATCATTTAATCAGAGCAAGAAAGGTTTAGGTGGCAACCCTGGGGTTTGGATTCCCACCTCTCAAAGGAAGAGAAAGCAGATGACTACCTTACCTGAGAGAACTGGGCAAATGTCTTATCAGCCAGCATCGGGACGTGCCCCAGCAGCTCGTGACAGCAATCCCTGCTGACGGGAGAGGGGAAAGGAGGGAAGCACAGTCAGCAGCAGACAGAGCATGTCTGTTGATGAGAAAGGGCCATTGCTGTCCCGGTGGGGCACTGCGGTCAGGGCGATACTCACGGCTCGGGGGAGTGCATGGGGGAGGATGAGTGGCGGATGTACTGCGTGCATTGGAAGACGCGGAAGGCCAGGCTGGCCAGGAAGTCCCGTGCCGACAGCAGGCCGGCCACCGGCCGCAGCTGGAAGCCGGTCTTCTCTGAAACAGCACACACTGTCTGTGGGAGGTGCACAGCCCACGGGCTGTGCCGCTGCTCCCAGCACTGCAAGCTAAAGGGCTTCTGCTACACCAGCCTAATCTATCTGCTTCTCCCAGGGAACAACAAGTGCTTAAGGTGCTTAGTGGGAACACGTTATACAGACGTGCCCTTCAGTTGCACCCGCTATGTGTAGCTGCAGTCCCCACCACTTGGGCTCTACCTCTGTCTTCTGTGGGCAGTGCACAAGCCACCAGCTCTCCTCCCAAATCCCAGCTCACACACTACTCCTTTGGCTTCTGTCATCTCATCTGTAGCTGCTCCCACCATGCTGGAGCCCTGGAAGACCCTGAATCTGGGTCCCCCAGGCCTCATACCCACCTTTCAGGAAGCAGGAGACCTCCTCCAGCTGAGGGATGTTGTTCTCATTGTAGCCACAGTATTTCTCTAGTAGACTGAAAGCTTCAAGGTACTCCTTGCAAGCATGGGTGGGGTATAAGCTCTTCAGGGTGCTGTACACCTCCTTCCTTCAGGAGGAGAGGTGGCAAACATTCAGTGGTTAATGTGTCCAGTCCTCTCTTGTGCTCTGGCTAAGTATTATCAGGGACTCATGTCTTTAGGCTCCTTGTCCTTTTGCCTTTCTCCACCTAAGTCTATGTCTCTGTACATTGGCAGAGGTGTGAAAACATACAGACACACAGGTTCAAATGAATCTGCAAAGGCAGCAGCTCTGTCTGTGCAGACTTATTTCTGACTTGAAGGTCAGAATACTGTATAAAAAGTATTAACTGGAATAAATTATTCCCAGCAGGTTAACTCCTGAAGTTGCACTTGAAGACACTCAATAGAACCAGGAGATGACTTTGGTGAGGAGCCTGTGTACTCAGCTCCTATGAACTGGCCTGGTTTTCAGAAACACTCCTGCAGCAACACTCCTGGCAAAAGTCATGTTCAAAGGGTGTGTTTTCCTAAGGGACGCTCATGAGGTACCACACAGATATTCACCATGGGCCTCATACTTCTTTCTGCAGCTATGATAACTGCTCTTTGCTTGGAGGCTGCTACTGAGTCAGGACCCTTAGAGAAGTGGGACTCTGAATTATCTACCTTGCTTTCTGGGGAGGCTCCTTCAGAGGAAACTCCTGGGGGCTGCAATGTGAAAGTATTTTTTATAACAAGCCATTAAGTAGGATGTTTTCACTCCTGATGCATTTTTCAAGAGGTCATGTCCTAAATGTTTGGTTTCTGATTCCCAGCTTCTTGTGGTGAAACACTGATAATGAAATCAGCACTGATAGTGAAATCAGCACTCACCAGGTAGCTGTCTCCTCTGCTGTGTATTCCACATGAGGGATGGGGTCCCCACTGCAAGGCAAAGTCACCATTACTGAGCACAGCCCCAGCCAGGCTCCTCTTCCCTCTGGGAAGGAAGCACTTTGGAGAAGCTCTGCATGATGTTCATCAATCTTCTTTGAAAGCCAAAGAAGACTGACAATTTTGTTTTTCTCATCATAGTTAGTAATTGTATTTCCAAAATCTTTCTTTTCTGTGTTTGGACAAATGACATATTCATGTATTGCAAAACACAGTTTCTGAAGGGTTGCCTGAAGGGATGCTATGCAGTGGCTCATAAATGCTAACCTGCAGGTGAGATGTTAAGAGAAAACATCTTAAATTGGTGCCTCATCTTAGGACAGTATTCATCCCTGTGCACTTGGGTCTCTTCCTCTGGCAGCATAACTATCTATGCATTTAGTATTTGTACAGGATGAAACATCAGTGTCCATATTCTGGGCTTCACATTGGCAAAGTACATGAGAACTAACAGCTGAAACCCTTGCTGGGATCACAGCAGTTGCAGGGGTAGCTCAGGAAGGTGACCCATATAATTTCTGTGGTCTACTTTCAGCACTTAAAGTCCTGCTCAGAGAGAGAGAATGCTATGGTGAAAGGAAGTGTCACTGAATAGGATCTAAGGAATATTTTACTAACCTACCTAAATATAAGACTCTGTTTGATGTTGTAGTGAACAGGCTGAGTGCTATCACTCCATGTATCAGAATAGAAGTATTAAGTAGGAGTACAAGATATAGTCTTAAGTCTATATAAGATGATGATGAGAACATTACTGGATTCTATTTAATTTAGCAGACAGAGTTAGAAGGCTAATCATTTAGAAAAAAAACCCAAAAAAACCAAAAAAAAACAAACAAAAAAAGATGGTAGCAGTATTTTATCTAGCAGATGAAAAACATGTATGATCCATTGGATAAAAGCTAACGCTATTGAAATGCATCTTAGAAATAAAACCCACAGTTTTTCACTTTCACGATAATGAACCCTTGGAACAAATTTTCTGGGCATGGGGTAGCTTTTTCAGTACTTGAAACACTGAATTCAAAACTAGATGCCATTCTAAAAGAGATGCTACATTTCCAAATGAAGGTTGAGGTCTGAAGGATTTATATCTGGCTTTTGTTATGCAGGAGGTTTATTTTTACTATACTCTTACCAATGTATGAATTAACGACAACAGGTATTTTTTAATTAAAGTGAGACTGGAAATGCAAAGAGAGAAGGGAGACACAAAAGGAGCTGGAAAAGCTGAATGGAGAGGTAAAAGATAAAGGAAGAAAAGTGTCATAAAGGTAGCACAATGACTTCCCAATAGGTTCACTGACGTGTCATTATCCTTGCATGATTGTTAGGAAGGAGACTTACTGCTTATAGTGAAAAGCAATCTCTGCTATTGATTTCCTTCTCTGGCGATATACTTGGTCAGAGTAGCCCTGTGGTGGCAAACAGGAACAGAAACAGGACTTTTAATCAGTTACTGAAGTTTCTCACCCAGAAAAATTCACCACTGGTTGGAGAGGCGTCTCTCAATGTGGCAATCACACTCCAGTTCACTGATCAGCTGCACTAATAGGGGTTCTCAGCTCTCTGTTTCTGTGGGATGGCTCAGGAGTCCAGCATGAGGGAGTGCACACACAGACTGACTCACCGGGTGATCCAGATCCAAGTCAGGATCAAACTTGGTGACCAAATGGTGGCACTTGTCCAGCTCACATATTTTTCTCGGAAACCAGTGAACTGTAGGGAGAGAGAAAGTGAGAGTCTGTCTGTGGAAGTGAAGATCCTCTGATGATCTCAATGCTCTTGTCCTAGAGTCATGTTTAATGTCGTGATGTGCATTTCATTACTTCCTTGCCCATCTCTCAGCAGAGTATTTTGTGATAAAATTAAAGAAGAAGATGAAAATTAGTTTTTACTGAAAGATTCACATTTTAAAAACACCCAGCAGTCCTGCTGGTCATAGATCTCTAGGGGTCTCTAGGATCATCCTATCTTCAGAGCAGGACAGCAGGGAAGTGTCTTGTAGATTAGTGCTGGAATTTGTATAGAGGTCATGACATGTAGGTACGAAACTACTTCACATTTATAATATTAAATGCTGGAGTAGGGATGAAGAGCTCTCTAGGAGAGGTGAGAGCAAAGTGTGAAATTCAAACTCCTATTTCTATTTTTTTCAATCTGTTATCAGAAGAATGGGCTATGAACAATGGAGTCTGTTGAGAAAAGGACAAGGAGGGAAATTACTTTCAGGATTCACATATCCCAGAGGCCGTCCTTTCTGGTTTGCTCAAATTCAGCACACAGCAGCCCTTTCCCTTCATTGGGAAAAACAGTCTCCACCCTGTATCTACAGGGAGAGCTCAGCCTCTCCGCACAAGTGAATATGTTTGTAAGTTCCTTACATTTGTCTTCCTTAGTGGTCCTCACATCTTCTGCTACCCTCCTGATGGAGCTAATGAAAATACTGAGGTCAGAGCTGTGGACTTCACAGCGCACAAAGTATTCCAGTTCAGTGGTCCCTTCACGGGGCTTTCGGCTAAGCCTGGTCTCCAGGTGATGAATTTTAGCTTCAAATGTCTTTTGAGACATGGAAAGGAAGAAAAAAAAAATTAAGCAACATTTGAGACACTTTCTGGTACTATCCGAAGGTGTCCATATGAGCACATAGAATTATAGAATGATTTGGGTTGGATGGGATCTTAAACATCGTCTTGTTCCAACCTCCCTTGCACTAGACCAGGTTACTCAGAACTGCATCCAACCAGACCTTTAACACGACCAGGGATGGAGCATCCACAACTTCCCTGGACAACCTATTTCAGTACCTCACCACCCTCACAGTAAACAATTTTTTCCTACTATCTGACCTAAACCTACTGTCTTTCAGTTTGAATCTATCCCTCCTAGTCCTGACACTACATGCTCTGGTAAAAAGTCTCACATCATCTTTTCCCCAGACCCCCTTCAGATGCTAGAAGGCTGCAATTGGGTCATCAAGAAGCCTTATTTTTCCCAGGTTGAACATCCCAGTCTGGGATGGATTCCCTCTTGTCGTTTTCTTTGTGCCCCCACCTGCCTCCTGTAGAAACACACTTACCCATTAATTCCACATTTTTTCCTTCTGCATGAACACCGGGGCTGTTCAATAACTGCCAACAGAAGACTTCCACCATGGCAAAGAAGACCAAGAGAGGCAGTTGATGTGGCAGAGCTCCACGTTTCATTTTCTTGTCCCAGCCACCCCCGAGGCGTGTGTTGGCAGGGGCTGTGGTGGGTGGGGTGAAGGGCTGGCGGTGTCCCGGGGGGCTGGCGGGGTTGGCAGGGGCTGGCGAGGGCCTCCCCGGCCAACCCCGCCAGCCCCCCGGGACACCGCCAGCCCTTCACCCCACC
>JAHLSL010000008.1:15685-73966 GCA_025920805.1 Petroica traversi
TATGGGTGACTTTTCACAGGCAGAGATGGGATTCTTCTGACTGTTCCTTCTATCTAGGGGATATTTGCATTCTTCCAGCCTCATTCCACATAAATGAAATCATCCTTTCCCTCCTAGATAGTGCTGAAGAGATCTGCAGCAAGTGGTTGTACACCTTGAAGGTACTCTGTTGAGCAATCACTTTAAAGTCAAAGGTCTTCTGTTTTACTAAAACCTGGATCGGTGCCTTTGATTGACCTCTGGCCAAGATAAGGAAGTTTTCCCTAAAGTGGTCTTCTCCCTAAAGCGGACCACTGATTAAGGTTCCCAAAAGGTGTTTGGTGGGTTACTTCTTCAGTAGGAAGTCCCATGCTTGTACCTATTTTTAACCAGTAGATACCTGTTAAAATATATAATTTAGTGTGTTCTTCTGACGTGATAATGGTGGGAACCTAAGTGTACCTTAGGAGTATGTTTTACCATAAGGAGGAATTCTAACAAGAATGGGCGGGGATACCACATAATCATCTCTTTTGCACAACTGACTGTATATAGAAGAAAGGGAATATCTGTTGCATGTAGATCATCTAGACTTGTACAAGCTGATGTGCTATGAAATTGAGTTGAATTTAGTTCTTTATACAGTTCCTTTTTTACAGCTGCATTAGAGTCCTTTATAATCAGTATTATAATTAGTGTCCTTTGAAATAAATGAATATGTGGAATAATACATCCGGTATTTATTGCATAAGATTATTTGCAGTGGATACATTAAAATGAACAGTTTTTTTAATCATTGGTATTTTTCCACAAGAGTTATAATTTCTTAGATGTGATCAGGTTGCTAAAAACCAACTGACTAAATATAGCAAAATACAGTACTTATTTTCAGATTCCTCTCACCACCATGCCCCCCTCCCTCCCCCAACTCCAGCACAATGATAAATAATTCCTATGTTGTTGCTTTACTCTGTCTGATAAAAGGCAATAAGCTGTATCTGTGAATGCGCCTTTTTGTTGGTTTCAGTACAATGCAATATCTGTTGCTAGCATCTAGGCAATTGCTATAAAAATGGAAATTATGTGCCCTGTGACCAATACTCTTGAACTCTTATAATATTTACCCTCATAAGTAATTTAAAGATTTGGGTAAGATTTGTGAGATAATAAAGTGCTTTTGTTAATATACGTGTGTGTGTGTGTATTCAAGTAAATATGTATATAATATATACATATATATTTCCTTGTTATCGTTTTTCTGGTATCTGCAGGTCCCTGCTACACCTAGAGGAAGTATTGCTAACAGAATTATTATGACTAGGAATACATAATTTCATTTGGAAGCAACTAACAGAATATTACATTATATTATAACTTGTATTTATAGTAATGCAGTTCATGCAGAGCAGATCCTTGCTAATTTATGCTGATAGGCTCTTCACAAATGATCAAGTGTTGTGGCAAGAGCCATGTGACACCAGTGCATGAGCTTGAGGTTAGCCACCATTTTTATCTTCAGTCTGAGGGAGAACAACCATCTTGGCAGCTGTCTGAAAGCTTATTTTGGAATTGTAGAGAAGACAATAAAGAGAGCTCAGCTTCTGGAAACTTGGCTTTTTCTTCTAATCCTTTTATAATGAAAAATTTTCCTTTTAACTGAGGGAATCAAAAATCTGTAGGTAGTGAATGGGTGGTTTGGGTTACTGACAAGTAGAATAGGAAGAGAAATCAATGAAAGTTTCTTAATAAAGTGAAAGTAACCCTAAATCAACTGAATCTGTAACTGGGGATGGTAAACAAATAAACAAGCCGAATAGAATTCTGAACCAATGACTATCAATGAAGTTGTATAGTACACCTGGAAATGTGGCTCTGCAAGCAAAAAAAAAAAAAAAAAAATAAAGCCCCCAACTGCCAAGAGCTTTTTTCCAAAACTCTTTCCTGTTATGTACACTGTACCCACTGCCAGAATAAGATATATGAGAAAACCTACAAATGCTGTTTATTTATGCTCTGTCTCACTCAAAAGTATAAGAAAGATGTAGGAAGAAAGGATGGCATGGTAAAGAAACAACCTGGAGAAGTGTTTCTTTTTTTCCCCACAGACTGACTTCTGGGGGATGTGGATGGTAAATTAATGTACTTTTTGTCACCTGTTTTTTGACTTGTTTTAAGCTGTTTAAGTTCAGTTAGTGGGATCAGTTAATGATAAAATTACTCTCAATGTAGGAATTAAAGTTCATTAGATTTGACTAGTCTTAATGGGCTTGTGCTAAACTATTTTGTCTGTAACCATTTCCTGTTATACTTTAAGGCAAAGTATCATAGTTTTATGTCTGTACTAAAGATTTGTAATTATCTTTAAAAGGCATCCTGTAGTGATTTTGCTTTGAAGTATGGAATTTGCCTTTAAAATAATAAATCACGGTTGCCCAACCAAACAAGGACAACTGAATGACATGGTCCTTAATACAGAGTGCAATGCATTTGGAAAGATTCTCTTGTTTATGGGCTTTAGTTTGTATAGCTGTGCTTTTTTGACCTTTCAAACATGTTTGTGCTGTCTTGGCCTGTCTGCTCATCCTCTCATGCAGACGTGATGAGCACTTGCAAACCCTTGGAATAGCTGGGCACTATTTTAAAACATGTTTCAAGATGTTAGGGCATTTTAACTTTGGTATCAGTCATGATTAGTGTAATGAAGGGCAAAACCATATATGTCTGCTTTCCCTTGCTATGGTCTTGTACATGATTTCCACTTACAGCTGGGATTGGTTTGTTCTTCACCCATGTCCTTGCCTTTTCTTTTTTCAAAGGTAGATGAAAGCTAAGTATTTTATTAGAAGATTAAATTATGTACTTATATTTTTGTGGGCTATGTTTACATTTGATGACAACTACATATTATGTTGTTCTTCTCTGCTGCTTTGCCTGCACTACAGAAGCTGTGGTAAGTTACATTGTGGTTACTCAGTTTCCTCCTGACCATTTGACACAGTTCCTCAACCAAATAGTGCTAGTGTTACTAACGTAGATGCTTCTAAATAATTGTGAGGTTGCATCCCTGCAAGGATAAAGAAAGTTCATGCAAATTATTAGTACAGATGTCAAGTTCTTGTACTATAGCTGTTGTCATTACAGGCATCTATTTTGACATCATCCATGCATCTGGCATCTGGAGTATCTGTTTGTCTTTCATTATTTTCTGTTTGTCTCTCTCTGTTCTATCAATCTGTCTTTTTGTTACAAAATACAGTTTTAGTTTATCACATGCTTCTTCATTGTTATCCTCTGTTTTAGAGGAATGTTATGATTTTTTCCTGGCAGACTTCCTCTGGAAGTCCTGAGTAAGGAGAATGTACTGTCACGTTAGAAAAAGATAAGAAAATGTTTATTTGGTAAAGGAAGCCTCTTGTTTGTTAGGTTTTAATGACTTGTGTGTTGCTCAAGGTGGGAAACTTGCAGAATGTGTGGGAAGTTGTTCATGCCTCAAGACCATTTCCCAGTAGCACTTAAAGCAATTGTAAATGTAATTGTATTGATACTGTGACAAAATGTCAGAGTATCCCAGAAATAATAGTTTATAATACCTAATGCAAGCTCTGTTTGGCTTGATGTATTTATTCCTGGTGATGCACTGTGCCAAACAATTGAAACTTCTATTCTGGGAGTACCAGTAGGAAGGAATGTTCACTGTGGTACAGATTTTTGCTTGAATTCTCAGTGGGTGGGAAGTATTTAAAGAGTGGGGGACCAATCTATTGCCATCAGGTTTTTTTTTCTTAAATCTGAATGATGGCTTTTATATGTTCTGTAAAGACACATAATTGCTTCAGTGTTCCAGCACAAGTTGCATAACAAAGTAGGGTTTAGCAGGGTATGGATCCAAATCACAGTGAGGGAAAGGGAGGCCATGTCTTAGCATGAAATAATCAGCAAACACAGAGTTAAAAGTGTTTTGTAAGACTATAGAGTCACTGACAAACTGATTTAATTTTCCTGTTTTCAGGTTCTTGAGGACAGTAATCCATAACTCAAGCAGTTTTTTTACTTTTTCCTAATCTGTAGTGAAGCACAAAGAGGATAATTATTGATATATTTTAAAAAGTCTGGAATTGAAAAGCATTGGCTTCCATCCTTAGAATAGAACAGTAATTTGGAATAGTCTTCTGGCACATGACATTAAAAAGTCTTCTGTGTCCTAGTATTCCCAACTTGTCTCATTTAGTCTATATTAATCCTTTCTATAGAAGCTTTGATTAGGTTTAGTGTTTGAGATCTCTCATAAATGGTAGTCTAAGAGGAAAACCATTTGTTACCTCTCATTTTGTCTATTAAAAATAAGAAAATGCATGGTTGTGTTTCAAGTAATTTTCCTTCAGTCTAGTTCCTTTCTGCATTTCCTGAAGCTTTCAGGATATATATGTAATGTCACCTCATCGTGCATTTTTACCAGTAAGTGCTCATTATCTTTATGGTTCTGTCTTTGTTTTAGGCATTCAGGAATCATTCCATTAGTGTATTATCCAGAAATCAAAACCAAGTAATAACATATTATAACTATCAAATTCTCATTTATGGACAGTTTGCTACAGTTATAGTTTGACTTAAATGGATTCAGTGGATGGGAGTGTACTGTTAGTTAGAAAATGTTTAGGTGCATTAAAAGAAATTATTGCTGATGGTTAAGATTCAAGAAATAATTCTTTGTAAGTCATAACGTGAATTGTATCTTGAAAACATTCTAGGATTTGAATTTCTTTCACTTCACACTGTTCTTAATTACAAAATTGCTCTGCTTTAGATTCAAAATTTTAACTCAGAAATTGATTTTTGATTCATTTATTTCATTTTGCAGCTGTCAGGATTACTGAATTCCAATTTTAACTTAATGCCTTTTGGTTGCCTGCTAAATACAACTTGTGGTGGACTTGCCTTTAGTGAAGGACATGTGGATAATTTGCTGCTGTTCTTGGATACCTGATTAGTCTTAGAAACTCTCCTACACTTACACTACTGTTCATTCTTCAGTTTACCCTTCTACATCATCTTGTTCCTGTTTCCCTTGCTTACCTGATTGTTTCCATTTCCACTTGCTTTCCACTCTATTTTTTTTCATTCCTTACTTTTTTTCGCTCCAGAAGATTTTCTTATTTCACTTAGTCATTAATCAATCCCCATTAATCACAGTTAAGATAGACATCTGGTATTGTGTCTTATAAGCTGTAGAACAAATACTGCTATTGCTGCATTGACAAGGAAAGAAGCCTGGGAAGCCAAAAATATTAACATTCTAAAACATTTGATCAATCCTATTTTAAAACCCAATGAAACAAGAAACCAGCACCAAACAAAAAAAACCCCAAAAAACAAAAAACAAACAACCACAATCCTGCCATCCTGGGAGCAGCACTTATAAAAAAAAAGCAACTGCTACTGCACAGGCCACATATTTTCTTACAATAACCTATCTTGTTTATGTGATTGAGGAATCTGAATAGGCAAACACTCTGAAGCTCTCAACTGCTGTAAAAATCTCAATAGAGTGGTTTTCATATGAGGATGTTCTAGCCAAGAGGCCAAGGAAAATCCCGAATAAAAGATTGGGGTTTGGTTTTCTGGGTTTTTTGTTTGTTTTGGGGTTGTTTTGAGTTGTTTTGTTTTTTATGTTTTGGGGTTTTTTTGTTGTTTTAGGGTTTTTTGTTTGCCTTTTTAAATTTTGTTTTTGTTTTTGTGGGGGTTTTTTTTTGTTGTTTGTTTGTTTTCTGAGAGCTGTTTAACATAAAATCAGTACTCTGAGATTGGAAACCAAGCCTCTCCCACCAGGCAAGTGTATCTTGTCAACCAGCCCTGTTTTTTCCTGTTGGCTTACTGACAGTGATCTCACAGCTTTTAAATTACTATCCATGTGGTCTGCTTGTAAAAGGATCCTTCGAATCTACTTCTTTACATTTTTTGTACCCCTAGTTCAGTTTATAGATCTGTCTCTTCACCTTAGGTGAGCCCAAACTGGGTTATTACAGTAGAGAAAACCTTCCAGAATATAGTAAAGGGGCGGTCAAGAAACTTCTGATACTTATCTTTGGCATCAGTTCCTCTAGCATAAGGTCTTCTGCTTAAATCATGAGACAAATTCAAGATTTCTTGCTATTTTCAATGCAAATGTTTGCAGCTTTTCTTGGAATTTCTGTTGTAATTGCCACACAAATTTATGTTGCTCTTTAATAACTCCATCTGTCCTATTAAAAAAAAAAAAAAAGAGAAGATACAATTTAGAAGCAGTAGAGAAAGATGAAGTTTCTGAACCATTATTTCAGACTAGTTCAAGTCTCATTCAACTTACAGGAAAGATTTAACCTGGGCCCTTTCCTGTGGAGCCCATAGAGATACATGTCTTTTTAACAGAGCAAGTTAAAAAATATTTGCAAGATTTATAATCTCAGCTTTCAAATTCATAATGCTGAGTTATACCCAGGAAAGGAATGTATATCAAAATGAGTATTTTTCTTCTTATAACATAAACAGTCCTTTTTTGGCATTTTCTTTTATTAATCTCTCTGTCAACATAGGGTTGTTTCTACAAAGCATCTCTCTTTTTTCAAATTAGTTTCTGGCTACCTTACCTATTTTACAATATTGTTGGAATGTTGATTTCATTCTTCACAGTTATTTTCTATGGTAGGCTTCCAAACAGATTGACTCTTGACTGGCAGAATGTTTTAGGGGACATGAAGACCTGCTTTTGTTTTAATGGGCGATAGTGCAGTGTAAATGACACCAATTCAGAGGACAGTAGACAAATGCTACTGCTCACTGAGATATTTAATTAGTGCTATGCATTCTAAGATATAGAAAGCAGATTTAGTATGCAATAGTCCCTTTATTTGATTGGTCTTTATGTACTTTCTTAGGTAGCCTTTTGATTTTGGACCAGCTCTTCACATTAAAAATGTATAAAACATTTTTATCTTTAAGGCCGAACAGAATGGAAACCTGTAATTCAGGAGCAGTCCTTTTCATATAGGGCAGGAGAATGGCAAAAAAAAAAGTGGTTAGGAAGAGAAGGGAGAATAATTCGGGATTTAAAATGGAGAATTATTTAAGGATGTGAACTAGGAAATGTGGGTTAAAGGACATTGACAGAACAGAAGGAAACAGATTACAGGACCTGGAACATTGGAGGTCACAGATAATGGAAATAGCATTTATGAATCCTTGAACATGTTCTGCTTATTTTTTTTGCCACAAGAATTCCATGAAGAATCCCCAGAAGGGATTGCTGTTGTAGCAGAACAGTCACTTCTGCTCAACTGTAGAGGAAGTATGTAGTCTGCTAGCTAAATATAGGTGACAGAAAGCATATAACCAGTGGACACGTCACCCTGGAGTGTTAAAATCTTGCATTTCAGAGTCACAGTGAAGAAAATCCTTCCAATTAAAATTTAAAATCTATATAAGTGTATGTTCACAGACCACACATGGAAACAAACAGTAGGTAAAATACAATTGTTGCAAAATTGCTGGTTAATAGTTTGGGGTGTTTTAGCTTCTCTAGAGATTTGGAATATTTAATGAGTGCTGATAATAAATTAATGTATTTTGCATTTATACATAATGTAGTACAGATATAATGTCTTTCTTTTCACTTTCCTTTCTTTAAAAAGATTAGTGGGTTAACAGAGCATAAGGAAAAAGTAGGGTACAAGCATGCACTGTGAAATCTTCCCTCTACACACTGACACTTTAGTTTTGCAATATCTTTTGTTTGCATCAGCCAGAGGATCATCAGAACGAATACTATGGTTTGGTGGCTCACTGGAGAAGGCAAACTCAGACCACACACTGTAACATTTCTGTTGATGTGCAATTCCTTCAGGGTCTCAAGAGATGAGATTAGGTGTCCTGTAGTAATGCCTTCTGTAGGCTCAGTCATACTTTAAGCACAGTATCTAAAGGCCATAAAAAGAGTGCTGTGACCTGCACTGGCTCAAAGTATGTGTGTCCTGAGGGCATTTGCTTAGAATACCGTTGGGAAAGACAGAGAATTCTTCCTGGCACCAGTAACAGAGTTACTAGCCACAGAAACCTTACTGCTATAAATGCCATCTAGTAAAGCATGTTAGCAGCACCTTCATAGCTGAATGCTAAGCTTATGTACTTTCAGTCCACTCTTTAGTATCTGAATACAACTTCATAAATCTACAATTTATGAGGTTGTATTCTACAACTTCATAAATTGTAGAAAAAAGTGTAAGTAACTTGAGTGTTAATGTGTGCCACCTTAAAAAATGCAGTTTTAATGGGGACATGTAACAACAATAACAGCAATAATAACAATTTATTTGTTGTTTATTAGTAGTATGATATTTTTTGACTATATTTTTCAGTGCCAGATAAACCCTAAGAAAAAAGCACTGGAGCTGATTCAGCAATAAAACTGTAATGCTAAAGGCTCAATTTTCAAAATTTACTTTGCTTCCAGTTCTTAGGATTTCACAGGATATTAGAACCTCATCACATATAAGAGCAGAAACTCATTTTCAGTTATAATTTATGTGATTATTAATATTTACCAAATATAAGACATCAATTCCTAGGAATGAGTTGGAGATTAAACCAGAGATTAATGTTTAGGCATCTGGGCCTAATATTAAACATTTTAGCTGAGAAAATAGGACCAGAACTTCCAGTCAGCAAGTTCTTGTATACATTTGATGTTATTGCATATTGTTTTTCTCGAAGTGTTAAGGTGCATCTGCAACACCAACAACTATGTCTAGGACTGTAAAATGATCAGAGTTTGTGACTTTTTGAAGGGAGGTGAGACTTGTTCTACTCCTCAGTCTGGGAAAGAATTTTCTGATCTTTCATCAGAGTAAACCAAATTCTTATTCATATGGCTTCCATCTTCTCATATTTTTCACAACTCTCTTAAAAGCTTTCTCAGTGTTGCTAAGATTAATGCGTATTCTTAGAATCTCCCCAGATCCCCGAAATCATATTGTGCCTCCTATTTTGGTCTGGTTTTGATTTGTATTAGAGATGAATCTTCTACACAAGGTACTTGTCAGTCTGTTAAATTCTGATGTGTTAAACTTTCACATTAAATGTTCACATCTACAGTGGGCTGCGATTTTCTCCTTCCTTCATCCTTGTCCCTCCAGCAGCTGGAATACACTTTTCTTGTCATTTATGTAAAACGAGTGTGTTGTATTCTGGGGCTGATGCAAAGTCTGTAAGAATATCTCTTCCCTCTTAAAAATTGAGGGTCTGATGCAGTATCTGTATTTAACCAAATGCCCAACTGTTGGATCCTGAACACTTTTAAAATGCTGTGAAGTTCCATGGCCCATTCCTATAATGAAGCAGATATTGGGCTGGGTTATCACCGAGTACCCTTTCTTTTGAACAACAAGAAGCATTGTAGAAATGTTCCCAGAGGCTTTTACCCTTTTTAATCATGTTTTCATTAATTTCACATGTAGCTGATACACATCTAATGATGCATAGATATGAGTTTTAGTCCTATAATAATTTCAGTCAAGACTGAATATTCAGGACTGTTATTTATGCCACTGAGTCGTGGATTTACATCTAGGATTACACTTTTCAGTTGTTTTGTTCTAAATTGATATACCAACAAGCTGGAAAATCTGCCAACTAGTTATAATAAGCCTCAACTTATACAATGAACATAATGTATTTCTCTGTTGAAATGGAGGGGGAATCAGAGCCAGTTCTGTGCATTAGACACTAACTTGACACCTGCTTCTGCAGAAACAGGTTGTTTCCTAGAAAGACTATTCTCATAGTGCACAGTGCTTGGTATAGTAGCATTGCAAATCACTCTGTGTACAGGTTGAGGAGTCACTGTGTATCAGTTTTTACAGATACCTAGCTAATGTGGAATTTTCCAGACTTAGTCCTCTTACTTCCAAAATGATTCAAACACTTTTCAGGTCACCATTCAAAGAACTTTTTTTTTGTTGTAACACCTAATAACAAAATGTATGGAGACATTGTTTTCTGCATGTGTGTGTAACAATCTCTCATCAATTGTGTATGTTGGAAATACCAACAAGTTCCTTTGAGGAATAAAAACCTGTAACTGTTCTTGGATTATTTATTTCCTAACAGTAATAGGAATAGAACCTGGCTCAAAGGGGGTGGACCAACGTAGCATAATATGTTATTCCTTTAGAAGCCTATAGAAACAGAAAACATCAGTAATCACAGTCCTTTTGTCGAAGAACACATTTGGCTTTGTGTGAAGTCAAGCTTTTGATTCCAGAGTATTTTTTAATGAAGACAAAATAAAGAATACAGTGGAAGTCTGTTTTTATTAAGAAGTGAAAGAACTTGGAATAAGGGATGACTGACCCTTTCTAAGCAACTGTATTTGCTCAAATAAATTCTTTAATTACATCTTATCATTTTGAGAATATATTCAATGTTCCATACACAGACATTGTTAATTCTGCGAAGACTACAGAATATATCCTGCAATAAGTAGCAGAAGTCTCAGAAATAAAGGCAAAATAAATGAAAATGTGCCTGCCTGTTAAAATACTAGATCTAATTGACATAGCCTTACAAACTCTTAATTGTCACTGCATATCTAATGGCTCAGAAACAACCAGGGAGAGCTGGTGCTTTGTTCATTATACCAGACAGTATGCGGTACAGAGGCTGTACAGAAAGACAGTCATTCATAATAATACATCTTATGTACAGTGTTAAATAGACATCAATTTTAACCTCTGTTGAAGCAGCAATAGTCATGACTCAGCAAATCCCCATCTGAATGGTTTTATTTTTGTATTCTAATATCATACTAAATGCTAGTAACTAAGTGCAAAAGTTGGTCATGCATTTGGGCAGCAGGGATTTTACTGATACCGTGGGTGCTTGGTTCAAATAACGCTCTTTGTAAAGGCAAAATAAGACATTTTTTAGCTTTGGAAATGCCTTGAACTTGACAGTTGGCCTTGCCTTGAGTACTGTGTGCAGTTTTGGTCACCAAGTATGAGAAAGATTTGAAGCTCTTAGAGAGCGTCCAAAGAAGGACAACAGAGATGGTGAAGGGCCTTGAAGGGAAACCGTATGAAGAGCCACTGAGTCACTTGGTCTGTTCTGCTGGGAGAAGAGGAGACTGAGGGGAGATTTGATTGCAGTCTACAACTTCCTCATGAGTGGAATCAGAGGGGCAGACACTGATCTCTTCTCTCTGGTGCCCAGTGACAGGACCCGAGGGAATGATCTGAAGTTGTGTTAGGGAAGGTTTAGGTTGGTTATTAGAAAAAGGTCCTTCCCAGAGGGTGGTTGGCTGCTAGAACAGGCTCCCAGGGAAATGGTCACAGCACCAAGCCTGACAGAGTTCAAGAAACATTTGGACAATAATCTTGAGCACATGGTATGACTCTTGGGGATGGTGCTGTGTAGGACTTGATGATCTTTGAGGGTACCTTCCAACTCATTACATTCTGTAATTGTGTGAAGATTATTTTCAAATTCCTATGTTTACCTGCAGGAATACAGTTCCTCTTAGAAGTGGGGTCCTACTTGTAAACTTGAACTCGCCAGTTTTTGAATGTGCTCAGTAGGCACTTCCTGCTGAAGTGGAAGTGTAGTACACATGTACTACATCAGGAACAGGGTAGTGCACACCAGGCATAGAGTCTATGAAGAGCTGTAAGGGAAGATAAAGCACAGCTAACTGTCTTTAAAATTTGCATGCCTGATTCATTGTCTTCAAGACACCAGTTGCATTTTTAAATGTTTAAACAGGCCGTGCAGGGAGGAGGGAAGAGAAAGGATAGAACCTTACCTTATTATTCAGAGAATTCTGTAAGTAATACTGACTGAAAAATTGTGGAATTATGGAACAATTTGAGACATATGATAGCTGTGTTAATTTTATATTGGATATTGTACCAACATATTACATTAGGATTTTTGATGTCTAGCTTTCAAAAAAAAAAGTCAGCTCATTAAACAAACACAGGCAATCATTGGCCATTCTTGGTTCAATACACAGCTGTTAGAAAAGGCCTGGTGTACAGAGGAAGACAGATCTTCAAAATTATGCATTGCAGTTAAGGCTCTGATTACTGCCGTTTCAACGTATCTTTTGTGAATTAGACACTAGTTTATTCATAAGGTTGTGAGTCTGTCTGTTCTCTTGCTTTCAAAGTAATTGAATGCATTTGTACAAATAAAATAGTGGAAGATAGATGATGTACACAAAGTCCAGAATAATCCAGCTCTTGTTTCATCCACCTGTCATTTTTATATCTAAAAAAAATGTCTATAGTTGCACTTTTTTGTCCTGGTAGCAACAGTGCCATGTTGTGATTATTAATGGTAGATGTGGAAGATAATATCTCCCTCTGAGATTATGAAAGTGCTATTTTAATGATTTATAGGAAAAAATCTTGCTATGGTATCTGCGTGCAGCATTCTACTGCATAACTAGAAAAGGTTGCAATGATATGTAATGGTATAAAGCATTTGGAGTTAGAGATTCTTCTAGGAGAAAAAATTGTTAGCTGTCATGTGACATTCTAGATCAGCTGGAATATAGCAGAAACAGAAACCTGTCATTTTCTGGTTCTAGATAGGAAAAGTCTGATTATCTCAAAACATTCCTTTTTCTGGATAAAGCATTGTCAAAGACTGTATTTTAGATGCTGTTTTTCGTAAAGCATGAGAGTGCATTTCAAGACCAAGAGCCCTTTCTAGCTGGATTAATACATCAAAATGTTGGGAAAAGGAAATATTTAACAAAACAGTTACATCAAACATAACTAAGCAGAAATTGCTTTGTTCTAGGGCTCTCCCAGTCTTCTGGGCCCAACGTAACTTTGAGAAAAATGTCTTGCAGAATAGTTGAGTTTGCAGAGAAGTACTCTTCCCACACATCATACCATTTCAGAAGTATCTTGGTAGCTGTATCTTTGCTTAGATATTCCATGAAACTTATTGTTGCATTAATCCCCGAACAAGAATAAGAAATGGAAGCTGGGGGTAGAAAAGAACAGACAATTTCAGCTTCTAAGAAGAAATTGGGGGAACAGCTAATAAGCACTTTGAAGTGGAAATTGTAATGAAGCTTTGTATGTGACTCAAATTGCTGGGAACGATTTTTTGTTGTTCAGAGAACTGTACACCTTTCACTAGCTATTGGTGTTTTTGATTGCATGGCAGAATTGCAGTTCAGTGATAATTTGCTTGCAGTATATTAATGGTATGCATTTTTAGTCCCCTTTCTGAGGGTAGTTGTTTGACAGCTGGTATATTTCAATACCTTCCTAATAGCCTGTGCTGTCACTAATACTAGGAGAATGTTAGATGTGGACCTTTGGCATTTGATTATTATGCTGGTGATCTTTTGTCTAATGTTAAGTGAACATGTTGATTTTACAGTCACCATCAAGAAAAAATATTGCACAATCTTTGGACTGATAGTCATCTGGGAGTATGATGTGTGGTCTTTCACTTTGTCTTGTGGCTATGACATGGAGTGCATCATCCTTCTTCTGCGACATGAGTAATTAGGAGACTGCAATGATAATAATTTCATTCCTAGAGTTGGATTTAGTGCTTGGTTTTTTAACCACAGTGGAAAAACAGTCAGCCTTCTCCACTGAACTGTCACTGTCCTCAGAATACCTGGGCAATTCTCTTTATGTAGTGCCCATGTCCTGGACTGTTTGGGAAGCAGAGGAATCTGAATGATGGATAAAACTAAATAGTACATAGTAATTTGGTCTGCTTGAAACCTTAAACCCTTGCCCTTCACTGTGTTGGTTTTTTACCCCCTGTTCCTTTATTCTATCCTTTGGTAAGACTTGCAGCAGTGGCACTTGGTTTGCGAGCAGTGCTGAATGCCTCAGCTTCACGCTGAGCTGGTGACAGTCACTTTTGGAACTTGGGCTAAGTGTGGGTGGAAACCAACTTGCACGTTAAGATCTGTGTCCTTGCAGCTTTGTAAACAAAAGGACACTTAAGGGTTGAGGTGACTTCTTTGTCTTATCTACCACTCCTCTTCACCCTTCCATTTTTTTTGCAAGTTGTGAGCCAATATCTATAAGTATAATGGCAGTCCAGAAAGACTTATACTAGCACATAAAAGGCAGCTACCATTTAGTGTGATTTATTACACAGGAGAAGAATCATAAGTGTGCTTTTATTATAATTGCAGTTTATGTGTGCATGATCTTATATGAAATAAGTTATACCTGAATCTTTCAAAGAGGAGAAAAAAACCCAATGTGCTGGTAAGCCAGGTACAAGACTTACTGAGTTATTTTTATATTAATGTCAATCTTTTGACTCAATGCACTGCTTCAACATGTGTGTCCTACAGTAATGATGTATTATTTTATATTACTGGGATTATTAGGCTTTTTCTGCATTAGGAATATTACATGTCGCTTAAAATGTACCTTAAGTTTGCCTAAAAAATCTTCTAAGTAAAATTAAATTGACTACCACTAAGCAGCAGTACATTTCAAACATTTATTTGGATTCTTTGCAAAATTAAGACTGTAAACCTTAAAAAGATTAGGCTTTTGTATATGTTCAAGAAGTTTCTGCTTCTGAAAGGGATAGATGAGTTGTGCAGGGGCTTGTGTTGGGATTTTTTTTATAATCCTATCCAAATAGATGGGCAGAAGCATTAAAATCTTAATGTGATTTTTTTAGAGAAACATTACTGGGAGGAATCTCTTTCAATCCTACAACACACCATGCATTTGTTAGCAGCCGAATTCGTTGTCTTGTGCACTTGCATCTTTGAGGATTCAATTAGCAGCTTCAGTACACAGATGCATTACTGTTGCTGAGGCCTTTTCTAGCAATACTTTGAGTTACTTGAACTGACTGATGTGCTCCAGTAGAGGGGAGCAGCGCCTACACATGCAGCTCCAAAGGCTTGCTATTAAAAACACTATTCTCTTAAAAAGCCATATCTATTCTAGTCACTGGCACATGTAATTGTTGACTAAATACCAGGGAAGGAACCTGAAGAAACCAATAGTTATCAAACTAGAATTAGCATTTTATTGGAATTGAGTAATATATTGCTGACCAAATGCATGTCATTAGTGTGCATTTTTGCTTAGCACTGTCTGTTCAGCACCTTCTGTTCCTTTACGATATTGAGATTTAGTGGCGCAGCCTTTCACAGAGGAGCAAACTTGAGGTGGAGCACGTAAAATCAGTAATTTGGCCTCACTGCATTTCTTCTTTTTAATCTGCCTAAGAATGACAGGAAGTCTTGGGAGGTAGTAAAATGTGAGCGTTCAATCAACAGTTAATATGCTGCAGGAGAACACTCTACTTCCTCAACGTGTTACTTTTACCTTGGTTGCCTGGTACTGGTTACTAAATAGTTCCTTCAGTAAACATTAGAACATTGCTGCTAAGTTATTAAATAACAAAATGGGCTTTGACTGCATATCACAGGCATCATTGGTTAAGTGTCATATGAGATTATTCTTCTTTGTCATTGCGTACTATGCAGTGACAGAGCTTACTTAAAAGCTGTTGTTTTTGTCGTTCCAGCATGTAGTTCAGCCCTGTTTTGTACATTATCGTAGGAGTGCTTATACAAGTGTACACATTTCTAATTGCAGAATTCTACAACTGGTGTTTTAATCATATTCCACAGAGAAGAGAAATTTCATTCTGGTCAGGGTCACATGTAGATTCTGTTCTTTTGTGGCTTCAAAGGAGAGATTCAGGCTTTTGGATTCACATATTGGGTATAATGCCTTGTACTTTGTTTCACTATAAAAGTATTACAGTATCAATGTAACAATGCCAAGACCTTCTAGCACTACCTCTTCTGCACTTTCCTACTGTGTAGAAATACAAAAAGTACATTCTAGTAAGAAAATAATTTAGTAAATTATGACTACTTCTGCAGATAGATTTCCACTTGACAAGACTGAAAATTCAGTATACAGCAGACAGTTTTCATTTTAGCCTTACATAATTTGAACTTTGGGGTGCCAGTCATATGTATAGAGGAGGAAAGATGTGGCCACCTGTTGAATGTAAAGACTATTTACTATCACAGTAGCATAGGCTATAGAAATGTAGCCAACAGCTTATTTTCAGTTAGCAAATCATCAGGATTTTTTCCGGTTTTGTTTACTTCCAAATGTTTATTTCACAAATGGTATTCAGGTGCAGCTGTCTGCCTTTCTGCATGTACAGTGTAGGTTAATACAAGCTGATAAGAGTCCTTCCTCTTTGTTCAGACTGGCTTGGGTAGGTGGAAAAGGCACTGACTGATGTGTTTCTATTCATAGAAAATCCTGCCTACTTTGTGAATTTCTGTTCAGGTTGGAGAAGTCCTGACAATCAGCTTTATTTCAAAACCAATTTAAATAGTATATTTGTGTATGTCTGCTTGCTGGGGAAAGTGTGCTGTAGGATTTAACTCTGTGGAATTTGGTTATGAGGGTAAAATAGAAACGAGAGATCTTTAAAGATGGGTTTAGAGCATGGGAGTTTATTGTGAAAGAGCGTGGGTGTGAGAGGCTTGCTGGGCTGCAAGACGCAGCTCAAAGCAGGCCAGAGAAACAGAGAGAAAGAGGCAAAAAGAGAGAGTAAAAAGAGAGCGATTTGCCATTTACAATACAATAAATCATCTTCTCTGTTGAATATTCTAATCCTCTTTAACCAATCTGAAACAAGCTACAAACTCTACAATATTTGTATGCAACCTATAAGAATTATGGCATTACCATACAGGGTTATATTTTAAACCTTAAAAAACTGCTTTTGGGAATCTTCTACCAGGTAGGTATGGTTTGTTCTGACCTTTGGACCTGCCTAGGCAGAGGGTATTGTTCTATCAAGAAGGAGGATTACCTTCAGCCAGCTATACCATTGTTTCTTAGTTACTCTTTAACTCAAACCTTGTCTTCATCTCAATTTCGATTATACTTTCCATATTTCCAGCATCTTTTGCAAGGTAGTCATATCTATAAGGCTTTCCTATTTCATCTTCCCCAACAGTGTGCTAGCTAGCAACACAGAAGTACGCAGTCATTATCTCACACAAACACCTTGCTCAACTGATCCAGGTACAGTAACATGGATAGAGATGAAAAAACTGCTATGGAAAACATGGTAATTTACTTTCTTTCTTAGGACAATTCAAAACACCTGATCTAATTTCTTTCTTAGGACAATTCAAAACACCTGATCTAATTTCTTTCTTAGGACAATTCAAAACACCTGATCTAAATTTCATGTATTTTTGACTGTGTTATTTCAATTGACTTAAATGGCCTTGGAGCCACACTCAAATGATTTCCTGTAAGTTCTTCAATTTTTAGCAATATTCTGACTTTTTTCCTGCATGACATTTGCTAGTTTATTTAAATTGCACATCAAAGGTAAATTTTATGTGTCTATAGTTGATTTTTATTTTAGGTAAGTAATTTAGAGTTTCTTTTTGAAATTATTACAGTGATAAAGTGTAACAATTAACTTCATATGCTGTTTGGAGTCAGAATTGGTAAATATCTTGTGAGTTATTTCTTGTAATGATATTATACTTTAACATACACAAGTTTTATACTGTAAGGCAGTCTGTAAAATATCTGTCTCATCTGTGGAGAATGAATATAATCCAAATTTTTAATCTTAGCAAAAGGTGTCAGTCCCCCCTCACCACTGCTTTCTTCCTTATGCCTACAAAGTCCTAAAGCTTGGAATTTGCTTTCTAAATGCATTTGGACTTTTGTAGCTGAGGAAGTGGTTTGCTTTCACCAGAAGCTATGTAGATACTAGAAACATAAATAATCTCCACATCACCCCCAAAAATTCTTCTGAATTTTTAAGGAATAGTAGTAATTTTTTGGGGAATTTGAATTTAATTTAAAATTAAGTTAGAAAAATTAGATAAAACAAATGGCTTTTTTTTTTTCTTTTCACAATTGTCATCAGCTGTGTCACATGTTTTGGTAACAACTGTTTCAGGGATCCAGTCTACTTCTGACAGTGAATTCTAGTGTATTTTGAACTTAGAGTGTTGTTACTGTTTCTTACCATATTCTCTAATGAATTTGTACCAAGAGTTCTGGGACAGAGAATGCAGTTTGAGCCATGTTGCCCTACACCGTGGCACCATAAGCATACAGACTGCTGGCGTGAGGAACAATGCTTGGAAGGAGTTCGCAGTACCACAATAATTTTACAGCTGCTAGTGGCTGTGACTTTCTCACAGCATCCATCTTCTTGGATGAGTCTCCATTTGAATCAGGGCTCCCTTTCTGCAGTGCGTTGTTTTTTTCCTCTTGCTTATTAGATCCATTTGGCTGTCTGTGTGCTGAGATGTTAATGTTTTCCTGTTCTCTTCCCAAGTGGTATTTGTGTAATCCTTTCTTAAAACCTTGGGGTGATGCAAATGCCAGTATATGTTCCAGTGTATAATCGTGACCTGAAAGATTTTCTAATGACTAATCTAAACCATCTTTGCTGTAAATGAAGTTAGCTTCTCAAACTGGGAGAGGAAACAGAACTACTGATCATAGTCAATTTTGTATTGATTGAAGACTGTAATTTTGTGCTCCTTTGCTTAATCATAGGCATTGAAGTTGCATTAATTTACTGCTTTCTGTAAACCTCCTAGTATCTTCTTTTTAATAAGTCCCTCTACTCTCTCCAATTTGTTTGTGTCTTCTGAAATTCTAGTGCCATGATCTAGAAATATTTTTCATCTGAGGCCTCACATGTCTCCAAGCATGAGGAACGATGAGTTTATCAATCATGCTCGTACGTCTTGAAAGGGTGGTGCTTTTTTTGCAGACTTTGTTTGACTGACTCATTTTCTCTTTGTAGTGTGCTGCAATCCTTTAGGATTCTTCTCAAGAGTGATTTTGAAAGCAACTGTTCTACATGGATTTCCAAATGGAGTTTGTCTTTATAACTTTCGTTACTTTGAAGTGTTATTTATCAAAATCTGTTTTGCTAAATACTTCTGCGCCCAGAGGTA
Organism: Petroica traversi; assembly: GCA_025920805.1. Taxonomy (NCBI): domain Eukaryota; kingdom Metazoa; phylum Chordata; class Aves; order Passeriformes; family Petroicidae; genus Petroica; species Petroica traversi. Next base: position 34,680 of record JAHLSL010000008.1, read on the forward strand.
TTTTAACACTTGTCACCTGCACTGTTTCCTAGTTTTTGTTCTACTTCGCTGTTCTAATTTTTAAGGAAAACATAGAATAGCTTTGGAGAATAAGTTCTTCCAGTAGTGGGATTGAGCTAGCTACTAAAATTCAAGAGTGAGAACTTGGAAGCTTAATGGGTGATTCAGTAAAAATGTTTGCCCGTGGAAGCAAGTTGATTGTAAGAAAGAGTTGTTAGGAATGAACTTAGGTCAGATAGAGTCATTATAGGATTATATAAGTCAAATCCAATATTTGTGGAGAATATCCTGTGCCATTCTGGCCCCTCCTTTTCTAGTGATCTGTAGTAGCACTGCAAAAGGTAAGAAAAGGAATATAAGCATGACTGAAACTGTGAAATGGCTTACATACAAAGAAACATTTGAGCAGTCCAGGACATGTGAGTATAATAACTTGTAACTTGTAACATAATATGCTGCCATGTTATACAGTACAGTTATAAACTGAGTGATTGCACGCTTAAAACAGATAAAAGGAGGTAGTACTTCAGTGCCTGATTAACTTGTAGTACTCTGTGATGTTGGCATTGCAGATTGTTAAAGTATATTCAAAGGTAAATAGAGATTAATTGAATCTCAAATTTTCGATGAAAGAAAAAGAAATTCTCTCACAGCTATTAAATGCAAAATCAGTACTTTTACTTAAGAAAAATGCAGTTGCAAATCTCTGTAATATCAGTTAGGGGAATACTACAGTGTTTGCCTTGGTATTGCATTCCTCCTCAGATATGGCCCCTTGTAAGTGTTTGGTGGATTTTTTTTGTAGACTGGGAGATGTAATCCTTGTCTCTCAAATATATTGTGAACCTGTGCATTGGAGTAGTCATAGGATGTACATTAAAGGTAATTTATCATGAGGTAAATGTGAGCCCCTCAATGTTTTTAAATTAGGAGAAAATAAGCTTTAATCTCATACACAAAATCTAGGTAATTTTATTGGTGAATTACTGGTATTGCCTGTATGAAATTATTTTAACAAAACTGATTAAACAGGAATATATGGAAGATGTTCTTCAAAGGCTGGTGTTAACACCCCTCTCTGGACAGATTTTATTTTAAATAAGCACATGTTTTTATAGTATTTCATTTTAAATGCAGGTGAACCAAGAAAATTTGACCCGAAGTTCAGAGGACCTATTCATAACAGGTAGGTATTGTAACTCATTTTATTAAATTATTTTGGTGAACAGGGGTCAAAAAGTTTTGTTAGTATAACTTGTGAATTTGATTATGCAAGTCTTCTAAATCTAGGCCACCACCTTAACTGCCCTTGAGGATGTATGATTACTGGGGAGTATTAAGCTGTGTTCTCTTAAGTCCTTTTAGTTTGAATGGCGATTCTGTGTGTCTTGTGTTCACTAGCATCTGTCGTCTTACCTTGTGTAGCAGTTCTCATGCATTTTGTGACAGAGCCTCTACCAGAGCAACCTGGCTTGACTTCACTTAGTTTTATGAAATGCAGATGAAAGAATGTTACCACTAAGAAGGGTCATTAGTTTACAAGCAGAGTGAAATTGCTCAGGAAACATCTAAGGAAATCATAGAATCATTAAGGTTGGAAAATACCTCCAAGATCATCAAGTCCAACTTTTAATCATGGGTAATTTTTCAGTGTTTTTCCAGATGTAGAGAGCTAAGTTCTAAACTAGCATTTACTGTCCTTACTGAGAAGAATAAATTAGAGAACCACAAGTTATTTCAGTTTTGTCATTCTCAGGAGAAAATTTGTGACAGAGAAGAACACTGCAAACTTGTCATACTATCATTTAACATACATACTGTTCTTGTCTTTCAGGATGTATTTCTTCCTTTCTGAAAGCTAATAATTTTAGAAATAAATAGAAATACTTGTTTAGGGAGTTTGTCCTAATTTGTGAAGTATCTTTGTGAAACTGGCAGTGTAGGACAACTCCTATCTTAAGTTACTGTCATATTGACCCTGGATCCTGTATCACCTTGGCCTCACCAAAAGTTTATTTCTGTGAGATGATAAAGCTGTTCTTCTATTGAGAAGCTTTCCGTGCTTGGAAGCACATTTCAAGTTCTCCAGCTATTTAAAAAAAATCTTCTCTGTGTATCTCTTTTATATTAAAAACGTTTCTCTGTAAGTGGAAACATAGATTGGAAAAAAGAAAGAGTGGTAAATGCTAAAAATTACAGTTCTAAGGCAGATGTCTTGCCAGTTATGTGATCACTTTTATGATAAGTGATCTCATGGCTTTGATGTTGTAAGGTATTACTGTTTCAATGATATTTAAATCTGTTCCTCAGTGTGTTCTCATTGTCTACAGTGGAAAAAGCATACACATTTATTTGCTGGTCTTGCTGCAAAAACAGGACCTTACACCTCAAACATGAGTTAGTGACTAAAATTTGTGCACAGGGCTGGTCCAGGCATGTTATTCAGGTGTTAAAATAACCTATATCGATCAGTAGTTTTGAAGAGTCATATTGAACACATTATTTTAAAAATGCCTTTCTTCTTGCTCCTAGGCACTGCACAGACATTATTTGCTGTGTGATCTTCATAGTTGTCATTCTGGGTTACATTGCATTAGGAGTTGTGGGTAAGTAAATACAGGTGTAGTAATGTCTTTTCATATAGAGAGGAAGTAACTTTGTGGATATTAGAATTTTTAATTGAAATGTCCCTTTTGCTTACATTTGTGCGAAGCTTTCCAATTAATAAGTAATGCCTTTAGTAGAAGCAAATAATGAATTAACATTCAGTATCTGTTGTAATTCACAGAATCACAGACTGGGTAAGGCTGCAAGGGACCACAGTGGGTCATCTGGTCCAACATCCTTGCTCAGAAGGGTCATCCCAGAGCATATGGCACAGGATTGCTTCCAGATGGTTTTGGAATATCCCCAGTGAGGGAGACTCCACACCCTCCCTGGACAATCTGTTCAAGCACACAGTCACTGCACAGGAAAGAAGTTCTGCCTCATGTTCAGGTGGAATTTCCTGGGCATCAGTTTCTGCCCATTCCTCTGGTGCAACTGCTGGGCCCCCAGAGCAGAGTCAGGTCCATGCTCTGTCCCCTCCCTGCAGATACTGACAGACAGGACTGAGGGCCGCTCTCGAGGCTGAACAGCCCCAGCTCCCTCAGGCAGGGAGATGCTCCAGGCCCTTCATCATCTCCACGGCCTCTGCTAAACCCGGTCTAGGAGTTCCATGTTCCACTTGTCCTGATGAGTCCAAAACTCTACACAGCATGCCAGAGGTGCTTCACAGGACTGAGCAGAGGGGCAGGATCACCTCCCTGACCTGCTGGAAATGCTTTTCCTGAAGCACTCCAGGATCCCATCAGCCTCTTGGCCCCCAGAACAAACTGCTGGCTCAGGGACAGCTGGTTGTCCCCCAGGGTCCCCAGGTCTTTCTCTGAAGAGCTACTTTCCTGCTGGTAATTAGGGAGAAGTTCAAAGCCATGTGTTTACTATTTAAAAAAAAACCTCAAAATTAAGTGTGTTCAAAAAAATGACATGGTTTGATAAGTTTGCAATCATAAAGTGACTGTGATGGGAAATTTCAGGCAGCAGAAGCTAGAGAAAAACAGTTTGGGTTGAGAGCAGCCCTTAGGAGAAGGAATTGGCAATGCTGATGGATGAGTTTTGGCATGAGCCAGCCACGTACACTTGCAGCCCAGAAAGCCAAACATGTCCTGGGCTGTGTTGAAAGAAGTGTGGTCAGCAGCTCAAAGGAGGGGATTCTGCCCCTCTGCTCCACTCTTGTCAGACCCCATCTGCAGTCCTTCATCCAGTTCTGGGGCCTCCAGCACAGGAAGGACATTGACATGTTGGAGCAAGTCCAGAGAAGTGCTCTGAGAGCTGGAGCCCCTCTGCTGTGGAAGCAGGCTGAGAAGTTGGAGTTGTTCAGTGTGGAGGAAGGAGGCTCTGGGGAGAACTTAGAGCCCCTTCCAGTACGTAAATGGTCTTCAAGAGAGCTGGAGAGGGACTTCGTACAAGGACATGGAGTGACAGGGCAAGGGCAAATGGCTTCTAAACTACAAAGGGCAGAGTTTATGGGATATTAGGAAGAAATTCTTCCCTCTGAGGGTGGGGAGGCCCTGTCACAGGTTGCCCAGAGTAGCTGTGGCTGCACCATACCTGGAAGCGTTCAAGGCCAAGTTGAAGGGGGCTTGGAGCATTGGTTTGCTTTCTTATAGATTAATTATTGTGGTTCAGCTTACTGTGCTTTGCATTTTAGTTTTTTGTTAGGAAATCTACTAATCAATACAGCGGTGACCAACAAAGTATAAAATGGTACTTTAGAAGTGACACATTTTCATACTAGCTAGTTTTAATCTTTAACAGCGTACGCTTGACTAAAATGTTAAGAGGTGTTATATATTTTGCAGCTTGGGTGCACGGGGACCCCAGGAAAGTGGTTTATCCAACTGACAGCTTTGGGCAGTTCTGTGGTCAGAAACATACCCTCAATGAGTGAGTACTACATCCATTCACATACCTTTATTACTCGTGCCCTGTGAATAAGATATGAAGTTTTGAATCTCTCTGTTGGAGAGACAGTGACACTCACTGTATTTATGCCAAATAAGGTTCAGAAATATATTAGTTGCTCAGTGCATATCCAGGTCCAAATTATCACTGTAATGCAGTTGTTTATGTAATTGAAGTAATATTTTTATAAGGTATCAGTATAACTTAGCGTTTGTGTCAGCAGTTGCATAGAAAGTGATTAGCTGGCACAGCTTCTAACTGCCAAAGTTTGGGTAATTAATAGCCTGTTGAGTAATTCTTCACCCACCTTGGGATAAGAGTAGTCCTAAGGCAATGATTTATAGTTTTTCTCAACATGCAACAAATAACAGAAAGATCCATAGTGAAAGGCTCTTGGGTTTTTTTTCTGGTGATTATCCAGCGCCGATAGAGAAGAGGTTGAGTAGTGTGGGAGATGGGCAACTGTAACCATATCCTCTTTGGATAAACAGGAGGTAAATAGAGCCAAGTGGCTCTAATTACTTATCACTGTTATCCAATCTTTTTAGATTTTGAAATGTTAAGAGTTAAATTAATTAGTTGATACCAGCAGACTAATTACACATGAAAATAGCTGCTCAGGAAAGAAAGATGTTGCAACAATGTTTTCTCTGAAAATCTAAATGGTTTATGAAACGGAATTTTTGAAAAGGTTTGCTTTTTCACTCACCTTCCTTTCAGAAGGTAGGTTTTAGGCACCCTTTTTGTCACTGTCAAGAAGCTGGATGCTGTGCTAGTGTTTGATAACAGCCCTTTGCTGCTTCTTTCTTTCCCCATCTAGTTTTCTGTGGGGAAAAAAAAAAAAAAGAGGAACCCACTGTCCAAAGGACAGTTTAGAAGGGAAGGCGCAGGAGATAGAGGCTGAAACAGAAGTTGAGTTAGGACGATATATCCTCTCAAGTTTTTTTTACAGAGGAAACATGCTAGTGAAAAAACCCTGTTCCACCCTTTGGCTATCCTTCACAGCAACTGTTGGAGAGTCAAACTTCCTAAAGAGGAAAAACAAGGAGAAAAAGTGGTAGTGGTGTGTTTCCCTTACTGCACCCCTTTTCTGCTCCCCACCTTGCTGCCAATTTGCCTTGTCCTCTCTGTTGCCAGTAGGAAGTAGTGGACAAACGGCTTTGGGAGTCTCAGACACACAGTTTCAATGTCCTGTGTGGAGCCAAGTGTTTCTCTCTGATTCTTACCATTTGCTCCCATTTCCTCTTTCTCTTTTTTACTTGAGTCTTCCCTTTAGTTATTTCTTACACTGTGGTTTTCAGTTTGTATATCCTATATAGGATTGCTGAAGAATAATACAGCTACTGAAGCTGCATTTTGGCATTTATTTGGTACATTGAAGAGATACTTATAAAAATATAAACCAGAAAACGTGTAATACAACCTACCAGAAAAGCAAGAGTGTTTATGGCAGGAGGCCAGGACACCCTTCTGAATGAGTCCCTCTAGTCCCTGGAGTGGAGCTGTGGATGTACTTGTGATGCTGGTCATTACAACTGTTTTTCAGATTCCCTGGAATTCACTGAAAGTAAGCAATGTAAAAGACTAACCCAGTACTATGGTTTTCCAAAACCCCCAAGGGTTTAGTCTGAGATGTTTTTCTTGGAAAGTAATTGCAGTCTTCATGTTTTGAATCTTGTCCTTGTAACAAGTATTTTCAACAATCTCAGAAGTAGAAAAGACAAGCTAGAAACCAAGCCAACACTCCCAGCTTGTGCAAAAACCTATTTGAAGTCCAGTGAATGCCATGCAAATAAATTGGTTTTGTATCATCAAGAAAGTCTCTGTTAGACCTCATCATGTCTTCTTGTAATCTGTCCATTAATCTCTGAACTTGTTTTGCCCTCTGGAGAGCATAATGTACTAATAGAATACAACACAGTTTCATTATACAGAATACAGACCTAATTGTCAGTGGCTTTTTTCTTGTGTTGTGTATATGTTTAAACTTCCTTTTCTGGTGTCAATATGAGCAAATGGACTAAGAAAAAAAAAAGAAAGACTTCATTAATGGTTTTGAGCAGCTTGCAGATCAAAAATGCTATCAAGAAACCATTAAAGAATGATGACATTTCAGATCAAAATATTACTCTACTAATTGAAAGAAATAGCAGCTAGTAGTGGTGAATTAGTTTTGCCAGGATGCATCTTTTCTGAAACAGTGCATGGCAGAATATACCTCAGTGAAAACAAGTTAAGCTTGTAAACTGTCAGGCAGTTGAGTTAATCCCAGTCTTAAAGGGAGCTTGAATGTGCAGTACTGCTATATAGTGGCTTTGAAGGCATAGCCAAATTCAGCAATTGGTGGGAGTCATGTGCTGGTGGGAGAGCAGAGGATATGTCCCGGTCTGAGGGATACAGTGAGATGTAAAAGCAGGACTGGTGTTGAAGCAGGACGGACAGAAAAGGACCAGCCTTGTTAGCCCAAGCACCCATCATTGTTAATACTGCCATCCTGCTCACAAGACAGAGCTCCCACTGTGCTTCATTGCCATGGTGAAGGTCAGCTGGGACTCTAACACTGCTTTGTGGGGTCTCTTGCATATCACAGAAGCATAGAATAGCCTGAGTTGGAAAGGACGTTACAGCTCATCTTGTTCCAACCCTTGTTTCATAGCTGGGGACACCTTCCACTAGACCAGGTTGCTCTGCTCAACCTGGCTTTGAACACTTCCAGGCATCTAATGGCAGCCACATCTGCTCTGGGCAACCTGTGCCAGGGCCTCACCACCCTCACAGCAAAGAATTTCTTCCCAATATCCCATTTAAACCTACTCTGTGTCAGTGGGAAACCAGTCCCCCCTTGTCCTGTCACTCCAGGCCTCTCCATATTTTTTTTGTAGGCTCCCTGCGGGTACTAGAAAGCCACAGTTAGGTCATCTCTGAAGCCTTCTCTTCTCCAGGTTGAAGAATTCCAATTTTCTCAGCCATTCCTCTTGGAAGAGGTGCTCCATCTCTCTGATAAACTACATGGCCCTTCATAGTCCATAGGGGAGCATATGCACCATTATTTCTTACAGGGGCACTGCATAACCCTGACTAGCTGGCTTTGAAGTCATGTGTAAAAAAGGCAGGACTACTGCCATATTATCTTCACTAGGGCTATCTGATAATTTTCTGACATAGTGAAGTCTAACAGCAGATTTTACTGTCTTCAAAACCCAAGCCTTTAAATAAAGAGAACTTGGGGTCCTCAGTTTCCAATAAATCCAGACAGAAGTGAGAGCTACCACAAGGCCCCAAGTTCCAGTAGGTATCAAATATGTGGGGCTGACAGCCTGACCCTGATTTATGTCAAGGGGGATCTTGTCAGTGTTATTAGCAGATGCTATTATATTCTGTTTTCTGGGCAACTGCTTACGGTTTCCAACCATGAAAAGCTTCTGATTGATTTTGGTGCCACCTTCTGAAGAACAAAAATTAGGCAGCTTTTACAGTGAAGCATTTGCTGATGGTGACTTTGCATGCAGTGCATACACAGGATGTTTGTGGCTCAGAGACTATTGTGGTTTTGCAGGATTATTTTACAGACCTCAACCTTTTATGCAGGACTACAGATGCATGGATTGTTTCAGCTTAAAATCTTGCTGCGGAAAAAAGCTTGTCAAAATCAGTCTTATTTAGAAAAAGTACTTCTGGTTTCATAGACGTCTTGATGTGAAACATTCAGGGTCTGTTTGGGATTTTTTTTATCTTGTGTTTGCAATATGGATATTCACAGTAATAGAATTTAAATATAAATGTATGCTATAAATTTTGAAATGATAGGATGTATAAGTGCCTATATATTTATGTCAATAATTCTCTTATATCCATTTCCACAGGAACAAGACCATTTTGTTTTACTTCAACATTATGAAATGTGCCAGCCCTGCAGTGTTAATAAACCTACAGTGCCCTACAACACAGGTGAGCAAAAATGTAGAGATAAAATGTTTTCCCTGCATATTAATCATGGTGCTTAAAAGCGAGGCATGTATTTGTTTGGATTTAAAAATCGTTGTTCATGTCCTTCAAAATAGAGCATGATTGTTTTGAAGGTGACTTGTAGCATACACTCTCTGTAGCCTGTGACGGTCAGAAAAATGAAATGGAAATGCACAAGGTCATGTATTTTGGATAAGAGTAGACAAAAAAATCTGCTGTCTTGAATACAACAATTTGTTACTCATTAATTCCTCACAGGCAAGCATCCAACAGTATTTGGTGCATGCAGAAAATATTGATTGGTACTTAAGGTTTTTGAAACTGCGCATGTTCAAGAAACTGTGAATATTGCCAGTGACAGGAGCATCTGAGTGTGGTTAGAGCCTATGGCTATTTCAGAAGCAAAGATTTTGAAAGCTTTTTCTTGCCTTATGGCACGATTTGTACTCCTTCTGTTGTGCATCCTCATGAAGTTGTGAAATAAACCCAGTTACTGCATTTGTGTGGATTAAGATTAACCACCTGATCTTTATTACAAGACTATTTTCCTGACCATAACACTTGGAAATCTCCAATAAGAAAGAGCAGGAACCCTCTTAACCCTGGCTTGTTGTCAGAATGAAAATTTGCTCCATCAGCTTCAGATTTGCTTTAGGAATCCCCATCTGTCCACATGCAGACACTGACACTGTTACCCTGCAGTCTTTAGACTCTTTTACTTAAACAAATCAAACTGTTCAGTAATATGAGGTCATTGTGTGTTGTGGTCAAGTTTGCAATGGCCATGAATCAAGTAGGGTGAAATACTTATTGAAGGAGGGTTTTTGGGAGCAGAGTAGCTATTTTGTTCATTTTCAAATATGCAACAACTCCAAAACTATGAATGTTTGTTTGAATACTGTTTGCTACTGCAGATGGTACAAATTTTTGGTCTTTTTGGAAACTGCTGAAGAATTTTTTTTTTATAATTTCTCTTTTGAACTGCAAGCAGTGACCTTCATTCCTGTCCTATCCATATAAATAGCAGAAGAAATAAAACCCCAAGAACTAACATGAGAAGAGCTTCAGTTTTTGAATAAGACTGGATTTGAAAACTGTTATTACAGTCCATTGGATTCATAGATAGCACATTTCACTGCCTGCTTCATAGATGGCAAACATTTTATAGCAATGTGTGTACTTGTTAGTCACCTGTTGCCCCAGCAAGGACAAAACTCTTCTTCCTTTGTTCCTTGGTCTGTGTTGTGTATATGTTTAAACTTCCTTTTCTGGTGTCAATATGAGCAAATGGACTAAGAAAAAAAAAAAAGACTTCATTAATGGTTTTGAGCAGCTCGCAGATCTTTAGGACTGAAATACTCATCTAGCAATACCCTCTTGCAGCATCTGCCCTGTTCTGAGGATTAGTACAAGATCATTTCCCAAAAGTTTTTTAGGTGAATTACACATGGCGGAATGCCATTGACATGAAAGACAATTTTGTACATGATGTCTCTCTGGTACTTGAACAGCAGAGCTTTGCAAAGGGTGTTTGAATAGCACAGCTTTGGAAACAAAGTGCTTTCTAGAAAAGGCTGAAAATTGCTGTAAAGATGGAATTCAAAGCACCTCACAGCCCTAATGCTGAGAAGTCAGAATGTCTGTCCACTTGTGTGATTCCAGGGACCAGCGGAACCTTCAGAGTCTTTTTATCAGGGCAACCACTTCTCCATAACTTCTCTAAATCACAATTTCTCAGTGGGTGCATTCAATAAACCCCAGTCCTCACCTGATTTCTCACATAAATCCAGTTTATAATGGCTATACCATTATAAACTGTGAATGGTGTGAACTTCGTTCTTGACATGTGTATCCCCTGGCTTTGTAACTAGGGGACATCCATTCTTAGTCAGCACTTAAAATTCACTTTTGAGTGATTTACACCTAACTTGACTTGACAATATTTGTAGAGATATATTTGACTGAAGAGGTTATGTAGAAGGGTGGAACAACATTACCTGAGACTTTTGATTTTAGTGAGATTTTCTTTAAATAAAGTTTGCCTTATACATGTAGTAGAAAGTAATTGCATGAAAGTAGCCGTCATACCACCTTGCTCATATACACTGCTGCTGATAGATGTAGAAGAGGACCTGACCGGTTTTTTCTTGCAGTCCAAAAAAATAAATACTCTTTTCAACAGACTGAAAGTTCTTCTTGCCTATCAGAATGTGTAGAACCTAAGAAGATACAGAGAGGGGCTTGATATGCCATATATGAAGAGAACACACTTTGAAAGTGTTTTCTATCAAAGAATTCTAGAAGTATTCATTTAGGGAATAAAAAGGGCAACATATCCTTTCTAAATCCTACAGTAACCATTACTGAAGGCAGTGCATTTTTCTTGCTTTTTCATCACACTGACTTTCCATACCCTTCTCTACCCAGAGTGTATCTTTACTTACTTTTTTCTTCTCTTGCAGCTTTGTGTCTCAAAGTGCCCAGACAGGTTTGCCACCTACATTGATGTTCAAGCTTCCTATAGATATAGACCAGATCAGTGGAATTACTTCAGACAGTTCTGCAAACCTGGTTTTAACAATCCTCGCAAGGTGTGTATATATCAGTAGATGCTAAAGTACGTTTTCTCTTCAAGCAATATGTAATATGCATGATTTTACTGAGCTGCATCAAAGATTTAATTACTCCAATTTCAGCACATAAGGAGATGTCCCATTTATGTGATTTGACAGTTGTTTAATCCTGGGTGAAGGTCTTGAATGCACACTGAATCCCTCACTCTTCAAATTATTGCTGTTTTATGATTAAAAGACTATCTGCAGCTACTCATGTAGTTGCAGTAGTGTGGCAAGCAGTCTCCTTTAGTACTTAGGTACCCCACAGCAGTGGAGTGGAGTGTCTCAAACTAATTCTTAAAGCTACTAAGTCGTCTATAACTACTTAGAAGGTTAGCTTAGAAAATAAATCTATCTTTCGTGTAACTGATTTTGCACTCAAGTGTACTGCATTACTTCTCCCATCTTTAAAAACACCTTGCAATTCAGATATATTAATTGGGTTAAATTCTTACTTTTCTTTAAGAGAAAAGGTGAAGGGTAGGCAAGGAACAATTGCCCAGTCAGCTCTGGCTTAGATGTTGATCCAAAGGTTTTCTTCTTTTTTGTCACTTAAAGAGAAGAAAAGAACAGTCTTTTCCCAAATCACAATGACAGTTTGGATTCTCACTTGGATATAAATGTATCTTGCAGCTCTGCCAGTGAAGTTTGGGGAGGAGGCTACAAAGCCCAGTTTGGGGCGTTCCCTCAGATTGGGTGAGAAACAAGCAACACTAGTTATACTGCTATATATTCAGCATTCCTATTTTTCCCCTTTTTAGTCTGTTGCTCAAGTACTACGTGATGAAGATTGTCCTTCGATGATCATTCCAAGCAGGCCTTGTGAGTGGTTCTACTTCTTACACACATCTTAGAAGATTGTGAGCGTTCATATTAAAGCACAACTGCAGTCTGAAATGTGTTTTGTGGCAACATCACTAGGAGCTGTCAGTTATCTAACATTGACGTCCATTCAGTTTTAAAGTATAAATCAATTCAGTTTGAAAATATAGGGTTTTTTTTTCTAACAGTCGTCTGGGAACATTCAGCATGTGATCAGGTCAAGCTGAGTTCTTTCTTGCTCTTGAATCATCACTCATAGCAAAAGCTCTTCAACTCAAATTGTGCCTTCTAAAAGAAGAGCAAGCAATGCCATTGGCATAATGAAAATGCAACAAATCTTGGAAGGATCATACGTCCAGCTGTTGAAGTTCAAATGATACTTCAGCCCAGTCACAATGCAGGTCTTTTTAAAGTGCAAGAGCATACAGAGGCCAAAAATGTCACTGTGGTCAGCAAGTGTCTCTGAGTAGATAACCACTGATCTCAGAGCTCATCTCAGCTGCACAAGTGTAGTACTGACCCAGAATCTTACGCAAGTAAGAAATTGCTGTTTATTTTTGCCATACTTTAAAGTAGGGATCGTGTAAACCAGGAACAGATAATTAAAAGGAGGAAATACGGATTAAATTTTTAAAATATAGTATAAATTTGTATGAAAACAGAAGTACTGGCCCAAAAGACATAAAATAATATGCAAAGAAACTCTTACAATCTTTTAGACTATTTCAAGGGGCAAAGATTACAGAGGGAGGAAAAGATACGTTAAGATAGGTTACTTAATCATTTAGTCACAAAAATTACTGGGGGTGATACACCAGACTGAATATTGAACCCTGGCATCCGTATTTATTGGAATCTGATAAGGAAAAACCTGAATGGTTATATGAAGTACAGCTGTGAAGGAGAACTCACATGCTTTTCTCTTCGGAGTGAAACCAAGGATGCTTTGCGGCAAAGAACATGGCAGTGCGAATGAGTATGCAAACATCTCTCCTTTTCTCATTTTTTTATAATCTCCTCTTCCCTCTCTCTAACCAGTAGTTTCTGGTTTTTTTCTGTTGCTTCATCTCCAAGGATATCTAGTGACAGTGGCTGGTACTGATAGTGGCATATAAGGAAACTGACACTTGCTGTTATGTATTGTTTTGGGCTAATATGATCCATGGCCAGTCAAGTTGAATCTGTCCCTGGGGCTGGTCTGATTATTACTATAAATTACTTATTTGAGAAGCTGCAGCTTTTATAAGCTACCCAGATACTGGCAGAGAGTAAGTTCTGTGTTTATTACAATTTCTTAAACTCCTACATAAATTACTGTTGTTATTTGGTAGGACCTAGATCCCTACTTGAAATCTATGATCCCACACTGCCTGAGCTTAGATAAAAGTTCCAGAGCACAAATATCATAATCTTGAATGTAATGGCTCTTCCAAGATTTGTCGATGTCAATATATGGTTAGATAATCAGTTGAAAAATAATTGACTGTGAATCTGAAATTGTTTAAATATGTTACAAAACTCACACGGTAAAAGCGGAGTTTGACATGAAATGTAATATGCAGGCTTGTTTTGATATTTTGAATAGTCCTGAAGAGATGCTTCCCAGACTTCTCCACAAAGAATGGTGTGTTGACCGTGGCAAATCAGACTACTTTCAAAGATGGAAGAGGGAAAACAAGAAATGTAACAGATCTCAGAGAGGCCGCAAAGTATGTTTTACCCTTCTTCAATGTTTGTTGGATTCTGAGATTGTGCAATAATTTAGTAATGGAAAAATAATGAGAATCTGTTGTAGCAAATGACTGAGGGTACCCAAGCAAAACTTGGTAGTAAATGGTCCCTCTGTGCCTGAACACTTCCAAAGTTCCATTACGGAAATCCAGCACTGTGGTGTGTAGAAAGGAGCAAAAAGTGCAAAAAGTTTTAGTCTGATTGTCTCAATCATTTGTTGCAATCATTCTTGTTTATCCTAGCAAAAATTCATTTTGCTTGGAAAGTCAAATGAGGTTCAAAATGCAATCCTCATGCTGCAGGTCTCAGGCCTGCCAGTAATGGCCTTGGCTATCCTGTTCTGTGATGACCTTTCCACTACCATGGGCTGGCCTAGTGCTTTGGACATCTCACCTAATCAGAGTGCTTCTGCTTTTAGTAAAGAGTAATGTATTGGGCCATTCTTCAGAAAACTTATATGGGCAAGCACTCTGCAGGATAAGAATTCCGTGAAGTTGTTTCACTGACCTGCTTACTGGTTCTGTGCTATTAGCAATTCTAGAGTCTGTTTGTCCCTTGGTACATTGCAGACCTTGACAGTGAACACTTGTCTTGTGACATAACAAGCAGTTCTGACAATAAAACCTTTTTAATAATTTTTTCTGGACTTGTAGAGGTGTTCTTATGCAGTTTTTTTCTTCGCTGTAACTGTGATTGATGTTGGCTCAGTGACAGAACTGGAGCTGAAAAATCGTAATATATTCTTATCACTGCCAAAGATATTTCAAATTCTTTCACTGATTGTACTTGTCATTTAAATAAATTCTCCATTTCTACCTGAAGCAACCTTTCGTTTGATTTTTATTTTCTCAGTGGCATCAATAATGTCCTGGATGCAAGATCGGTTGGAATGAAAATTTTTGAAGACTATGCCATTTCTTGGTATTGGATTTTAATGTAAGGGGTTTTTTTGTGTTTTTAGTGTTTCTGAACTAATTTTGGAGTGTGCTTGTAATAAAAAAATAGATCATATATGTGTTTGGTACAAATATTACTTTAAAACTCAAGGAGCAACTGTAATTTCCTTTCATCACCTGATAATAAGGTGGTTATGGTTCCATGTGTGAGGTAAGGATCGTACAGCATACATACATAGAGTGTCAGTTCATCTGGAAAAAGCTCTTTAATGTCCTGCCAGACAGAAAATCAGGAGGTGCTGTGTTCTGTTGCGGGACCCATATGTGTGGTAATTCCGAAACTGAAAAATCTTAATTGACTTTGAAGCCAGTTGCAGTTGCCAATGCCACTAGTATACATATAAAGTAAATAGTTTCTAATTTGTGCAAGCAGGATACAATTAAATCCATTTAAATCCCTTAATTCAATATAAATCCATAAATTCAATGCATCAGGCAAAGCAACATCAAGAACAAAAATTATTGAACAGTATTACCTTGCCATTAATATTTATTAAACACCAATTAATTATTATGCAACACTGAAACAAAAGAAGTAGCTACTTTGCTGAAGCAAATATGTGTTTGTGAATTCCTAGCCCATTAGTATTGGTTTTGATCTACTTAAACAGGAAAAGAAGTCGTTGCCAGGTGGGAACCTATAACAAGCAAGTTAAGCATACATTAGTCAATCCTGAATATAAGTCTACAACAATTAGTTTAGATAATAATTTGGAGATTTAGTCAGTTCAGAAACACGAATCAGCTTTTAAAGGTCTTCAGTCACTGGTGAAAAGACAGTTTTCTCATAGTCTGATAATCGCAATATTTAGTGGCAGGAAACCCACAGATATTCAGCAAGCTTGGGTCTCTCTTTCTGAAATCAGGCTTGTGATACAGATTCTTTCAAAGGAGATACCACTGAACACATTGGACAGAAAACTAATAATTTTTTTAACAGAAATTATAAATATTGAAGCAACTTTTCACATTTCAATTTTTTTTTTTTGTAAGGAAGTGTTGCCACTTTAAAGTAGTTGGATAGAATTTTCTTCATGCTTTTCACCAAGTGATAGCATAGATCAAATGATTTCTGGACAAATATATTTAAGTGCCAGAGTCTGGGTGATGATAGTGAAGGCTTGACAGTGAAGGGAGGTTGGATTAACATTTAAATATAGAATTGCTGTAGTCTTTTTAGCATATCTGAAAAGTAATCCTGCTTCAAGACTCAGTTAGAGGGAAGTAGTCTGTTGAAGATGGACTGTGTACTCAGCTTTGGTGTTACTAGGACTCATGTGTAGCTAAAGATAACTTTAGATAAAGGTAATTTACTGCTTTCAAGATGGAGCTCCAACACTACAACTTTTCTTGAGGAATACATTCTGAATTTCAGTAGAGTAATTCAGAAAGGGAAAGTACCTTAGGCTAGGAAGCCTTTAAAGGGGAAGGACATAAGGCAAACTTACAAAGGTTTAACTAAATAAGTTGATGTGATTTTTTATCAGGTTGCCCCATTATTTAGCTTTGGTTATTGGCTAAATAAGCTGGGAACATTCAGAAGAAAAGTCACTGAACTCAGACAAGAAGGGGGTTTAAATTTTTTAGAGTTTGTACTAATAAAAGATTGTTACGTAATTCCTACTAAAAATAATGAGACGTGAAATGTTCTTTGAAGCACCTGAGCTGGGTATTTGTTTGATGGGATTAATATTCATATTGCTTTCTGCAAAATCATTTAGAAAACCTCACAGAGTAAAAAAGCCTTTAGCAATTATCTTTTCCTTTCTGACTTGCTTTCTAGGAGTGAAATGCAAACAAATATGTTATCATATCATATCGTATCATATCACATCATTACCTTGATGAAGAGAAGGTACAGCAGACATCTTTCCTAGGGGCTCCAAAGAAAGGCTTTTAACAGTTTCTTTCTGTGTGTCATAGTGCCCTGATAATTTCCTCGTCTGATTAGTGGAAGCAGTGATGAGTAGAAATTATGTCCTCCTAACCTCCTGATGGTTTTCCTCCTAAATATAATTCTTTTTTTTTCTAGGAAGCTCCTTCAATCTTGCTTACATTGTTTCTTTGCAAGTAGGAATTTTCTGTGGAGGACACAAACCAGCAACTTCCCCACACATGGATGTTACTCCAATTTAACTTTCTGTACTTTAGATTAGACTGTGGCCTGAAAAAAGCAGTGAGTTTTTCAGCTGATGTAAGTGACAAAAAAGGCATGATATTAATCCCATTCAACCAGCCTGAGAACCTAGTGCACATAGACATTTCAGGCTCTGCCCTGTGAGATCATCATATATAAGCTGTTTATTTGAAATGGCAGATAATAGCCATAAGAATGTATTTTATAATGAAGATTTTGAAATACATTTTTATGAATCGTGCTATTATGTGAGATGAAGTGACTCTCATTTGGAGTAAAAGGAATGCAAGGAAGTGAACAGGTTCTCACACTCATTTTCCCCGTGTTTCTGTTTCTTCACTTTCTAGTGGGCTGTTCATTGCAATGATGCTGAGTCTGCTCTTCCTTGTGTTACTGAGGTTCACAGCTGGGGTTCTCTTCTGGATTTTCATCTTTGGTGTGATTGGAATTATAGGTTATGGTAGGTGTAATCTTCTAGCCTCTGAGACTGCTTTTTCTTTTTTGCTTAAGTTTGGGCAAGGAAAATCAGTGGTTACTTCAATTAAACGGTACAATTGGGTGAATTAATGCCTAGTTTTAGACATGGTTAAGTGAGAAGGACATAAATGGCAGCAAAACGTAGTAAAAATACAGCTGTGCTGATACTTAGCAGCAGATGTAGTTACTTGCATTACCTATGCACAGTATGCTTAGTCTGTAACCACTTGTACTGGTATTTCTTTCCCATGTATGTGATATCATAATTGACTGGTTTCATAGTGATGTATTTTTGGGTTTTGCTTACCTGACAGGCTTATATAAAAGCAAAACATTTAGCTAATAAGATTTTTTAAAAATTTGTCTTTGCGCTCTTCAGATACATTGTATTTGTTGTTTTTTAAAAGGCATCTGGCATTGTTACTGGGAGTATGATCATCTTAAAGAAATACCTGGTTCTGACCTCACTGTTTATGATATTGGATTCCAGACAGACTTCAAAGTGTACCTGCAACTGAGGCAAACATGGTTAGCATTTAGTAAGTGCCCTTTAAATTTGGTATCTGTTAATGAATATTTGGGAAAATCAATCAGTGTCTTGATACACATTCTGCCTTGCTAGATCTCCTCCTCTACATGTTGCTCAGAGAAAAAAGCAGAATTCCTTATCTTTGTCTTGTGTAAAAATGTGCTTTTTTCAAGGGGACTAGTATATTTGTAAAGGGAGATAATGCAATCTGCAAACTAGTGATAAGAGTGAAAGAATCTTTAGTTATTAGCATTCTACTTCCTGTGTGTTCAGTCTTCATCATGGGGAAAGCAGAAGGCAATTATCAAGTTACTCATGATGAAGTTGCACAAGGAGGGCTACTTTTCTCTCTCAGATTATTTTTTCTTCCACTTTGAGAGCTCCAGAAATGGGATTAATAAGTCACATTAATAACTACACTTCCTTGTATCTTAAAATCATATAATATGCTGAGTTGGAAGAAGCCCATCAGGATCATCAAGCCCAGCTCCTGGTCATGCACAGGACACCCCAACAATCCCACCTTGTGCCTGAGAGTATTGTCCAAATGTTCCTTGAGCTCTGACAGCCTTGGGGCCATGACCTGGGGAGCCTGGGGAGCCAGTTCAGTGCCTGATCTGGAGGATGAACCTTTTCCTGATCTCTCATCTAAAGCCCCCTGACCCAGCTCCAGCTGTTCCCTTGAGTCCTGTCACTGATCATGAGAATGAAGAGATCAGTACCTGCCCTTCTACTTCCCCTTGTGAGGACAAAAAACACAGTGAGGTCTCCCATCAGTTTACACTCATGATACTGAATTTTCTTGGAGTCAGATCTAAGACTGTGGAATGAACCATAGCAAATTTCATCGCTTTTTTTTTTCTGAAATGCTCCATTGCCTTCTCTTTACAAGGGCGGTGTATTTTAAACAAAATCCCACTGGAGCAAGACAGCCTGCAACATATGCGTTCCTCCCAACAAAGGAGGGGCAGAAGAGAGAAGAAATACCTGTCAAATATTACTTACACTCCTGTTACTGCTCTATTAGAAGACATAGAGACTTTTAACTGATGATGAATAGATCATAACCAAAAACACTGCCTCTTCCTATTGGTAGCTAAATTAATAAAACAGTAGCTAACTGTTTAAATCTCCTTTCTCTTCTTTATGTCTTCATTTACCTCTGTATTGGATCATTTAGCTTATGAGGCATCGTCTATATGTTGTTGAGACAGAGTTTTTAGTGTACTCTCCCTAGAGAATATTAGGGCTTTATTAAGTGTATTTTTCTTGTAAGTCTTCAAGCTCTTCCCCTGCGTTATTCTTAGCAGCCAGTGTATAGTTCATTTAGAGTTTAGTGTCATTTTCCCAAGAGTAAAGTGAGGTACTCAGGAGTTAAATTGCTTTTCCAAAATCACCCAGTGAAGTAAATAGTTATATATCCTTGAAGAAAACATAGTAAGAATCCTGGTCTAGAAGTCATTGTGTACTGACATTGTTTGCCTTTTTCACAATGTTTCGGACAAGTACATTAAGCTAACAGAGCCAAATTGGAATGAAACCAACTTTAAAGAAATCTGTTTATACATTCCTTCACGGGAAAATGGCATTGAAATGTATTTAACAAAAGCTTTGTTCTGAACAAGGTCTATGTCTCTGAGCACACCACTAGTCACTTGCCATCTACAGTTCTATTGCCAGAGGTAATACCTGGGATTGCAATTCTGACAATTGGGTCTAATATTCTGAGACTATCTAAGCTGTGGGACCTAAAGCTGAAACTCATATTCTTTTTCAAACCTTCATGTAAGTTTTGGGATACTTAAGGGTTCTGTCCTCTGTCTTCCTCTCCCTCCAGAGAACTTCTTGGTTTCAGATGGAGGACACAGGTCCTGCTGCATAAAACAACCCGCCCATACTGGTCTGGTTTAAGTGTTGTCTAACGATCTGAAGCACAAAAAATAAATGAATAGATCTCAGAGTCAGAGGATGTATGCTTCAGACATTAAAGACTCTGCCTTCTCTGGATGAAATTCACAGAATATTCTTACTTTCTACTGCAGAAGTGGGTTTTGAGCAAACACTAGTAGAAATCAGACAGAAGCAGACTCTACTGACTTCAGAGTTATGATTCAAATACTGCTTATAACTTAGTGCTCTTAGCTGTCTAATATCAGTGTGTGATTCCAGCAACACAACTGGAAAGTGAAAGGAATTTGTTCAGAACAATCCTATCTTAGTATTTTATTTATTTATTTATTTATTTATTTGAACTCAAATGAGGTGAAAGGGGCTCATGTCAGGTTAATACTTAAACAAACCTATTGATTTTAGTACATCTAAATTTTAAGACAAGATAGATCAGAAGAAATGCTCTCTCCATGAAAAACTTGACCCTTCATCTCCTATTTTTTATTATATAAATACTGCAAATGAGCAACAGTATAATATGGACAAATGGTTGTGTTATGAGCAAAATTCTTGTTTGCGAAAAGTAGAATTTGTAAGTGGTGAACTGTATCTACGGCTAGATACTGCAGTCACATTGAAGTAAACGTTTATCTTTTTCTGAGAATTAGATGTTCCATTTTTCTATGCCATGCATATTCTGACTAATTCTGATTGAAGTTTGGCAAGTGCAGTTGGAGAAAAAACTGCTCAAGCAGAGAATTTTACATGGTTCCTGAACAATAGTTCAAATTACAAGGAAGGAAGTTACAGAGGCAGCATATTGGTTTGGTTCTTGACAAATCTAACTTCTTCATTTGTTTGTTTACAGTGATAATACTTTGTGGTGTTGAGGTCATAATCATACTGATGCTGATCTTCCTAAGAAATCGGATCCGGATTGCTATTGCACTGTTGAAGGAAGGTAGTAGGTATGTGTGATTTTAATATACGTTGAATTTTATTAAATGATGTCTAACGTACACTGTTCTTGAGCTCCACAAGGGCAGAAAGTTGGGGGTTAAAATACATCTATATGCACTTGCTTGTGGTTTTCTGTCATCTCTATTGATATTGTGATTCCCAGGAATCAGGATTTGGGATTTTTGTCATGGGATTAAGAAATACTGAATTTCTGCATTTAGACAGATATCTATTTCCTGCCCTATGCTACTGTGCAATTAGAGCATAGCAATTAATTTATGCAGCACTAAGTTATACTCCTTAATTTCTATTCATTAAAGTCCAGTTACACTTTTAACATTCTTCAAAACCTTTGTTCACAACCTTGACAGGTGGAAGGATTTTAAAAAGTTCATAAACTTTTGGCTGAGTAGAAATAACATTCTGTAGTTTTCCATCAGCATGGAAAGGTCACTTGAAGGTGAACTTTTTACTCTCATGCATAATGGATGAGATGAAATATGTATGTAATTACTGTACACCTTACAGATCATGTCCTCTATTTAGGAAGATGAAAAGTAAGGTGCTAATGACTGGAAATCAACATATGTTTTTCAATACCTTTTAGCTACATTTTCATAAATATTACCGTTATAATGCTAATAATAGATTTGTAATCCACAGTTGCAAACAATTATTAATCAGTTTGTTGGAATAATAGGCCATGCTCTTAATGGTAACTAAAAGGCCTATCAATGACTGCTGAACATAGCTAATTTGTTGTGATTGTTTCTCAGACAGCATAAGGCTGTGTCCTCCTGTATGACTCCTTATGGACTTTTTTGTCTCTGGGCTCAGACAACAATTGATGTTTTGCTCATAACCTCTGGATTGCACATGATGGTTTCCTTGCATTCCCCCCAGCATATACTACTTTGCCTTTAGAAACAGTAAATTTTTCTCATTTTGCATTCTGGAAACACCATTCTAGAAAACAAATAGCATCAGAAGTGCCCTAAGTCATAGGAGAAATACTGTAGGAAATAGTACTAGACAAAAAAGCTTGTGAGAAGCTTACAGGGTCACAGAAAATAAAATTTAGGGTAACAGGAAGAGGAAGCTTACGGGCATGTATAGTGAGCCAACCGATAAGCTTCAGTGCACAAAGCACATGCTCTCTAAATTCACATCCAGTGAGATATCCAGCTGGAGATGCTCGCTTCTGGGATAGTAGCAGCCGGTTTACCAAGAGGGGTGATATCAACTCCCACTTACAGAGAAGGAGCCCCTGGCAGGGTAGGAGCTGGCATGCTCAAGTTCCTTCTCACTAGTCACATTCTAGCCACAAGAATTAGCAGTACAATATCAGTCCACATATGCCTTGATACTAAAAGAAGCTCTCTAAGCTGTCAACAGGAAAATGCAATTATTCATTTTGCCTGCCAGAAGTCATAGGTAAGCATCACTTATCTATGGCATGTACAAGGAAAGTCATAGTCACAGGAAGGTGTAAGTCAGTCCTGGTGTTACAAAGACAAGTTGACTGTCTCTGCCTCTGAACAGCTAGCACTTAAGGCAGGAAAGTTGCTGGGAACAGAGTTGTCAAATACAAAATAGAGCAAGATAGTTTCAGGTCTGTAGGAGTGAAGGAAAAACACAGATGAGCAGAGCGGGTGAAGTACATAAAGGGTAATGTCTGCAGAGTCAGCAAGGAGATGTCATGGAAATCAGTTAATGGCCTAGAAAGAGCTGGATCTCTGAAGTAGTCATGAAAGAAGGAGAAAGTAGAAGACAGCCTGGAACATGGCAAATTGATAAAGTTCGCTGTTGTACCGTTAATAAAAGTGGAGTGGTAGAAATTACAAAGTCAAGCATTGAAGACACAAGAAAAAAATTCCTGCAGTATTCTGCGATCACAGTCCTAGATTAAGCTACGAGTGTCAACAAGGATCTCAAAGTAAAATTTCTAGAAGAGGACTGTTGAAAAGATTGTTTCTGGAATTGTTGTAGCTTATCTATATGTCTTGTTTCTTTTCTAGGGCAATTGGCTATATAATGTCTACGCTGTTCTATCCAATTGTCACCTTCTTACTCATTGCAGTTTGTATTTCCTACTGGGCTGTGACAGCTGTGTATCCTTCTGTCTGTGTACCTATCTGGAGCAAGTCTTCCGGTCTGCAGGATTTTCTGTTATTTCACATTAATTAAGCCAATATTAACAGGGCTGTTTGGTAGCTTAGCACTTACTCTTCTGATGCAGTCTTCCGTACTGCACGTCTGCATGTGATGTATAAATCAGGCAGTGATTTTATTTGAATTAAAAAGAACTGGACTAAAATTCAGGCCAAGGCAGAGCATCATACAAGGTCTTGTGTACTGCAAAAGGTAGACTCTAGGGGGTGAAAAGGGTCCTCAGTGAAGACTGAATATGTCTTTAATGTGCTATGTGCTCCAGAGAGCTGGTGTTAATGGTTTCTTAGTTAACTAGAGGTGGACTGGGTTCTGTATGTATTTAGTTCAGAAAAATATGAGAAAGGAGTGAGAGAATATACAGTGCACTATCTTCCTTGAATTGCCTAGCAGCAACTACTGTTTGTTCCTGAACAGCAAGGGTTTGGTAAAGTTTAAAAAAGGGGAAAACTGCTATTTGAAAACCAGCTGTTATTTCATATGCAAAGAGGGTTGGTTGTTGCTGTTCAGGGCCGTGTTAGTTCATCCTTATACTCTATATCTACTTCTGCCAAAATACAAGAATTACTGCATTGTCTGCCTTGTCAAAGATAGATGTGGAGGAGAGATGGGAACAATTTTCACAGTTATTCCCCCTGCCCATTTTGGTCAGGGATTATTACATCTCCAGGCTTGAGTTTGCCCCAGTTCTCTAAGTAATGAGAGTACTCGTTCTTGTCTGTCAACCCTTCAGATATATCTCTGCAGAATACGAGCTGTTTTTCTGCAGGTACCTACACAAGTTCTTTAGTGGTTACTCACTGCAGAATCCTAATTTTCTCAAAAACCACAGTTCTGTGATTCCTCCTTAAAATATTTCATTCAGTTTTCTGGCCACATCAGGAGAACCTGTGTATAAAGTAATGGCTAATCAAACACTGTGCAAGTATGCGAACCTGACTTGTGACCCGGAGGTAAGGGTAACAAATATTTATCTATAGTGAGAGCTATACTAATTGCATTTCTTAATCACTTTTAAATGCACTGCTAGTAAAAAATGTGCGTATTTTAAGTAATGAGTCCCCATGTTAAATCTGAAAATATTACCTAGTGTTTAGGTAACACTTTTGTTTTACAGACATAAACTAGTTTGTCTGCTAAACTGTCCTGTAAATGTTAACATTCTAATTTAGAGGGTGAGAAAGGAAGAGACAGAAATACAATTTTATTGGAAAGGTGTTCTTGAATTTGTGAGGAGTCTGTTTTTTGGTCTTCCAAAGGCAGTGGTAAACTTTGAAAGCTGCACCTGAAACTTGGTCAAGGACTAGCCATTATTTGAAGCAGAAGCTTAGCTTCTTCTGGCACACTAATTACCTTTATGAAGCTCCAAAAATATTTCTTGGTTTGTTTTGTTTTTTTTTTTTTAATTTTGCCTTTGTCAAATGTTTTTACTTGGCTGTGTGTTTGAGTTTTAGGATTCTTTAAAAACTAGAAATACTTTTCAAATGTTATGCACCAGGGGAAAAATAACCCCATGCACCACCACAGGCTGCGTGTGACTTGCTGGAGAGCAGCTCTGTGGAGAAGGACCTGAGGATCCTGGTAGACAACAAGTTGTCCTTGAGCCAGCAGTTTGTGCTGGGGGCAAAGAGGTGCTTCAGGAAGAGCATTTCCAGCAAGTCAGGGAGGTGATCCTGCCCCTCTCCTCAGCCTGTGAGGCTCCTCTGGAGTGCTGCGTCCAGCTCTGGATCCTCAGCACAGCAGGGCCAGGGAGCTCCTGGAGCTGAGGAAGGGCCTGGAGCATCTCCATGCCCAGGAAAGGCTGAGGGGCTGCTCAGCCTCAAGAGGTGCTCCAGCTGAGAGGGGCCCTCAGCCCTGGCTGTGAGTTCTGCCGGGAGGGGACAGAGCATGGACCAGGCTCTGCTCTGTGGTGCCCAGCAGTGGGACAAGAGGCAATGAGCAGAAACTGATGCATTAAATTTCATTTGTATTACAGTTGTGATGCACATCCTGCTGATGTCTAAATACTACAAAAGAAAGAAATTAGGATTGATCTGATTTCATCTCATGTCCAAACCAAGCAAATACACAAAATGGACACTAGAAATAGGGAAAAGTAATTCAATGTAAAGGTTACTGCTTTTTTAAATAAGCTGAGTTGTGACCACATCTACAGTTTGTTTTAAATTGTATAGCTCAGCTTTTTGTTTCAAGCATGGCAATTTACCTGAACATCTAGTTTGGCCTCTAGTTTTCAAATAGTTTTTTGGTTTTTCAATTGAGCAGATTTTCTTTAAAGAAGCATTTATGTATCTTAAAAGTAGATTTCTCTAAATCAAATTCAATTTATTCAAGTTTCAGGGATGCAGTGATTTGTGGCCTTTGATAGGAATCCTTAAATATGTAGACAGGTTGCGTAGTGTTGCAGTTTTGAATGAACTAATGAAACATCAAGCAGTGTTATGTTTTTTGTATTAACCTGCTAAACTTTAGAGGCTGTGTGCATAGAATTAATGGCTTATGATTGTATTGTTTCTTTTTCTTTCTATTTAGACTTTTAACACAACCAATGTGACTAAATTGTGTCCAGGTGCTCAGTGTACTTTTGCTTTTTATGGAGGAGAAAGCCTGTACCATAAGTACATCTTCATCTTCCAGTTAGCCAATGCCTTTGTTTTTCTCTGGCTGGTGAATTTTGCAATTGCACTGGGTCAGTGTACCCTTGCTGGTGCCTTTGCCTCTTATTACTGGGCCTACCGAAAACCAGCTGATATTCCACTGTGGCCACTCTTCTCTTCATTTGGACGAGCAATACGGTAAGACTGTGGAATTGGATGTGAGCCTTGTCATGGATCTGACAGATACTCTTTTTACATTGAGGGAAGCCAATCTTAGAGTATCAGATGAAAATGATTAGTCAGCTTTATGGTTTTATCTCGGTGGCAGTCAAGCCCCCCCACAGCCGCCTGCTCGGTCCCCCACAGTGGGATGGAGGAGAGAATCTGAAGGGTGAATATGAGAAAACACATGGGCTGAGATGAAGGCAGTTTGATAGGTAAGAGAAAGCTGCATGCACATGCAAAGCAAAGCAAGGAATTAATTCCCCATTTCCCACAGAGAGGCCATCCCCAGCACCACAGGGCTTCTTCACATACAGCAGTGATTTCAGAAGACAAACTCCATAACTCCAAATGCTCCCCTCTCACCCTTCCTTTCACCACCTGTTATTGCTGAGCACTACACAGTATGGTGTGAGGTATCCCTGGGGTCAGTTGGGGTCAGCTATCGTGGCCATGTCCCCTCCCAGCCCCTCATGCACACCCAGCCTGCTTACCAGTGGGGCATGGTGAGAAACGGAGCAGCCCTTGGTGCTATGCAAGTGCTGCTCAGCAGTGGCTAAAACATGGGCATGTTACCATCACTGTCCTGGTCAAAAATCCAAAAAGTAGCACAGCACAAGCTACTATGAAAAAACAAACTCTAGTCCATCCAAAACCAACATAATTGGGAAGATGCAATTATTAGGGGAAGGCTGAATCCTGTAGCCCTACATCACCAAGGCTGCTGCAGGTCCCTGCCCCTAGGTCTAACCTATTGTAACGCTGAGCAGATACTCCCAGTAGACAAGACACTAAATATGTTTATACAGCACATGGGTAACCAGATGGAGAGATAGACACAGCACTCACAAACACCAACAGCACCAATGGCTTCATCCCGTTCCTCTGTGGTGGATCAGGATGAAGGTCCATTTGTTTTATGTAATTCCCACTAATGGGTCTTCCTCCACTTCTGATTTTATTTCTATATACATACACATGTGCCTACATATATCCATGTACATATGCACTCATGTGATGTGACAGTCAAATATTTTGTTTTTAGATACCATACAGGTTCGCTGGCATTTGGAGCCTTAATTCTTGCAGTTGTCCAGCTTATTAGAGTAATACTGGAGTACTTGGATCACAAACTGAAAGGTGAGATTTATGAATCTGCTCTAAGTTGTTAAGACCTTCCTTGTTAAATTACTTCCCTGCTTTCCCAAGCTGTTTTTTAACAATGAAAAGAGACTAATTACACATAATCCATTGTAGTTACTTTTGAAACCAGTAAATTTGTATTAATTTACTCAAACTGAGTATATGTTCTTGGGAACCTAATGCAAGGTTAAGATGGGACATGAGTCTGATCTGATTGAAAGCTAGTGAATTGAATTTGATTGAGGGAGAGAGACCATACCTAGAAGTAAAGAAATAATGTCACAATTTTTGAATACTGTTCGTGGGTTCTGTGTATGATGTACTCTCTCCTGCTATTTTCAGGTACTCAGAACTCCTTCACTAGATTCCTACTCTGCTGCCTCAAGTGCTGTTTCTGGTGTTTGGAAAAATTCTTAAAATTTATAAACAGAAATGCCTACATCATGGTATGTGCTATGTGTGCATGTGGTCTCCCCTATCTAGGACACTAAAATATCCTAGACAATACTAGTTGATCATAAGCCAGCAGTACTTGAATCTGCTGAATAAATAATAGGATTTATGGGAGTTTTCAGTACATGCATATGGTTCTACCATGAAAAAGTAAGATTTTTTTTTCTTCTAATTTCAACCTCTTTTTATTCCTGTCTTTGTCCATCACCCTCACATCCAAAATAAGTGGGAAGGGATGGACTAATTGGTTCACTCCCCCTGTAATTCAATAATGGATATCCTGATTTCAACAGGAATATTTACTTATTTCATATTACATGTTGATGACACTTCTATTTGGAGGCGATATTTGAATAAGGAGATCAGAAGGCATATGATAATTGTATTTCCACCTGGAGGTTAAAAGCACAAATTCTACTAGCAGCAGCAGTGATATTTCTCTCAAATAAGCCTTCTTAGCTTCTAGATATGAGAAGTTTGAAATCTTCACATAAATTAACATACACTGATTTTGGCCTAGGATGTTCTGCTGAAGTAATTTCAGCAATCGAATGGTATGGTCACAGACTTCAAAGGAGGTGGCTGTAATGGGTCCATTACAACCTGTGTTGATGCAATTGATGTTTCAAATTATTACCATCTTGAAGAGGAAGTGTTATTTTTTGATGGTTTCTTTCCAGTTCTTAAACTGTCTGAGCTGAGTGCTCTTCTAGTGTATCTTACCCTGGTGGACACTATTCCAGGAAGAAATTGTTTTGTTCCTGAATAACTTTAGCTGCTTTACTTTATGCTGATTTTTTTCTTCAGTGAAAGCAGCATCAGGTCCAAGGAGATAATTTTAAGGGTCACTCACTTAATCTCTACAAGTGCCTGTTCTTTTCCACTGGCTATAAATCTGGTGTAGGTTACTAGCAAAGGGAGAAGAATCCCTGAACAAGTACCTTTTTTGCACTACTTGGCACACTAAGTACTGAGTCTACTACCTGCGAGATCACAAGGGGTGGCATGCTCATCACCAGGTGATTTGAGCAGAAAGATAGATAATATTCTGCCCCAGCCTGATGGGACGCATTGAGAAGCAGGTGACAGTGGAAAATATTTTATGTTCATCTGAGTTTCAAGTCCGCGTGTTAAGGAGAACTATGCGTTACATGCAGTAAGATCCTGGTATAAGAGGAGGTATCCTAATTAGTTAAAATACTTAACAGCTACTATTATTTTGCAGGTTGCAATATATGGTAAAAACTTCTGCACCTCAGCAAAGGAAGCATTCTTTTTGCTCATGCGGAATGTGGTGAGGTAAGGGACTATCTCCCAGTCCTTGGAAGTGTCACGAGTTCCTGTTATTGCACTCTGTCAACATACTTCTTTCCTCTCCCTTATCTCCTCCAAATACTGAGTGCTGCTTCTGTCCTCAGATGTGGCCCTCATTTCTTACACTCAGTGTGTAACATCAGGCTATCCAGTACAGTAACCAATGCAGAGTTGATGTAATCTCATGGTTTTATTGTGATTGGTCCTTTAAATTCCTAAGTACCCAGTACATTGTAATAATGCCTCCAAGGAACAAATGGAGCCCCTGAGAGGAGATCTGCAGATACACAGGAGTAGGGTGCTCATCATCTGCCATATGTTGTTTTTTGAGCTTTGGTCCACTTGGTCTGAGAAAGGGAAAGCAGAAAAACCTAAGTCTTCAGATTCATTCAGAAATCCTATGAGGTGTTGAAGAGTGGAAGTAGAGAGAGTACTTTCCTTTCAGAAGGATTGTCTTTAACATAACCAGATCTCCTCTGATGCTTTGAAATTTCCTGGTCCTTTTCTCCACTACCAAGTGTGTGCTGCCAAACTCCCTGTTCTCATCAGTATTTTCCTTCATTGCTCCTGACTCCTCCTTTGCTATTGTAAGATCAAAAAATAATGAGAGAGTAACTTAGAAGCAGGCCATATTGATGCAATAGCATGCAATCTAATTACCAATCAAGAGTCAGAGTAAAACTGGTCAGGTGCTTTAAACCATTAAGTGAAGGACTGGGAGGAGGAGAAAAATGGAGGCGAAGGCTGAAAGAGAAAGTGGTAATGATGCTTAAGAAAGAAGAGGAAAGGACTGGAGCTGGAAGATGGAATGCTTTCACTGTGTTACCGTGTCCTAATATCAGGACAGTGATTTCCATACTGAGTAATGCCTGTGCAATAGAAAAGAAAAGCTGCCTTTATTTCCCTACAGAATAAGACCTCTCTTCCCTTTATGATTTTGCTCTTAATCAGTAAGACAATAGTTAAAGCTAGGCATATATTCTGTTGTTTCAAATAAAGATGTTTTTATCTTGTGTATTTTGCTAAATCTGAATTCTGACAGGTTAACGATGATTTGTCTCTTCAGTAGTTCTTAACGTTTATTTTTCCCTGTAGTCAGTGCCCTATATTACCATATCATAATGTTAATATGGCCTTCAGTGCTGTCAAGAGGTTGATGACACAAAGTTCATTTTTCATCCCATTATTTTTCTGCAGTTTATGATTGGACAGGCTGGCAGGACATTGAGCAGAAACTCCCTGCTGTGCTTTCAATGAGAGCTACAGATTTATTGTCTGCTTTTCTATCTACCTTCTTTCATCTGTGATTGTATTCATGCTTTGAGATCTTCTGCCTTCAGTGTTATACCATAATATCTTAAAATAGTAGATTAGGTGTGTTATAGGGTCATGGAAGGTGACCAGGGAGGACCAAGTGAAAAGGAGGCCTACCAACAATCTACATAAATATTGCTTTTTGTTTTGATTTGTACTTCACCTATTCTGGCCTGGCTTATCTGTGCCGCTAGAAGTAAGGCTGAAAAAAAATATTTTGAAGTTTTGAGTTGGCTGATTTTTTTTAAACCAGTTTGATGAATAAACAGTCTTCATGTCAATCCTGTAGCAGCATTGTTTCTTTAAGGCCTTACTCAACGAAGGCTCAATGGTATTTTGCCTCCTGAGAATATGCTGTAGCAACACCCATCTCAGCACTACCTGTCTGTGGTGCTGTGTTGTCAGCCTGTAAAACCAGCTGAAGACAGCTTCTGGTCATGTTTTGCAATTATCCATAGATTTAAGGAGAAAGAATACAAATGTTTGGTTTGTGATGATTATGTGTCATTTGTCCTTTGCTAAACAGGGTTGCAGTTCTGGACAAAGTTACAGACTTCCTTCTATTCCTGGGGAAAATCCTTGTTGCTGGTGGTGTAGGTAAGCTGGTCAATTTTTTTTCTGAATTGCATGTTCTATTTTCTGGTACCCACAAGTATGCCTGCCATATTCATATATGCTTAGCAGCTGGAGGTTCTCATTGGTCTGACTATTTGGAAATTTGTTCCCGTGTTTCTAGGATTTGCTAGATTGAACTAAAACCTTTTTTCTATTTTTTTCCCCTTTCTCCCTTCTGCCCAACACCTGGTTTGTCTTGACAGTATCTTTTCCATTATTGCTTTTGGAGCTCTTATGTGCATGGCTGGGGCAAGGACTTCTGCAGCCACAGCATCAGAGTTGAATCAAACCAAGTTCACATCCGATAAGTCTGCCACAGTCAGTTCTTCTTTTGTAAGAACTGAACAAATTTGCAAATGAGATTCACCTGATAACAGACAACTGCATGCAAGATGTGGTAGTACAGGCCTGTGGGAATGAATCTGAAGCTCAGCTGTATTCAAGCCCATTATAGCTGTAAGCTATAGTAAAAGAAATATAATATTTCTAGCATCCTTATAGGGTTTTCTTTGTTATCACTAAATATCAAGTGAATTTTTAATGGTTTTCAGTGACAGAAAATTGGGGTTTTTTTTAAATGAAGAACTTTCAGAAACTCAGGTTGGCAATGTTCTGTTGTGGTTTTTCCAAAGCGTCACAGCAGTTTCAAAAAACTGTTTTACGAATAACCATATTTTGTGTTCTGTATACTTTCGAAGTTAACTAATTAATTATATTTTATCAAAAGTAAAACTAACACCAAGAGCTGCTCTGAACTCTTTTGTCATCACATGACAGATTTACATGATTTATTAATTTTGCTGTTAAATTCAGTAGAATGGTGAAACAAAACAACTCATAAAGTCTTTCTGGGCTCATGAATATCTTTATGGTAATTGGTTAATTTACATAGCTCTTTGTTAGATAATTAGTGTTGAAGAATGTATTGTTTAGAAACTTCAATTGAAACCACCCTTGGATCTGTTTTCTGTCTTATCCATTCTTTAGAACCTGGGAAATCAGAGCATGGGAATCACTAATTGCCTGTGCTTCTTGCAGGTGTTCTTGCATTCTTTTTCTTCACACAGAGAATACCAGTCTTTGCACAGGAAGTGCCAATTCTAAATTACTACTGGGTACCATTGTTGGTAAGGCAACCATTTAATCTCCTGAATGCTTGGGGCAGTTTGAGGTGCTCAGACTACTCGGGGCATGGTCTGGTAACAACTTCTTTGGTCAGCATCTCAGTGGCATAGTATCCACGCAAGTGAGGAATGAGTTGCTGCCCTCCAGTCCTTGGGATTCTTCAGGCAGAAGTGGCCCTGAGGTGACTCTGAATCTTCAGAAAAATTAGATTTCACATCTCCTCAGACTTTCAAGCCAACAAGACACTGATGACAGTATGGTTTCTGATGGAAGGGAATAGCGATGCATCTCTTTCTCCTTTTCTAGCCCCGCCCCCCCCCCCCCCCCACCCCCCTCGGCTTAAACATCAGATCATCTCCAGGCTGAGTAGTTCTTGAAGGAGTTCAGAATATTCTTGGCATATATTCTCCTCAGAGGTTCCTATCTGGAAAACTAGCAGCTACTACATGTTAGAATGCAGTGTATTGTGATCCCTGTCCACAGCAGTAGTAACCTTTGGTAGAAATATAAAGCTGACATTAAATTCTTCTAAATTTGCTTAGCAGACTAGGCTTCTGACTTGTGTTAATACTACCGCACTGGTACCAAAAGAAATTTGGGGGTTTATTGTGGTTTGTTTTTTGTAGACGGTCATCATTGGCTCCTACCTAGTTGCACACGGGTTCTTCAGCGTCTATGCAATGTGTGTCGACACGCTTTTCCTCTGCTTTTGTAAGTACTATGTTTCCTTTCAGTAATACCTGCAAGTCACGGAAAGAGAAGTAGAAAATCGCCTTGTCCATTCCCTACAGAAGTCTGGTGACATACTAGCAGACTGTATGAAAAAATAACAGCTTCTTCTTTTCATATTGGCTCTGTCATATGGTCTTCCATGCTTTCGTATTCAAATTTAATGACTTTAAGAAGTATAAGGTAGCTTTATGGTTTATGGAAATATCTAGCTTTTGTTTTTCAGATATTCCTTAGTTTTCATTAAGTTTGCTTCTGGGTGCTTTGTGAAGAGCCCTGTACAGTATTGATTTCCTTAAGCGTCTTGATAATAACAATTATATTCTTTCATATATAGCTGCTGATTTGTTTTCAGTTTAATAACTCTGAACAAAGTACTATGCTGAATTACCTCAAAGATTGTGTAAAATACTGTTTGAAACTATCTGTACCTTGGACTCCTAATGGCAAACAATCATGAGCCCTACCAAAGGGGCTACTCTTCAGGCTGTCCAATAAGAGAATATTAAAATCACAAAAGAACCTGTTGGTCTTGAATTAGGATATGATTTTAAGAAGCAGATGTCCTTAGCATGTAGTACCTTCCATGAGCTATATTTTTCTGTAATGAAAGTCATTATGGTAGGTCCAAGTAGAAGTTAGTAACATGATTGTTCCTGCAGTTTGCATATTATTTGATATTAAGGGAAATAGTCATAGGCCTGATCTTGCATATCTATGCACTATAGATTACTGAAGTGAGGTAAACATGGTTATGCTGATTCTTTAAAATACTCACTTTAACCTTGCTTCCCTAGAAACTAAGGTTAGCTGAGATTCTGGGAAAATTGGGTTGCCAAAGAACCACAGGAACAAGATCGGTTGAAAACTCAAAATTGGTATCTAGTTAAAAGCTACATCCTATTTATCTCCTGTTACAGACTTTGGTTCTAAGCAAACATGAACAGAGGCAGAGATAACACTAATAACACTCAAAGAAATAAGCTAAATAAATAAATAAATAAATACTTTAAATTATTTACTTATTTTGTTATTTCGAATGAAATGGACTATAGCAAGTTTGTTTTGTGCACTCAAAAATGAAAATATTCTTTTTTTCATTCATCCCAAAGACACATAGTATGTATTGCCATGGAGATATATTAAAATTTGCCTCCTCTAGCTTCTTTGGCCTCTCCTTACAACTCAGATTCTCATTTTGGCTCTGCAGATCCAGAGCTGTCTGCCTCTGCAGGGTTACAGTGGCAATGGCTGTGCTTCACTGGCACTTTCACTCCCAATTGCCCATTGGTGTGTAATTGTTCACTGGTCTGTCACTGCTGCATGCCACCAACTGGTCTGAACTCTGACTAGTGGTTTAGTCATGACCTTCTGTAGGAAAAAAAATAATGTCTGCCTTGTTGTTTTAAATTCATATTTTCTCTTTTGTTTCCCATGTTCTCTTTCAGTAATGAATAATAGATCAGAAATAATGTTATTAATTCATGGCAGCAGGTTTTCAAATGAACTTTATCTTAGGCAGTGAAAAATGGTCCAGTTTTAGAAAGTGCTTAAATCCACAACTGTCTTTGAGACACATTTTCTAGCAAGAATTTCCAAACTGCCAGAGTTCAGTGGAGGGATGAGAGTTTCTGAAAATTTCCACCCTTAGTGCCAAACCAAAGATCTGGAGAATAGAAAGGATATGTTGCTATCATTTAGAAAGGGCAAGATGTTTGTGTCTCTGCATCATGTAAAACTTCTTGTGGTCCAAGAAAATAGAAATTTTATAATGTCCTTCATCAACTAAATAATACAGCTAAATTACCTTGACTGAGCTTTTTTAAATGTTGGGTCTTTTGCTCTCTCCTTTTTTCAATTCTCTTTGTGTCTCTGTGTGTTGTTATACTGCTGTTTCCTTTTTTTGACTGGTTTTGCTGTTAAATTCAGGTGAAGACCTGGAAAGAAATGATGGATCTACAGCAAAACCCTACTTCATGTCAGCTAGTCTCCACCGAATTCTAGGGAAGAAGAAACTAAGCCCTAAGAAGTCAGTGGGATAACAAACGCTAAACCTCAACATCAAAAAGTGTCACTTTTAAGCAAAACGTGTATAAACTAGGCAAAAGTAAAAACTGTAAATGATGCTTCTGGTTAATGGGTGATTCTTTTTTCCTTTTGCTAAAAAAAAAAAAAGAGCAACATTGGTAACATTTAACTAGTTTAAATGCTTAAACTAACAGCTGTGAAAACAAGGCCACATTTTAGTTTATAGAGTGCCTATGAAAAGGAAAATGTAAATTTGAAACTTTTATAAGTGTATAATGATGTTTTATTAACTTTTGTAATACACGTTGCTGCCTTAGATGACAGCAGTTTTGATAATGTTTCTTCTTATAAGTGTATATTTGTAAAAGAAATTCAGGCAATTTTTTGAAAGCACTAACATATAACCTAATTAGCCATAAAAGAGATAGTTTGAGACTCTAGTTAATGAGGAGATGATACTAAATTTGTAAATATGGTGCTATGATTGTATTTTTTTCTACAAGCTGGTTCACAGCTATTTAAACTGTGATTATACATTAATGATTCCCTACTCTGAAAAATGTAGTGATATTTTAATCACATCCACAACTGCATCTTTTAAGACATGATGGTACACTGCAGGTCCCAAAGAAGGTAATTAGAAAATACTTCAGTTGATACTGCTTAAAGTGTTCTAGGAGTTGTGCTTAAAATGTGTTATAACTGAGAGAAGGTCCCACTGCAGTTGAAGTGATTTGTGGTTCACACAAAAAGAGGTTTCATCTGGTACAAGATGGTGAATGTATAATTTTTAGCTGATGTCCAAGAGAGATGCGCATGTCTTAATATCCCCCTATCTCTGACAAGTCTCTGATTGTGTTCTGTGTTACAAGGAAGTTGAGCTTTACTGAAAGGAAAACGAAATGCAGTCTTTTTTTTCATCGAAAGGAAGTTTTGCTTTGTGTTTGTGAACAAAGAGTTCCGTTGCCTCTGCCTAGCTTAGGAGGGCTCCTGCCAAGCCTTTAGAATGACTGAGTGGGTGCAGAGGGCCAGAGCTGTGCTTCCTGCACATCTTCGTGCTCCCAGTGGCTCACACAGTAAGGTACTAGGACATTGAACTCAAGTCATCTCATGATACAGGATGAATTATTCAGCTGCTGAGAGATGCTCTGAAAGATTTAGTTTGCTTTTTGACTGTTAAATTTGCCCAGTCATTAGTACAAACTAATTAATACACTCATTGATTAGAAAGCACATTAACATTCAGTTTGGTTTATGACCCTCCCAGAAGTGGAACTGTCACTGCTGTTAAGTAACAGCTCTGCTGATGGAAAAAATCTTAACATTGGAAAGTTTATCAAGTCTTTTACTGCCAAGACTGAGCTAAAAAGATTTTAATTTATTAGTCTCCTGGGGAAGCCAAGGACCCAGCCATACTGATGCGTGTCCCTAGTTTTCATAGATTCCAGTACTGAAGAAGTTATTCCAGTACTGTCCGCTTCCCAGGAGTAGCATGTGCCATACATTTGCCAGTTTTGTGACAGGAGTTCAGCACCTGGAAATACGTTCCTAGCCCTAGGTGTCCATTGGTGTCACAAAAAGAAATGCAAATTCTTTTCCAGATGATTTGAAGGCAAGTTTCTAGGGAAAGTTTACTGACCAGCCACATCCCATTGGGATTTTGCTTACTTAGAGCTCTGGTTTGTGATGACTGTGATCACTGCAAAGACAGTAACACTGTCTTTCATGCCGTGAGTCTGGGGTCATGTTGATGCACAAGTGGCCACCATCCACATGCTTGCAGTCGTGACCTTGGTAATTCTGTGACCTAAGGTGCAGGTGGGAGTGTCCTTGTAAGCTTTCTCTGTGGTCCAATGGGTGCTGGAGCGGTTTACCTTGAAGCAAAATTGAGGCGTTCAGTTTAGGACTCAAATAATGTAAAATAAAGGCATATGGCTTCAAATTTAACTACTGACCGTAGGCAACTTTTGATTTTTATTACCCCTCCTAAAATGCCCTAGACTAAATTCGACTTTCTAAAAAGACTGACAATCCCGACTTTGGGGAAAAAAAGACTCCCGATAGATGAAGTTTTTCATTATCATCATCATCATCATCATCATTCCTTTCTCATTGTGTGCATGACATGGAATACACCCCCCTGCCCCGTATTCTAATCTTTTCTGAGAATTAAGTCAGTAATTTGTGGGGGTATGTGTAACCATTCTATGATTAAAGAAGCTGTTGGTCTCATAACAATCCATGTTCTAAAGCTTTTTTTTTTTTTTTTTTAATACTGATTAATTTTCAGCTAAAGAAACTGCATTACATAATCTGTATTTCTACTGGACTTGAGTGTCTTACTGGGAGCTCAACTGAAAAAGCATATTTCTGAATATAGCTTGTTTTTTTTATCATATGAATGTAACCACAGAGTTTACTAGGAATAAAACATAATAGAAATAGTATACAGTTATTTGATTAGAAAACTTTTGTAACAAACCTATGCATTTACTAAAGGAATTTCTAAAAGTTAAAGTTTTAAATTGTATTATTATTTATATGCAGTAAAAAAATATATATGTATAAATTTGTTCCTCTCACTATTTTGTGAAAGTATTTAGAATGTAGCTAATCATAGTTTCTGAGAAGAAAATTTAAAAGCCATTTTCTTATTATATAGTTATGAGAACTGTGAAAATGCAAAGCAATACCATGTAGATTTTGTAATCAATAAATTCAGTAGGTAAATAGTAATTGTTTAATATTAAAACTGGCTTTCTAAAAATAAATTGATAGTAATTACTAAGTCAGAATTTAAGCAAATATTTGCTTGGGAGAGATTCACCTAAGATGTTTCAAGACTATCTTATTATAATGGTTCCTAATTAATCCTGTGGGCCAGTCTGCAGATGTGCACCACGGAGGAGGTACTTCTATTGACATTTACGGATTTGGACATTTACTTTGTTGCTTGGTTTAGTACAAAATTCAAAATTCCATTTTTTACTTTAGAGAGTGGAACATGGTAAAATATGCCACGTGCTTTGCTGCTGAGCCCCCCCGGGGCTGATGACACAGTGCCCACAGTGCCACCAGCTGCGCTGGCCCTGTGCCTGCCGTGCCGATGGAGGGCGTGGCAGAACCCAGAACCACCCGAACTGCCGAGGCCATGCCAGGGTCAGGGGCGCCAGTCAGGGTCCTCTCCCTGGAAGGAGCTTTGGAAAAGCAGGTGGATCTGAAAAAAGACCATTTTTTATTAACATGAGTAGAAAAAAACCAACATTCTCAAGATCACAAACAAGCAGAATGTAGAAACCAAGACAGTAGAAAAAGAAAACACCTGCTATCACATCCATGTAATCCCATTTGTTTAGTTTGATTTGGCTTCATTGTATCTCTCTAAAACATATTACTGAATGGCTTTCATTTACATGTTTTATACCAAAGTTTTAATGTTAAGCCTTCAAATTTTGTAAAACAAAACAAAACACAGAAAAAAAAAACAAAAAAAAAAGCCAAAAGCAAACCACAAAACAAAAAACCAAACAAACAAAAACAAAAAAACCAAACCAAAACAAACAAAAAAAAAACCCCACAAAAACAAAACACAGAAATGAGAAGATAGGATCATTTCTTCTGCTGAGGGCTTTTTTTTCCAAACAGTATTCAACAGATGATTCTTGGGTGACCCAAGGACGCTGAATATTCTTTTAAATGTTAGTATTTAATGGAATATTTTACTATTGCATGTTCTGCTGTAGAACAGGAAAAATATTTTGGTGGATGCAATGTCAGGCTGATTCTGGAATAGTCAGTAAGTGTTCTTCCACAAATAGGCTGTCAGAGAAGTAAATATGGAGAATAAACTGACTGGTTTTGAGTAACACAGAATGTCTCCCTTTGACCAGTTGCTCAGCCTGGACAACTGTGTTCTTGCAGACAAAGTGCCTTACTGGCTGTAACTTTACCTGGCTTACATTTTACAATTAGTTTATACCATGTTGACTACAAAAAAGGAAAAGAAAAGTTGGAGAGGAAAACAACACTTTATTTCAAATTAACTAACAAAAAATGAACTGTAATAAGGACGTCAGATGTGTTTGCACTGTGTGATGCAGCACCCATAATTTCCCTGTTGCTGTTGTCAGATTATGAAAGTTGGTGTGGTCTGAGAGAAAACATGACAATAGTGTTGCAAATAAATTAAAACAATGCAAGACTGTTCCACTTTTATACCGTAGATTTTTTTAATAGCTTTAATTTGTGGTATGGTGGACTTCTGAGTAGGGCCTATTCTGCTTTCTGTTACAATGATCATGTGTGTTGTACCTGTGTAACTGTGGGTAGAACTGGGCTCTTGCTACTTACAACAGAAGGAATAAAACTAAGAATTACATATATATTACTGTAATACATCTATTTGCGTGTTTATAAGCATAAGTTCCTTCTCTGTTTCAAGACTGATAATTTCCTATTCTGGAAGCGTTTTATAAATTGTTCAAATTTTTAAACTTTTGATACAGGCAATGATTTTTGGGGTAATATGTAATTTGTACTGCACTGTAAACAATTAGAAAATAAGTGTTTCTTTAAGTAACACTAGTGCTACTAATATTAAAATTGTCTGTTACTCTGTGCTACAAAATGTCCACATGCATTTGTCCCAAATAATGAGTTTTAAAACCATAAAAATGGCTCTTTGAGGTTTAAGAATGAAAGGTAGGTTACTGTTTTATTAATATGATTCTTTAGATTATGTTGTTTTGCCAAAACAGAATTAACACGAGCATGATGATTTGAGCTCTAAACCCTGTTTCTTCTGCTATGCAGAAATAGAATCCTGTTGTTTAAATACCTTTGATAACGGAAGTGCTTAATTTTGTTGTTACTTCACCGTTTTACAGTTCTTGGGGATTGTTCTAATAAAGATTTCGATATGAGCCGGAGTGCGTGTGCACCGCGCCGGGCTGTACGCGGGGCTGTGCGGGGCGGGAGCGGGGGCTCTGCCGG
>JAHLSL010000008.1:75833-91659 GCA_025920805.1 Petroica traversi
TGGTTTGGTTTGGTTTGGTTTGGTTTGGTTTGGTTTGGTTTGGTTTGGTTTGGTTTGGTTTGGTTTGGTTTGGTTTGGTTTGGTTTGGTTTGGTTTGGTTTGGTTTGGTTTGGTTTGGTTTGGTTTGGTTTGGTTTGGTTTGGTTTGGTTTGGTTTGGTTTGGTTTGGTTTGGTTTGGTTTGGTTTGGTTTGGTTTGGTTTGGTTTGGTTTTTTTTACATTTAATCAGATGCAAATTTGACAAACAAAACCTGCATGCTTTTTGTTCTTGTACAGCATTGCTGTAAAACTCAATTTTGACCATGCCAGAAAGTAACACTAGCTGTAAAGTGTTGTGTATGTTAAAGAACACTGTCTGAATTCAATTGATTATGTATAACCTTGCAGAATCTAACATAGGATACCCAGACACTGGAAGGTACAATTGTAATATAAAAGTTATTTTAAAGGGATTCCAGAGCATAGAGGACTTTTACTATGTGCCTCATATGTACGCTGTTATTTTGATTAAAATCTGGATATTTTTATTTTTTAAAGTAACACTGGTATCTTCTGTTAACACATACAGTCTGTTGGAACTGACTGCAGCTATTAGTTATATTATCCTCCTTCAGAAAATGTCAGGTTTACCAATAAAATTGCTTTCTTGCCTCTTTTAAAATTTGTTTTCAGATGGGTTTTTATCTCACATAGTTTTCTTGCTATTCATATTGCATTTAAATCTAATGTTGGCTGCATGCCACAGAAACTTTAATACTCTTTTAGATTAATTCAAAGCTCTTACCTGGAGCTTTTTCTCCTGTACTAGCAGTCAGATCTCCAATCTTTTCTAGGGATCCTACTTTTGCAGTTTGTTCTTTTTGGTTAGCCAAGAGGAATGTCATACTGTGCAAGTCTCCCCAGCAGCCCTGGAATGCAGACCAGTGATCCATGCCACCACTGGATGGAATGCAACACAGCTACTCGTTTTCAGTCAGTGGGTTTATTTTGGGGAGCACCTATGTTCCGAGCATCTTGCTCATGGACATGCCCTCTCTGGAACTGGTGCCAGCTACTCAGGGAGAGGGGAAAAGAGGCTGCCTCACGCTGCTCTGGCACCACAAGTTGTCATTGTGCTACGGTTTCTCTGGGCCACAGTACCAGGGCAGCAGTGGTGTGGTCTGACTGAAATTTCTGCTGAAGAAGGAAATGGTAGCATAGCTGACCTGTTACAGTCAAACACACCCTGGTTATAAATATGGGATGAGAATAGTTCTGGTTTTGTCTCAGCCAGTGTCTGATGTGTATCATCTTTGCAGTTTGACTTTGCAGATGAATGTTGCATTTGGTGCATTTTCTGCAAAAACCAGGCATCTCCTTTGCAAATCCACATGTCTGCAGATGGCTTGAAGAAGGAAAGGATTGTTTTATACAGAGCTTACATAATGTAGTTTCTGGTTGCCATCATTTTCAACACATCTGACCAATTCAATTTCCTGTCTTGAATCAACTTTCATTTTATGAAGTCCCAGGTTCTCATTTCTGTTGGTTTGGCTGGGCTCTGTGGGCAATCTGTTTTAATTTTGGAGTCTGAAAGAGGCTAAGTTTGGAAAAGAATCAAAGTCCTCCCAGGAGAAGGGTCTGTACTTCTTTTGCTCCAAATGATAATGTCAAAAGGGTTTTGTAGTTTTTATTTTACTTTTTGTTTGTGCATTTTAGTTTACAAAGTTCCACTTTCTTATAGAAATACTGACAATTTGAACAGTGTCATAATATTGGTATGTTTGAACTCACAAGTGGGTTACTTTTTTAAGAACAATAACAATGGTCCAAAACAGATTAACAAATCCTAGTGTAACACTACAGTCAGCTGTAGTGGTTCTAAGTCACCAGAGCTTAAAAAAATTGTTAAAGTCTTTGTGAATTTAATATTAGTGGCTCTTGCATTGCAGTGGCAACTCTTTCTGAAGTGATGTTGTGACAAAACTGCACTGGCATCTTTGAATGTATCAGTGGAGTGTGTATCCCAGCCAACTACCCAGTCATCTGCACAAATTCCTGCAGAGGCACTGAAGATCAAAGTGCACATTGAAAGGTAACATTTTTATGCATTTAACTATGCATAACATAGATAACACTTCTTTGATCTTGCAATCATATTTTAGCTAAATGCCTGTATTCATATTATAAGAATGCTAGTATTTCTGCTGATTACTTCTGAAAATAGTAAAAAAAAAGCGGCTGGTAGTGATTTCTGCATTCAATATACTACAGCTTGCATACTATTTAAATGATATTTTTGTGATTAAATTTCTTGGAGGACCTGCTTACTTATATTAAACAAAACTTAAACACTTCCCTGTGTGATTTTTTTTTTAAATGGAGTAGCTATCCTACAAATGCAATGGGCTAATTTTAATATAAGAAAATGTGTAACTTTTTTATATACTGGGATATTGTTACTTGTCCTAAGTTTCCCCTGTTTTGGTAATAACCTTTGTTTTTGGGAGGCTTGGAGCAGGAGACCTCTTTCTCCCATGAGTAATTACCTTGGGAAATAATATTGGTGCAGTTTGTGATGACAGCTGTTACATTGCTCAGGAAGGGGATTGGTTTCTGGTGCAGTATGGCAGAGTATTAAAAAAATCCAAACCAAACCAAATCAAAATTGCCCACCCAAATAAACAAGCAAGGCCATTAGACAGTGGTGACTGAAAGAGAGCTTATGCATTGTCATGGATGTGCCCAACAGGGAAAAGCTCTTTTTGAGAGAGATGGGGAAGAAGTCCAGGGAGAGGTGTGTAAAGAGAGGAATTGCCATTTGCAGGCAGAAAAGGAAGTTGTGAGGTGTTTTCCCAAGAGTACTGTTGATTTGCTGTACCCTCATTTTTCTGGGGGAAAAAAGAAATTAGCCAGGATAGAAGAGAAAAGATGAGTGTTGTCAGAGAGAAAACACTCAGAACTAGTAAACCGCTGATACAGGAGGAAAAGCATGTTCAAGTGAAGAGGAAAGGTGAGACCAGTTATTTCTAACAGATTTAAAAAATAGCAGAACAATATGAAACTGAGGACGTTTTAGAGCAGATTAGACAAACATCTCCACCAGCAGAATATTTTGCTGTTCCTTGGGGTGAAAAGCAGATTAGGGAATACCTAGGTACTTTTCAGATTTATTTTCATAGGAACACAAACCAGTATTCCAGTGGATAGCTGGAATTTCAAAACATCTAGATTCCAATATTTTATTCAATTGTGGAGTTTGAAATATTTCAAAAAGACCATCAAAGCTACTGTATCAGTAGACCATTATGCTACTTTGCAACCTAAAATACAGCCACCTGTATTATAATAACAAGACATCCTTTGGAGATGCTGTGGAGTTTGTACCAGAAGGATATTTTTATTCAATATTTCTCCCTTCTCTTACATCAGGGTAAATATACTAATTTTTTTTTTTATTATTTTGCAGTTTATTTATCCTACAGAAAATAATACATGAAATAGCCCCAACTTGCCTTAGTTAGACATGTTAGGGAAGGAAAGGGAAAAGGCATGGAAGTTTATAGCCATTAGTTCCATTTTAGATCTCTTAATGTATGTGACTGAAACTATTAGCAAGTCCTACCCTCATAGGCTAAAGGCTTTGGAATCGGAGGAAATGTGTTGCAAATACAATTTTCTGTGAAAGCATCCACACAGCAAAGCTCTATATTGTTCTCTGGTCAAGACAGTTTCCTTAAGTGATGTATTAAGATGAGTTTATTTCATATACAAATTTAATGCAATTTTTCAGTTATAAATTGAACCTATGCCATCTAAAAGCTGTGGACTCAGTATACAACATGTTCCTGCTATAGCTGCATTCTCTTTCTGCGAAGAGAGCCCATAAATTTC
The DNA here is from genome assembly GCA_025920805.1 of Petroica traversi. Classification (NCBI taxonomy): domain Eukaryota; kingdom Metazoa; phylum Chordata; class Aves; order Passeriformes; family Petroicidae; genus Petroica; species Petroica traversi. The sequence continues at coordinate 79,706 of JAHLSL010000008.1, forward strand.
CTCATCATGGCATTATCTGGGTTACTCTTTTATACAGCAGGAGGCAGAGAAGATGGCTGCAGGGTTGAAGAGCTCAGTCACAAATGAAGCCAGTGCACAACCAGGAGAGGAAAACAAACACTGAGATTTGTCAAAAAAGCATTCAAAGTCAGGCTACAGCAGCAGCTTCAGTTGAGCACAGCTGACTAAAACTATCCTTAATTTACCATTGTCTCTGTCAGCCCAACACCAGCTGCTGACAGCTCTGGCACTGGCAAAGGAACACTCAGAGCCCAGATTCTCTGCTACAATCTCCTATTTTCAGCTCTGCATTTTCCCAGCCTCGCTCACAAATACCTGCTCATGCATTCAACAGTAGCAAAAGATGAATGTTTCCTGCTTCCTATTTTCATAGGGAAATAGGAAAATTGCTCCCCACATACTTTATTCCTGTTCTGACCTTGGAACTGAACAGAAAGTGTATCATAAATAAGCTTAAACTTACTTTTGTTTCAGGGAACCTGAAGCTACTCAGTTCTTCAAATTAGAGTGAATAGTTACATTTCCTTCAAGGTACTCAGTGCAAGCCAAGCTGCATTTTAAATTACCAATTTATGTTAACATCTAAATTAACATTATTTAGCATTTAACTGGTAAAACTCAAGCATATTAGACAAGTGAACAAAAACTAGTTTGTCTACTGCTACACATGCAGTTTGGTAGCATTCAGCTATATGGTGCTAGTTTAGGTACTGAAAATAGTACATGGAATTCAGTATTCTACCCAGGGCAGTTTGAAGTTATATATGCTCAAGTAAAATGTAAAGTCAGTCAATTTCCACTACAGCTCCCATCTTGAGTATTTTGTGGAAAACAAAGCAAAAAAAGCAGGATAATAAAAGCCTTGACAAACCACTGTGCCAGTGCAAGGAGATTGCTTTTGCTACTCAGATTAGCTCAGACATCTCTGAGCACCACTTAAAACATTGCCAGCATTTAACTTACAGAACCTTATTAATTTAGAGCTTGCCATCAAAGTTCTGCTCACAAGAGTTATCAACAGAGAGCGCTACCTTTTCCAAAGTGAAATGGTTTGACCAGCACTGCTAAGGAGTTTCACAGAGTAGACACTAATTCATAGTTGGGACAGAAAAAAAAAAGGATATGGACACACACACCCCTTCCAAAGTATTGTTTCCTTCTGATGCAAATAAAGTTTATCCAACTGTCTTAAATCATTGATGGAAACTAGTCTGTGAAGACAAAAAATCAATTGAATTTATAGTAACCTTCGTGTATCAAAACATGGTCTACAAGTAAGTTTTAGTACATTAACATTGTAAATTATTGTGCATTTGACTGAATTCCAGTCATTGTTCATATGCAGATGGATATCAGTCTGTTAAAAGGCCGAACTAGATTTTACTTTTAAAATGCACACTGTTTTTAGTATCACATCTTATTACCCTGCTTGACAAAATTGTAATATATAAACACGGAAGGAAACAAAAGCTGAAGTAAGAAAGATTCAAAATGTTAAAACAGATGGGACTTCAGGTTCTCCACTTGCAAAGTCACAGTTTAAACTAAGTCCTTTACATGCCCAGTTTCCCTCCTTCCCAGGTGTGCACCCTCAGGAGCAGCTCCACTTTGCATATACCCACTTGCACAGCAAATATTTGGGGTGCTTCAAGACTGACTAAGTCCATTAAATGATTTTTACTATCAGTGGAAATAGATGTGAGTCCTCCTGAAGGACTTCAGTGTAATGTTCCACAGTATAGCAGGGACCTTCTCTTAAAATTGAAGATTCAAGTTAAGCACTTGACAAATGATCACAGTTCAGCCACGGACACAGAAATATTTTTTGCTTGGCATGCCACAGCAGAATCTTTATTCAGTTCTCTTGAAAATAATCACAACCAAAATTTATTTTTGTAAACTCACAGAAATAAGCTTTAACATATAGGCTGTATACAACTCAAATACAGGTAATACTTTTAGCAATAACTTACAGATACAAACTAATGATAGACTACAATTTCACAAAGAATTGTAAACATTTTGTGACATTTTGCACAATTGTCAGTCCTTTCTTTTAGGCAAAGTGCTCTTCTGATGACAAATAAATTAACACACACATAACTAGAGTGGACTACTTCCAGACAATACAAAAAGGTGTTTAATAAGGCTTGTAAACAACGTAACAGTTACTTATGCAGAATCCATAAAAGTGTCTTGCAGGCTAAATAGACGTACATACCTCGGCAAAAATTATCTTGCAAACGCTTTGGGCATTAAATAAAAAGTTAACATTAACATCTTTCCAATGATATTTTCAATACAGTATGACTTAAGGTTACATATTTAATAGTTTAGATCCCTGATGAAAAGGAATTAGGTGTGACTTAGTGGCAGTTGTGTCATTGAATGAGGGAGCAAAGGCTGAAGTCCAAGAGCTGTAGGTGAATGAGCTACAAAAACAGAAACATTTACCAGTCAACTTCATTGAAAGTTACAAAATATTGTAAATCAGTAAACCCCACTGGGTAATGACAGCTCACTGTCCCAACCCTGCAGCATGCTCTGTTTTTCCTAGCCCAGCATCTGGACTCCTCTACCCAAGCCCACCGAAATACCGCTGTTCTGGAGAAAAACAAGCTCAGGCCACACACGCGGCTCAGCCTGGTTTTCTCAAAAACTTCACAGTCCCTGTTGACTCGCTGGGTCATAAGACAAACTGAAGAACTTCTGACCACCAGGCTGGCTCTCCCCCTCCCCTCCCATTCTGTATTACTGTGAGGGAAGCTGAATCTCTCAGAGAATTTTGCTGGATTGAGCATATCCACAAATCCATGGGGTAAAAGCTAGGGAGCAGGTGGCAAACAGCTTTCTTTAAAATTATGTATTAAAATATGTGAAGTAGATGTTTAAATAAGTATTTAATTTCTTATTCTTGTTTTAATAATTTGGAAGAAGCACAAATGGTCATCTTCATACTCAGATTTTCAGCCACGCTCTTACAGTGAATGGCTACTGCTTTCTTAACAAGGTGTAGATAGCAAGTACAGTATTGATATATTGATTAGGTTTCTTTAACCAGAACTTGATAAACTGTTCTTGCTACAGCTGATGATGCTTTTATAAACAGAAAAACAGCAAAACTGTTAGACCTACCATCCATGTAGCTGTGCAGAGCAGTGAGCATAGTCCCATCCTGGGGTACATATGCAGAGTATGCCATTTCTTCTAACATGGGTGGAGACAACCTGGAAGGCTGAACTGCTGTGACAGGAGCAGTAGATGAATGATTAGGACTAACATGTTTCTTGTGACGTGCTCTGCAATTCTGAAACCACACCTGAAAAGGAGGCAAGCGTACATCACATTGATAGATTACATTCAGTATTAGAACAACAACTTTGAAGCTTATCTTAAGCTGAATTTGCATAATTAATTGGACCTTTGACACAATGCTGACAGTCCAAATGGAGAAATATCCATTCTAAGCCTACAAGTGTGATCAAGTCAGTAAGGTCTGTAGTACCCAGCAGCACACCAAGGACAGGGACAGCGAGGGACTGGGCATCTCCTGCCAGCCCCCAGGCCAAACAACACCACCTGCAGCCCCACTCTGCTTGGACTGCACCCCTCAGCATGTCCCAGACACAGCCTTCTCCCTGCCTGCCTGGATTCTACTGACAGCAAAGCATGTTTTTCATATGATACTCCCTTGCCTTTTCACATGAAAAAGCACACATGAAAAAGATTCCTTTTCTTTTTAAGATTAATTTCAGCAGCCAGATACCTCATTTCTATAGAAACACTCTCAATTTTCCAGGCTAGAATGAACCAAGGCAATTCAAAATGTTTTAAAATTTATATTAATGTATAAATATGTAATTTGTATTGTATTTTTAAAATCACACTTACATATAAAAAAGCATCCATATATTTGCTGGGAGACATCTTCAAGGAAAGATTCCATACTTGTGTTTCAGTTTTGGTTGGCATGGGTATATGTTTTAACTCTGGTCTCTAGAACAAATGGGTAGATACTCACCTGCTCCTAATGTGTCATACCACAAGAAGCTTTCAAAAAATACTGGTATTAAGAACAGACTGCTATAGTCAGAAATACTTATTTGGAATAACTTAGTGCCAATTTCTATACTATTTGGACTGAGAAGTTTCTTTCTAAAAGACTTAATCCTCCACACAAAGTGCAAGAGGGATACAGCAAGTTTCCCAAATTACAATACTTGTTCTAGACCTATTCCTGACTAAGGATGTTGTCTGAAGTTAAAACAGATTAGGATCTTTTCCCATGTTAGCATGACCTCAGAGAAAATTGTTTTCGAGCATTTCCAATGGATGAGTACCATATTTTGTGAATCAAGAAACTTCACACTATTACCTGTATAACACGCCTGCTCAAGCCTGTTCTTTCTGCCAGTTTCTGAAGTGTTTGTGCATCTGGATTGTTGTCCTGAGCGAATTGTGCTTGCATAACCTGAAAAGGCAAGATACAAGATTGCAAGAGCATTTGTGTCGAAAGCCACATTAGACAGAATTCTCAGACTATGGAACTACTCCTTGCCTGTCTTCAGGAAACTGTTATTTTTTGAGTTTGTTTGGGGTTGGGGGGGGGTGGTCTTTTTGCTGGTTTGTTTTTGTGGGTTTTTTTTGTAATCACTAGTCCCTAGAGGGTCCTCAATACATAATTAAATAACAAAACAAACTGACAAACCCACCCCAAAGCCAAAGTACAAACCCTTGCTATGCTTAACTGAGCTGTGACACTTACCAGAAGTTAAAGAAATGGATTGTGCTTGGCAGTAGTAAAAAATGGAAGAAGTCTTCTGTAAGATTGCATTTAAAGAACTGTAGAAGATTCACTGCAAAGCAACTCAAATATGCTCAATAAACACCTATATCAGCAGACCACAGCATAAGGAAAGCATGAGCCATGATCCACCACTCTGAACTTGTCAATCCCTATCTGCATCCTATGTTAAATGGAGTAATTGATCTTCTTTTCATATCCATGGAGGATGCAAGAACACTCTGTGTTTCCCTTGCTTTCACCAACACAAGAAACACAGGCTCCACTTTGGCTGACATGACTGTTTTGATAGTTTGATTACTCATCTTTTGACAGAAAATTGAAGTAAACACTTGCCATAGGGATATAAATTACACTTTTTTTTGAGGAAGTAGATGTCAATTTGGCCTGCATCCTGAAGACTTTCAGAGGCTTTAAGGATTTGCCCTGTTTATGAAAGTAAGGCTTCATGGATTTCTGCAGGGTATCTTCAGCAATTACAAAGCATTACTTTCTCTTTTTTATTTATTATTTTTGACCCTTAATTTAACCCAGCAAACTTTGCCTGCCTTCATCTTTGAAGATTCAGATTACTACTCTCCAGATTGAGAAACTATTTACTTCTGTACTTTTTTCATAGTCACAGACTGATTTGGGTTGGAAGGGACCTTAACAACTCACCTTGTTCCAAACCCTATGCCATGGGCAGGGACTCTCTCCCACTACCCCAGGGTGCTCCAAGCCCCATTCAACTGGCTTGAACACTGCCAGGGATGGGGCAGCCTCAGCTTCTCTCGGCAACCTGTGCCACAACCTCACCAGTCTCAAAGGGAAGAATTTCTTCCCAATATCACATCTCACCCTGCCCTCTGTCAGTGGGAAGCCATTCTCCCTTGCCTGTCACTCCAGGCCCCTGCCCAAACTGCCTCTCCAGCTCTCTTGGAGCCCCTTTAGGTCCTGAAAGGTGCTACAGAACAAAAACATCAGAACACCACGGGCATTGATTTGTACAAGAACTTTGTGAGGTGAGTAATTACATGCTGCCGCTCTGTGAGTGCACATATCCCTACAACGTTTCTCTTGCTGGAAGTGAAGACTCAGAGCAGCCTCCAGGATCGGTATAGAAGAGCAAAAAGCAGATAGAAAGTATCATTAAATAACAAGAGGCCATAAGATCCAAACACTTGCAAAAGTATGTTACAATCTACTTTAAATAGGAAAGGTAGGGAACATGGAAGTTTTAATGACAGCACCTGGGAAGAAGCCCTGAAAACAGTTCCCATCCTAATGGCTGGTTCTATCTCCCTTTCAGCTTCTGCTGGGGAAAAAAGTCCATTTTTGCTGAAGTTCAAGCTCAATGTCCAGAGTCCTGTGCACCTGGTTGGATTATTGCTAACGTGCTTGTTTTGTGTTACACCACCTTCTGTCTCCAGTCATGACTGTAACAGGAACCCAAGCTTTGAACAACCCCCTGCCCGTCTATAAAGCACTGCTTTAACACCTCACATATTACACTTCAAGACGAGTTACCCAACTGCTTTCACTATGAATAAGAGGACAGGCCAACAAGACAATTCACATTGTGACCAGAAATTCAAAGACATTTTAAGCCAAAGGCAAGGATGTACAGCTAGGGTTAGGTAGAAAGTCACTGCTTCCTTCTCACTGCAGGTTAAAACTGCTAAATCTTCTCTCACCATGCTTCCTTAGTACCTTTTTAGTACTTTTCCCTAGAAAGCTAATTTAATGAAGTGGCTATCCAGAGTTTGCAATAGCTCTGGATTGTCTCAATGGAACTTTGAGCTTAACTCTAGTCAAGGCAACAAAAAGACAAGAAGCCTGGAAAGCAGAGGAGATGCAGGCATTACAATTCCAACTTCAACTCTATTAGTATCTTGAAGTTGCACACAGTACCCATCTTTAGCACAACTTTTTACATTACATAATCTGAAAAAAATTTTGTCTTCATTATGTTTAGTGATGTAAGTCGCTGATTAAATAGATTTAATCAAGCAATCAAAATAGAACCACCTTTTTGCTTGCATTCTGTAGAATTACCATCTGTCCCCAGGGAAATAAAGAGCTTAAACAGTACGATTTCATATTAAACTTCCAGAAACATGCTGTGTCTTGATAGTTTATGAAGTAACTTAAAGCATTCAAGCTTTTCTTTCCCCCTTTGTGCATAAAACTTTCTATTGGTTCAGCACCCATGTCCTGCATAAACCTGAGCTACACAGGTTTTCAGCACTCTCTACCTGGAGTTGATCTGCTGTGAAGCTGGTCCGAGCTCTTTTTGCTGGTTTTGGATGATTGACATCTTGTTCTGTTAGTAATGCGCCTTCTACACTAATCCCATTACCTGAAACAATAAAAAGAAGACAATGTTGCCTTCTAAACCTTCACAATGATGTTGTAAGTCAGACTGCTCTCCAGCAATAACCAACAGCACTTGGCCAGCAGAATTTCAGCTTTAAAAAGCCATACTCTATTCAAAGTTAAATTGATCCAGCACGATACCAGATTATGCCATAAACAACTCCCTTGAGAGTGAGGAAAGACATTAACATGATATTTTATCAACAAGGTATGCTGTTGTTTTCTTTTCCTTAGGATACAAAAGTCCTGCATACTAAAAAAAAAAAACAAACCAAAAATACCCCCACAAAAACCAAACAAAAACCCAACAAAAAAACCCAAATGAAAACCCCCACAAAAACTCCCCAAAACAAACAAACAAAAAAGTAAACAAAATCCCCCAAACACGAAATAATATCATTTTGATTCAAGAACCTTTGCTTCCAGTCTTAGTAAATCCAGTCAATTGTCTCTCAGTAAGGAAAATGACCAAAACCCCCACAATTTAATTAAATCTGAACCACAAACATAGTTCTTAACATAAGCAGCACGTTACCATTTTCAACTTCTCTTTTCAGATTGTCCAACATGCAGTCGTAATGCACTCTGCAAAGGACTTTCTCCTCAACCAGAGCGAACTCCTCTCCGGTTGAGAGCTGTCTTTTGCAGGAGAAGCAGGCGAAGCACGCCAGGTGATAGACATTCCCTTTGGCCCGCCGGACCCAGTCGGTGGAGTGGATGTGGCGCCCGCAGCGGGAGCAGCGAGTGCCGTACCGCCTGCAACGAGAACGGCAGCCAGGGGTAAGCTTAGACACCGTCTTGGGAAAAGCAAAGCTCCAGCAGCATTAGAGGTGACCAGGTTGTGGCAGCGCAGCTGAGACCCACAGCATGACTGCGTTTACATTGCAAAAAAAAAAAATCAGCAAGTTTGTACCTGATAGCCTAAGGCAAGACACTACTGAAGTTCAGAGGTTACTATTTTCATACGGCTAAGAGCAAAACTGAAGCACTTCTAACTGCTATGTGAATTCATAGCTCCTCATTGTTCATTTTACAAAGATAATCGCTCTTAAAAGCTGAAAGATAGAAACAGCAGACTGTTCAAAATTCTTCCAATTTTTCAAATATACTTCACATTACTCTAGTTGTAGTCTGAATTATTATATTTAGCTACCTCACCCTTCACTAATCTTTCAGCATCTCCAGCAGAAGGGGGGAAACCTGTATCTTCAGAGCTATTTTCTGAATTCACATCACATTATGACTTATAAATAAACCAAAAAAACCTGTATTTATATTACTAGAGTAGAAAATTTCTCTTTGAAGAGGAAACCAGCCGCCAAAATAAGCTGATTCTTTAGATAAGAATTTGTCCTGAAGATCTCTGCAGACTCAATTTTTTTCCAAGTCTCACAAATTTTTTTTCAGAAACTTACAGCATTCAGCTTGCCCTCTCCCACTCTGTGTCCAGCTTAACTAGCTGAATGCAATCTAGTCACTACACAGCTGAGAGTCACAGAAATAGTTTGGTCTAGCAATCAAACTAGAGAAGTACTAGCAATCTCATCAAAATTAACCAACCATTTTTGCTGTTTTCTGGATCAAAGACTTTGCATCCTGAACACTACATTACCTATACAAATAGTATTTTTTCCTAGAAAGATTAGCCTGTAATTTTGAAGGAATGACATTCTAAATCAAACTGGTCACAAAAAGGTGTAACTGCTGAAAGCTTCTTTTAAATATCATGGGATTTATTCTGGGTTGATTGTGTAGCTCCTTGTGATGCCTTAAGCCCCACACCAGTGAAGCACTACTCCAAACAGATCATCTCAATTTTACATTGCATTCTCAGCCAGCATTGCCCAGAGATGAACCTTCCACATACAATGGCTTTACAACAATACTGTGGCAGGAACTCAGACTTTTTTCCCCCTTGGTGCATACACAAGTAAGTGATGGTACAAATATAGCAGCTATGCACAACAGGGGACGGGCAGACAGGAGACTTAGCAGGCAGTCACATTTCACAGATTTAGGGTTCCCCAAGACCCTCTTCAGGAAAAGTCAGAGTTTAAACTGCTGAAAATTAACCTAAAAAATTAAAAAGAAAGCCTCAAGTGAATTTCAATTGTGGCTGAAGTAAAAAGTAACTAGCAAGTATAACTAGTTATCTTATAAATTATATTCCTGGATGATATACCTGAAATAATCCAGTTTGCAGAAGATATCTTTATCTTTGATGTAGCAGCTGGTGTGCCTTCCCAGGGACGTTCTGCAAACACTGCATGAGAGGCAGCGCACATGCCAGCAGAGGTCATTTACCTGCAAAAACCCAACAGAAAACTACCCCTCAATACTTGTACTACCAATATTATATTTTGTATTTACATACCCCGTTTTTTTCCAGGAAAGGTCAAAAGTTTCACACACCATGATTCACAGAAAAATTATCTCGAATGCAAAATGTTTTCTCTATAGAACTGCATGCATGTTAACTAATTTGATTCAGGTCTTCAGGATAAGCTTTCATGGGTTTGTAATTAAAAACAGTATAAGAGGAAGCAAGAGATACAAGTTCCACACATATTTTGTGCCCAGTTCTGTTCTCATAGCATTAGAGAGCAAGTTTTGGCCTTATGTGACCTTGGGAAGACAGCTAAGTTACACGCATCTATTTCCTAGTCGGCGTAAACTCCTGACTAACAAAAAACAAACTCTGCAGATTAATTTAAAATTTTAATACATGAATACCAAAGGACAAAAAAAAAGTCTGTCAGACAAAAACACACCATGAACCATGCGTCCACCCACCATGTACCATGCGTCCACCCACAATGTTTCTGTCAAAGCAAAATTGGTGAATGGCATCTGAGTTTCAAAACAGCAGGTGTTTTAATAGCAAATTCGACATTTCTTTAATATGTCCATAGCAAAACTGAACATAGTGACAGAGTGCAGCAGAAACTAGCATTTTTGGAAACTTACATATAATTTTGGGGCATGTAAAATAAATAAAATGAGAGCAATTATTTTAATTTCAGCTTTCCTCTTAATTGTGCAAGCATAGCTCACCACCTAAATAAATCATTTGACAACCCAAGACTCTCAGTGGTCACAAAAATTAAGTAATAACCCTCTGGATAATCCCATGTTATACAGGAGAAATTCTGAAAACCAAACAATTATTACGTTTAGATTTTTTATTTCTCACTGAAGCAATTTCTCATCTCATACCTATCAGTCCATATATTACCTATGGGAAAGCAGTTTTGAGGTAATCCGGGACATGTCTTTTGTTAGAGCATAGCCAGACAGACCACAAAGAAAGCAAGGCATGGGCTCCAACACTCATGCTGGGATCACCCGTTGCAGTCAGTTTTCAGGCTGCAATATTGCAGTTTGCCCAATGCTTTCCTAACCCTTATCCTTGTTGGCAGCTGTCTTCCCATATGCTGACAAGTTTACACCACAATATATGAAACTGCTGACAGCTGTCACCAAACTCACCCTCCCAACCATCTCTTGGAAGGGCCGCAGAGCAGAGGGGCAACGCTGAGCCAGACTGAGCCTGCCCCGCAATCAGTTCTGCTGTGCCAAGGCTCCCTGGGCCTCCCCAGGTCTGCACCAAGCCCCGGCACAGGCAAGAGAAGCCCACGTAGCTATGCGCAACATGATCTGACATCCCAGCCACTCAGAGCCCACTGCCCCTTCTTCAGAGACCAATGCTCTTCCAAAGAGCAGGACACCGGCAGCTTCAGTAGTTGTCCCATTTGATGTCATTTGTCTGTGTTCCTACTTGTCCCTTGAACAGCACTGAAGGTGAAAGGTGTGCTGCTGCTGGACAGCAGCGTACCAGCATCGGTTCCTCTCTGCTTACACAAAAAGCAGTAACAACTAATTTAAACTCAAGACTAAATAATTCAGAGGTCTTTTGCTCCAAGTACTGTTACCCTGGTTGTTCAGACAAGAGACAGCAATGATCAGTAAGCTATAAATGAGCTGCCAAAATATGAGAGTTAACAGAACTGAAACAGAGTTCAAGTCAGTTCTGTTCCTTGTCCACCCACCCGATCTGTGCTAGCCCAGGCTACTGCAAGGGGGATGGGGTTACCCGGACCAGGGGTGCGTGACAGCTCCTGCACCAACCCCATTTTAAGTGAACACTAGTCCCCGCAGACATTTGCCTTGGACCTCCTCACCCCAAACAAGCCGTAAGCAGATGATCTGACAACACCACAGATATGCTTCCAGGGGTGTCACTCACTATCATTTTGCAAGCATACAACAACTTTAAGGCTAATGAAATCAACCGACTTCTACCATGATCATTACTCTCACTTTTGATAGCAAAGACAGCAGAAGTCTAACCCAGAATAATTTTAATGACTATATTAAAAGAGGTAAATAAACTCCCCTCCTCGCCCTAACACTTCATCTTTAAAGTCACCTGGTTTTGTTTAGTTTTCAATTATCTTGCTCGATCTTGACTGCTAAGGCAAGAGAACTGCCCCACACACGTGCAGCTCGTTTCCTTCAAATACATTAGATGACCGCTTCTTGCAAAAATAACTTATTCGTACATTTCGCAAGAGGCTTTGAGACGCACGACGTTCCTCCCAGACCTACTTAAGTCTAATGCAGGTCGTGCCGCAGCAGTCTGGCCGATAGCGTGCGAGACTCACCGCAGTCGGGACCGCCCGTTCCCATTCCCTTCTCCGCTTCTCCCGACGCGTCTGAAACACGCAACTCAGCGCCAGTAGCGTCACCCGAAGCACCGACAGCAACCAGG
>JAHLSL010000008.1:101659-140756 GCA_025920805.1 Petroica traversi
GGGATGTGCGGGGCCGAGCGGGCGGGCAGCCGAGGGGCCCGGGGGCCCGAACCGGGCAGCAGCCTGCTCCTGTCCGCACTGGCGATGATCCCCGAGAGGGAGGGCTCGAGCTGGCCCGGGATTTGGCAAAGACGAGTGGTAGCCGGGCAGCGCCGCGGCTGCAAGTCCTGTCGGATGAGGCTGCTTCGGGCTCCAAGGCTCTCTGCTGGATGTCAGCCCGCGCCAAGGGGGCACAGGCAGCCACCGTTGTAAGGAATGACACTTCCCCTCCCCACAGAAGCGCAAATGCTTTTCAGAGAAAAATCTGAGTTTCAGGGCATATTCATCTTTCAAATTCTTCCCCGGCCAAAGACTGAATATTTATACGGTGTTAAGTGTGCGTATTAAAATGTAAATGTCTGTTAAAGGTTGAGCACAATTGGGACCAGCAAGCTAGAGATGTTTTGTTGAGTAAATGGGCAAATTGGCAAGGAGCTCATGAAAGAAAGGTGATTCATTCATACCAAGTCTGAAAAACACAGAGAACCTCCAGAAAACGAGATCCTGGTTTGCTGCCCACAGGTTACAATTGACGAAATGTTTGTATGTGTCTACAAGTAAATCAAGATTTACAGTTCTGTAACTGGCATTTACAAAGTGCTACTGTAATGGTCCAAAATAAAGTACATTTCTTTGGAAAGTGCAGAGACCGCAGGTTTTAAGTAGCTGTAAATGCAGTATTCTAAGTAGAAATGACAAATCCTATTCTTCTTGGTGTTTATAATTTTTAAACTGATATGGCAACTCTAACTCTTGACTGACAGAACTGCGTGGGGAAATTTTAGCTGGTGCCAGTGTGATCTTGATTTAGAGGAGAATGAAGTGACTGAACAGTGTATGTTTCTGCTCAGATATATTCTATTGAGTTTAGTGCCTGAAAGCAGTCGTGCCTTTGGGCAGGTGACAAAACGGGGGAAATGTCATCTTAAGTTTAACCCAACTCCCTTTGTCAACCTGTTTGGTGTGAGCTATATTCTGAGTTTAACTAACCTGTTTACACAGAAAAATACATTGGTCAGGATTTAAAAAACATCTTTGATTGTGAGGACGTGCTGGCTCTAGAAAAAAAATCATTGTTCTGTGGTACCTTGGTTATAATTATTGGAAATCTGGATGTAGTCCTAGTCCTGCTGCAGTCAGCAGTGCCCTAGCTATTGTGTGCTTTTGAAGGACAGCAAAGGTAAGTTTCACTGCGCATATCTAAGAAAAAAAAGTAACTGAAGAGGCTGATTACTTAAGCAGCATGTTAACAACACAGTCTTGTTCACCCCACTGCTCTACACAAAACTACTCATCCCATTTTTGGGGCCCAGGAGATGCTGTGCTCTCATTTTGCTCTCAGTACTCTTCATACTACACAACAAAAGTTGATGGAAAATGAATTTTTTTTTTACTGATCATCTAAGATAAGCTTCTGTTTGTTGCTTCAGCTTGAGGTTGCAGAAGGACAAGAGAGCGATAGAAGAAACCACTAATTTTAAAAGCAAATGTTTGTTTTAATGTATACAAGCAAACACTCAAAGATGAGTCAGCTCTGGCTGATTACCAGAAAAAAGGTTTACATGCTGCAGCACTTCATTGTTTAATGTTTTCCTGCTCCTTGGTACCAAACTGAATGTTAGTGCTTGAGCAGGAGAAAACTTATTTCACCAGCTCTCAGGGAAAGAAGGATTGATGGATGAAAGAAAACTTAGAATTCAGTGAAGCACTGACTTACCATCAGGGTTATACAGACTAGAATGTTGCGATTCTACTGCTCTGTTATAAATATCCGAACATTTACATCCCCTCCAATCAGCCTCTGGTGACACTGAGGGGCAGGTTTACAAAACAAAGGGTGCAGTCGGCCCATGCTCAGCATTTTGTGTCTCAGAGTCCCACAGAAGTGAAGCTCTTGCACTGCCATGTTCCTGCCCACTGAATGTCTCCCAGCGTGTGGAGTACAGCCAGGCTGGAGCTCAGGATTTTGGCAAGTGGAATGACAATTGTATGAATGCCTGCCTGATTTGTGCTTGTCACAGCAGCAGCTGTGAGGTCATCAGGGTCTGTCTGGTTTGGCCTCCTAGGTGGCTGCAGAGTGGGAGACGTGGCCCCTCTCTGCCTTGTTTACTGGTTATATTCTGCAATGTTTTTTTGCTATGTTTCTAATGTTACTGTAGAAATCTGCACTTTCTGCTGAGACAAAACCATAGGGAGTTCAGAAATGGAAATGACATTCGTCCTATCTTACTGCATTCCACTTGGTGTATTTGCAGTTCATACTAGTGTTTTCGGGGATTTTCATAATGATGTTTGATTGCTCTCCATGTTCTCATGATGCTGCTTCATGTCTGAATGTTGGTGTAAAATAGGATATGCACGATCCCATAGCAAGTATTTCAGACAGCTAAATCTCTGCAGGGGTACAAGAGGAGAACATATGGATTCTATTCACTGCTAGAAGCTATGAATGGGCTATTCAGCTATGATATGTGTGACTGGATGATATATACAAGAAGAATGGAGTCTGACCAGACAGCTATTGCATCTAAAGACCAAAGAAGGTGTTGGCATAATGAAGGACTCCTTCCCATATTGAATGAATAGTGAATGTGAGTTAAGAATGTTGATTGGTACAGCAGAGACATGAAAATGCCAAATGTGCAGTGCCCATTTAACCACAAATTCACCTTCTAGAGCAGACAGAGGCACTGGATAGGACTCATCCCTGCAGTAAAAGGGTAACTGATGTGGTCCCTGATGACACTTCTTGAGGGGACACAGCTCACTGTTATGCTTGCCAAACTGACAGACAAGGTACCTCCTCGTTGTCTGCTGCTTTGGGAATAGTTAAGAGCTCTCTCGGCAATGTTTAATCTATGCTGGATTTTGCCATGTGGAGAATTTGTGGTTAGCATTGGTTGCATCTTCACATTCCAGGAGAACAACGCTTTCTGGTGCTCAGGCTGCCTGAAAATCAACAGCTATGTTGATTCCCTTTCTTGAGAGAATCTCATTTGTGCTGCAGGCAGCTGCAAGCTCTGGCTCTCATCAGGCTTTAGGAGCAGACCAACAGAGCAGTCACATTTGCCATCTTCGGGGGAGAGATTTGTCCACCCATGCAGGGGAGAAGTCTGGGCACCCCTTGGAGAAAAATGAGATGAGAAGGGGGACCCACGAATGGTATCAAGGTAGTAGGGGAGCAGCTGGACTATACAGAAAATCATCTGCTTCATGTTATATTTCTTTCCTGCTTTCTGGCAGGGTTACCAACTTCTGTGCCAGAAGTTACCCTATGAGTGTTTGCGGGCATTGGTGGGATGTGTACATCTGAGGGCAGGAGTGTCTCTGTGTGAGTGTAGGTGGGCTAATTTAGAACACCCAAAAAGGGTCAATAACTCTTGGACCTCTAGTTGTCACATGCACATGATATGGTGTGTGGGATGGGAAGAAACGTGCAGGGCTCTGTCCTCTTGTGCTGCCACGTTGCTCAGGTGTCACCATTGCACCGGGGAGGGGCACACCTTTCCCGTGTTTCTGCTGCAGCCCTGGCCCTCCCACAAAGGCAGAGCCTGCACGAGCGCTAAGAAATCCTAAGAAACAGTGGAAGTATTGACCTTGGAGTCAGGGGGGACTGTGCACTTTACACGCTTCTCATCTCATAACAAATAAAAACCTTTGTTTGGTTTGGCTTTATCTAGATGTGGCAATTTCTGATTAGGATTTAAAGAGAGGACTTAAAATTGCTTAATTTTGTTTGTGTACCTCTTATTTAACACTGCAAGCAAAATGAATCAGAATGGGATTAATTCATTTTAATTTGTTGTTGTTACTAATTATATAATTAAGACCTCAAATACAGAAACACTTTTATTTGCATAGAAAAAACTACATTTTAAAATAGGCATGTAAGAGAAATAGGACTTATTTTCAAGTTCAGCCTTAATAAATAATATTACATATATTCCTGGATCCTGCTTTCTCTGAAGTTCATATCACTAAAGATTTTTGCTTTGTGCAGCTGATGCATCCCTTCTTTCTAGCTCTGCTATCTTTCGGGGCTTGTAGAAACTCTATTTTTACTATAAGAGAAAATTAAAAACCAAGTATGTTTTCACCAGTTTAGTTTGGCAAATGGACTTTTACCCACTGTGTGTAAGCACCAGTTGCATTTTTATACCAAGAGTAGTTAAAATAGGGCAGCCTGCTCTCCAAGTGCATCTTTGTGGTTTCACTGGCCTCAGCATGTCTCA
Source organism: Petroica traversi (assembly GCA_025920805.1). Taxonomy (NCBI): domain Eukaryota; kingdom Metazoa; phylum Chordata; class Aves; order Passeriformes; family Petroicidae; genus Petroica; species Petroica traversi. The sequence continues at coordinate 105,931 of JAHLSL010000008.1, forward strand.
TTTTCTCACAGGGGATGAGGCACGAGATTCCTTCTGCTTCACTTTCAGAGAGGAGTTAAACAACTTCTGGCAACAAAAAGTACATATTTTTGAAGTTCAGTTGAGATCATCTGCTCCCACAAAATGCGTTCTTCAGGTTTTGTGTCAGTCTTTAGCCAGGATCACTTCATGGTGTGCCAGGAGGCTCCTTCTGGCTTGGTCCAGCAAAGAGAACAGCTCTCACTTCCTTCAGGGTCACCTGAAGAGCTGTCCTCCTATGCTGAGTGCCCCTGGGTCACATTGGTGCAGGATTTGTCTGTTTACAATCATCTTTCTCTCATTTTAGGTGTCAGGTAAAATCTGGCCAAAAGCACAAGCTTATGGGTCTGATGCAAAGGGCTTTAAAGTCCATGATCAGGAATGAAGAAGGAAACAGAATTAGACGAACTCAGTGCACAGAAGTGATGGCTTAATTATATTCTGCACTACATATGTATGTCTCCTTCCATTTAAATTCCCAAATAAAACCAGTTATTTTAGGAAAGCATTGAAAGAGTGGTGGAGTTAGGGGTATAGTGTCTTCCTCTGCAAAGGAGATACTGGAGGAAGCTTAACATTCTGCAAAAACGACACGTTCTTTCTTTAATTTGTTTCACTTGTGCAAGCCCATTTTTAAAGTACTTGTCCATAAAAAATTTTCTGGCTGGTGCTGGAGTAAAGTCACAATTGCTCTTTGTGCTGAGATAAACTCAAAGTTCTCTAACCAGTTAATTGAATTTTGCCTATGTCAAATCCCATGTTTCTCCAGAGGTGTGGAAACCAGCTGTGCTGTGGAGGAAGGGGTGGGGTGGCTGAGCTGATGCAGGAGAGGACTGTGACCAGGACACTGTCCCCTGGCACCGCTGCCTCGGCTGACGGCCAGGTCTGGGCCCAGCTGGGCTGTGCCTGCACTGCCACAGTGGGGACATGCACTGACCAAATTTTATCAAACATTTTCAAGATAATTCCTTCTGGAAAGATTATCAGATTAAGTGCTAGTCATCCTAGCTAATTTCATCTGTTACACTGTCAAAATATTTTCCTGTAAAAGATCAGGGATCAGGCTGCCTTGCTTCTGAAATTGAGGGCATTTTTCTGTTGAGCTGAGTAGATAAACTGTCCCACTGTGCTTTTCAGAAGAGAAGGAACTTCACATTTTCCCAAATCTGTTGCCAATGTACAGGGCAACACCTCAAGGTCAGAGAGCAGGTGTGGGCCAAAGTATTGGACACCCAGTGTGTGCAGTTTATCGGGGCCAAAACAGCTGGTGGTTGCAGGGCTGGCATGCGATGGTTGCCCAGTGGGTGCTGGCTGCTCTCACCCCATGGGCAGTCCTGGGTCGTGGTGCTCCCTCCTGCCTTGCTCCAGACCTGAGGATGCACAAAGCATGGGAGAGCTGAGTGCTTAATCCTGGGCGTGCCTCAGGTGCCTTGCAAGAATAACAATGCTTGTTTTTGGCAGATGATACACCAGCAACTCAAGGCATTATCGGCCTTGATTCAAAGCCTTAACTGCCTCTGGAACAAGCACTTACAGCAATGTAGTGTCTTATTGCTTTGCTTGCTTGATACAAGAGTGCAAATGAATGACAGTGGTTCAAACGCCTTTAAATTACTGACTCTGAGCATCCCTCTGCCCTCTCCCTTTGGTGTTTTTGTTTTCCCTTGGGAGGCTGCATTTTGGAAGGGGGGATGAGTTTTGACTTCCTCCCGAAAACTTGGACTTTAAGGCTGACATATGCCAAAGAAGGGTATCTGAAATCCCTGAGAGCTTTCAACCATATGCCAAAAGAGATGCTCTCCCACTCAGACAAACCCAGCCCACAATCCTTCTTCCTGCAGAAAGAGCCCCTCACAGTGTTCCTCTCAGACCTTAATGAGTTTAGTCTGCAGGATTTCCTCTTCTGGTGACATTATCACAAGAAATTAGCCTATACCATTACCTGTGGCCAATGAAGGCTGACAGGCCTCTCCCAGACTGTGTCTGAGTCCCCTAGGACAGGAAAGTAGTGTTTGGACTTAACCCTTTGAAGCTTCTCTCACATCCACCTTCCAGCTTGCTGCAGTGGCAGAGCTGGGGTCCCCTGCCCGGTATTCCTGGGGACTGTGGGTGCTGCTGTGGTTTTTACAGTTAGGTGCAATGGGTACCAGTGGGGACCTGCTCCATGGGAGCCCAGGGGAGTGGCTGTAGGGAATTTGCATCATTGTGTGATGTCTGGGTACACAGGATTATAGCCAAGCAACATTTTTTTTAAATGAGTCTTTTCCTTCCCCTCTGATGTTACTCTCCAACATTCCTAGCGTGGATATATCATCCATTGTGACAATCTGGGAAGGGTGCACCTCAGGAGTGTGCAGGGCTCTGATGGTTTCACTTTACACCTTTTGGCCATGTCCTCAGCCAAGTGCTGTCCAGCCCATGTTACATGACTCAGAATAGTGTTGGTTTACATCCACCGCATCATTCTGTATCTACTACAAAATTACTACACACAGAAATTCAGGCCTCTCTGTCTGTACTACTAGAGCAAGCAGTGATCCTCTTTGCATGACCTCCAAGGCTGCTGTGAGTACCAAAGTCTTGACTAAAAACATCTACCTAGCTAAAGATGGGGAAGAATTTTTCCAATGTGGCTTGCCTCAGTTCTTGTCTGATCATTTTGGGTAACAAAAGGTGATGTCCTGTGGTGTCAGCCTGGGAAAGATGTAACAAGGTTAGGAAAGCATTCACATTTCGTGCCTTGTGGCTTCAGTTCTGGGTTTACAAGACTCTTCAGGGAAGATTCCTGGGAAAAAGGCAATGTTGACCTGCTTGGAGCCCAGGGTACCCAGGAGAAACAACCTTCTTCCCAATCCTCACTTCATCCCACTTTGGTGACCCTCTGAGGGGATACAGTCTGCAGAAAAGGATTTATCATGGGTATTGCAGCAGTAATTATGTCTAGGGTCGCTTTCCTCTCTGACCCAAATGCTGGATTGTTGGGGAGTTTTCTGTGCCCATGTTGGCTCAGTGCTGAGCTGTTCTGCAGGGAGGTAACCTGGCACAGCTCCAGAACTGTAACTTGGACATGGAGGATGGAAGGGAATTAGTGCTTTTTGAGGATCATTTTGGTTTGTGACTGCTTTCTTTCCTGGGGAACAGAGGGCCTTTCCTGCTTCTGTGAGGCAGCAAGTGTTAAACCCTGCCTGGGGCCCTGCTAAGAATTTGCATTTCTCTCTCTGCTTCTGATTCTTCAGCTTTTCTGAGGCTTCATTAACCCATTCACTAGATTCACTGCTTGGAGAATTATTCTGGGTTTTTTTTTTTTTTTTTGTTAATGACAAGCCTTCATGTAAAGCTTGAACTTGGCTTCTCTTCAGTTTGGTAATTTTATTGGGCCTCAAAGTATTCCATGGCTGGGGGACATGCTCTATGTAAAACTCACAGCTTCATCTGGTAGTGATTTGTAGTTTACCAGGCTTTGGGCTTGCTTCCAGCTCAGCTGTTGCCAAACAAAATGAAGACAAGGGAATAAAATGATTATCAGAAAGGGGCTTAGAAATGTTGCAAATGGAATAAACTAAGAATACCTTAAACTAAGATGAGGATATATATATAATCAATCACAAAAAATCGTGAGGACCCCTAGACTAGAGTCCTCTTCACACTGAAAACGTTTCAGTATTGTCCCTCAATATGTGGGATTTAGTGGACCAACAAGACAAAATTTCCTGTGAGCCTGGAAAAATGGACTTGTCTCTGTTTTGTGTACTTTGCCTACAGAACAATTGAAAGTCCATTTTCAAATGGATTGCCTAAACCCATAGAAACTTGGAAGAGTTTCAATTTATGAAATTTTTGGGTTGAAGAAGAGAACACTACAGGTGAAAAGTTTTGTGTTACATACATAAACTTCAAATTATCATATTTAATTTATATAAGGCTTTTATATTCCTCTATTCCACCACTACTGTGTTTTCGTTATGCACATTTAGGCAGAAATTGTAACTTGATGTTACAAATTAAAGGTCAAAAGATAATGCTTATTCAATAATACTTTATTCAAATAACAGGCACTCATAGGGCTTGTAAATTGTTTGAGGTACAGCTCCACAGCTCTGGCAGCAGACAGTGGTGAAGGGAGTTCTTCACAGCTTTTAATATGCTAATTTAATAGCTTTTCTTCTCAGCTGTGTGAAGTATCGGTACAATCTAATGGAGGCAGAAACAGAGGTGTAGGGAGATTAATTACTTGCCTTGGGCCCCAGAGGATTGGCGTCTGCTAGCACGGTGCCACCCCAGCACCCATGTGGTGCTGTGGGTACACACAGCTGGTGAGGTGTGAGCGTGCTCTCGCCAGCTGGACACCATCATGCAGAACTCTGGCCAGGCAAGAAAGAGGTGGCCCTGTGTGGAAGTGATTGTGCCAAACATGGGTCAGAAATGTGGAGGGGCAACCAGGGAAACAGCTTCTTCAGGGCTGGGTTTGGGGACAGATATGCTGGGCCAGTAGCAGCTCCTGTTTATTCACCCTAGCACAGCATTTGTAGCTGAGTGATGCAGCCAGTGCTCAGTGAGAACCACAGCTCTGCAATCCTACTGCAAGATACCTTACATGCAGGTATTGGTTTCTTAAAGGATTTTACCTTTTGGTAGAAAGCAGTTGAACAAAGAAACAGCTGTTCTTGTAAACTTGCATTTGTCTAGGCTCCAACCCTGCTTGTGATGTCCTAGTTTTCTCAGTCCAGGTATCCTGCACACTAACAAACTGCAAGAATGAAATTTTCTCCACTTTATCCACTGTTCTTGTCATGGTTATTCTTCCCATGGTTACGGCTACTGCTTTTATCCCTTACTCTCCCTTCCAAAGCCACTCTTCCTCTTCCTACCTTTAATTTTTCTCCTGCTTTGAGATGCATATTGCCTGAGCTACTTTTCTCCTGCTGTGCTAAATTGGCCCTTGAGGAAGGCAGTGCCTTCCATCATCACGTATCATTGCTGATTTTCCCTTACAGAGAGGAATAACTGCTGCAGAGGGTGTCCTGGCCTTGGTGATAGGTGGCTTGATATCTGTTATGGTTGTAGTCTTCAAATACATGAGCAGAAAAAATTTCCTTCTCTTATGGTCTTTTTATTCTTTCTTGAATGTGCACTGAGATTAAGGAACTTAAAATGAGCTGGCAGTGGCTGAATAGCAGCACAGTGGAATATATTGCCCTCTGGTTCAGAGGGGGCAGAATGCTGTTACTCTTGATACAAGATGTGCCCAGAGCCTCCACTGATGTTCAGTACTTGTATGGTTTTCAAGGTGGTGAAAAAATGAGGGTCTATCGCCTTGATATAGTTAAGGAAGCTATTAAATAGAGAGCTGAATTGAGAACTTAGATCAAAGAAATGTTGTTTTATTCCAAGCTTTGAGATTGATTTCCATGGTAGTACTGAAAGTCGTGCTATGTACAAACCTAACTTCAGAAGTGCTCATGTGAACTGATACCTGTGGGGCCAGCATACTCAAGCAAATGTCTGTTTATTGTGCCTGAGCCATTGCTTAGTGAAAGACAGGATCCATTTAGAGAAGAAGATGGGGAAAGGAAGACTGCTGAGATGCTAAATAGACATAGGAAGACACTGATAATTTAGAAATGGTTTTATATTGTGTACCTGTAGAACAGTGACATATACACTTTTTGGAATTTGGGAAATGTCAATTTCTTTTCCATGTTGTGTTCTAATAAAAGCATGGATCTAGTTTTCCTAACTGCTGCCAGCCAGCAGAATTGCCCAGTTCGACTGCCTTGGACATGTTTGGGACACATGAGGTTTGAAACCTCATATTCCTAAGTTTTAAGTAAAAGATTGACAATCAGAGGGAAGCTGATCCAGACTGCAGCTGAGGATATGATCCAGCTGGTTTTGTAGTGTAGTGAGCTGGGAGGGGAGTGAGCTGAGGTGAATCAGCACATGGAGTGTCTTTGGACATATGGGTGATCTCTTTATGGATAAAACCAGTTGTGAATTAAAACTGATTAGAAAAAAGGAGAGCCACAAAATGAAAGTCTGATGACAGAATCAACTTCTATTAAACTATCTGCAGTTTAGAGTTCACCAACTTAAGATGCAAAAAACAATCTTGATTTAAAACAAACAAATAAATCTCCATTTTTTCCGGTTTTCTCATGTTGCTATTCCCACTGTGTAATCTGAGCATAAAGGAAAGACCGCTGCTGAACTTTTTGAAGCCTTCATTTAGCATCTGTATGAAGAACATTAAAAGAAATCATACAAACAAGTTGAATGCATATAAGGAGTCTTAGAAGATTGTATCACACATAAGGAAAATGCTTAGGATTTTCTTTTGGTATGTGTAATGCCTTTGCAACCTACTCGCAACATTGTTCCCTGTGTAAGGGCCCCCTAATTATTTCATCATGCAGCAGGAAATTCTGGTAGGTTATATATAAACAGCCTGAGGCAGAGACCTCTTCATCAGATAGAGCGTGACATCTGACATGTGTGCAGCCTGCTGCTTGCATGGCACAGCAGTGCAGGCAGCCCGAGCAGTGCGGGAGCGGTTGGGAGCGTGGGGCTAAAGGAGGTGGCAAAGGGCTCCTCTTATCCAAAGCTAAAACCTCAACTCTTCCCTTCTTGATGGCCCCATCCCTCGTCTGCAGCAGGCACGGTCACAGTGCGGTACCAGCTGGGTCAAGGGTGGATTCCTGGCCCTGCTGCCCCAGAGGTTGTCCCCGAGGGTGGGGTGATGCACGTGCAGTGGCAGGGGGACCAACAAGCTGCGTGTCTCAGCTTCAGCTGGAGCTCCATCCAGCCCATTCTCTGAGCACCTCCTGGCATCTGCACACCCTGGGGAAAGGCACCAGCTCCCCATGCTGCCTGTGGGAGCCTGAAAGGCCGTGGTGAGGAGTGGCTGCAGGCTGGAGACAGCCAAATCCCAAGTGATGTGATGGATTAGGGCTTTGTGTCAGACACGATCTGTGGCTGCCTTTTTTTTTTTCTCATTGGTCTTATTTTTATGGCTCCCAACAAAAAGGCAGATTATTTTCCCTTAAATGAGTAAGTAGTGTTTCTACTTGGTCAGTAGTGTTTCCTTGGTACAGAAAATGGCTTCTTAGGGAAGTTGTTGGAAGCAGCAGGTTAGGAGGAGTTTGAGCAGTGTAGGGAAAGCATGTGCCCACTCTGCCCTCCAGCATTTCTAACCTAAAATTCCCTGCAACCCCACTCCCTTCCTGTGATAGATTACCCAGGCCATGCCGTGTGTCCAGAATAGCACTGCTTGCTCTGACACTTGGTGAGCTTGTCTCTTTCTTCGATGAGAGAAAGAGACTGCCTGAAAAGCAAGGGGAAATTCTCTGAAGGAATGTTTTAGGGAAGCAGCAGCTCCCTGTTGTGACATGCATTTTTCCCTCTAGTGTCTATTTCCACTGTCTTCAAATACACAACTCTGTCTCATTAATAATGTTATTGTTTGGGCTACTGCTTTCTGCTCTCATGTGTCATGGCTGTTTTGAATCAAACAAAGAAGTTTTTTATACATTTTTGGACTTTGGTTCTAACATTAAGCCCAGTTCCAGAAAAATCTGTGTTCGTCAGTTTTCTGTACTCTGTCCAAATCTGTTTACACAGGAAAATATTCTTTCCATGGCTGCATCTAAGGCCATGATAAATTCCATGATAAGTTTTAAGAAACGGACAATAGTGACAGTATTTGGAGGCAGACTTTTGCTCTTGATAGCAGACTAATGAGGATTGAACTCTCCTGAATCTCCCACTACAAAATCTTCTTCAAATGTTTCATTATCAGTCCTTTGTCAAATTTCAGTAAAACAATAATGCTAAGGATTTCCTGAAAAGTCAACTTTTTCTTTTCCTCTTTGACAAGTGACTGAATCAGGTTGAGTTTTTTTACTGGAATAAGCTGTTTTTAAATCAAAATGTGTCAGACTGGAATGGGTTCCTACTTTCTTCTGATGTGGTCTTTACATTAATTACATTTGTAATCAGATAATTCTCATTGATCCTTTTCTCTAATCTACCATTGCTTTATTGCATCCTCATAAATGTCAGTATGTACCCATTCACTTCAAATTTGAAGACTAACATATAACATTTTTTTTGCACCTAATAGAAGTTTGAAATTTAGTATCTGAAGTGATTGTCTCCAGGCTCCATCTACATTCTTAAGATTCTCAGATGATCCTGACCTTGTGTACTTGTGTTTATTCCTGACTTGGGTGATACTTCTTATCAACCCTTTGTTTCAGGGTGGTTAAAATGAAATGTCTATCCTTAAGGGTAGACGTAAACCTTTTGGTATTCCTGACATATGCAAGTACTGTTTAAAACTGCACTTGTCCTTATAGGTGATTTTAATTTCCCAGATGTTTAGCCTGATTTGTTAAAAAACAGAATTGACATCTGGGTCCATTTCTTCCTGAGTAACTTTGCAGAGAGAATATTTTTAATTTCTTGTGTGGGTGAAATTCAGGAGATGGACAACAGTAAAAACTATTTTCTTTGCCTGCTGTTTCAGGTTTTACCAGGTGCTTTTTGAAAAACATACATTTGGTCATATGTTTGTAGCTGCTTGGTACCTGAGACACTTTCTCACAAAATGGAACAAGCTTCTGGGTATCTTGAGGAAGAATCAGGCCTCTGGCTATTGCTGAGCAAAAACATGCAACTCCAGGTAAGGGAAATGCAGACCTGGGCTAGATGTGAACACAGCAGACTTCTTTTTCCCAGAAAGATAGTGAGGTTGTTGCTGGTGTGTGGTGTGAGTGGAGAGGAAAGGAATACTGAGATAGATGACAAAGATTGCAGGCAAACTGGTGCATTTGACCTGGCTGCTGGGAGAACCCCTGTGCAAAGCTGTCCCTGCTGAATGAAGTGTTCGAGCCCCTGAGGGTGTCAGCACCATGTCTGAATTGTTTGTGCTGTCAGTACTGGATACAGCTCCCAGAAGGTGTCGATAGAATCAGAGTGAATATGTTTGCTGCTTAAAATCAGTGAAAGAGGGTCTGTGCAGCCATGCAGGGTATCCTCATCGGCCTCTGTAGCTCTTTCCTTAGTTTTAATTTGCAGGTAGATTACATGTTCTTGCAATTCTGGCATGAAGATGGATTGTTAATTGCTTTTATTTTTAATTTTGCTGGGAAATGGTAGCATGGAAATCAGGATGACTAAACTGGAAACATGAGTGTTCATCATTGGCTTTATCAGGCACTTAAGGCTGGAACGCTGAATGTGATGGGTCTGTGACCTACAGGGCAACCGTCAGCCAATTGTGTGGGACTCTTGGTCTGCACAAGTGGCTTCTTAGTCTTCTGCTGGGACTGAGCCAGACTGCTCCAGTGGCAGAAATACATCCCACAAAGGGATCTGTGGATGGGGATTCTAAAGGAGAGAAGCACGTTAGCAGAAATTCTGGCTCTGCCTCTTGTATTTACAATTGTGCTCATGCAACCTGGGCCACAGGAAAGGTGGTGTCCCACCTAGAATGGTGGAAGTGTCCTGGACTTTGCACCCTGGGGAAGTATTTCTTAGGCAGAAAGTGATTCAGGAAATCAGAATCTGTGTAGTATTGTGCAGGTTTTGCAGGTTTATGTGATATAAAAAACATGGGAGTACTACAGTAAATTCAATAACATGTAGTGTGAGCCTGAGTTGTGCTTTTATTTCTTTTTGATCATGCAGTGCTTCTCTGTTCTAAGAGCACTAGGACATTTATATATCCTTTAGGAGGTTGGGCTGAACTGCCAAGGTGGCTGTGGGGGACCTTGCTTTTCCATCACAGAAACTCATTTTGTTGTCTTTGGTGCATGTGTTCTTTTTAGCTTTCTGCCAACTGTTCCCCAGGCCCAAGAAGCCCTGTAACAATGTTCCAGCTGCATTGCTATTTCATCCTGCAGACCTGTGCAGCTTGGAGTCCCCATCCCTGCCCATGAGGATTGCTGGCGAGAGATGGCACAGGCTGTGACCTGTCTGGATCCTGAGGCAATGCCTGGGTCCGTGGCTCTGCACTCTTGTCAGCAACTGGCTCGTGAGCATGCTGGTGTCACTGCAGCTCTGGGAGCTCTGGGTCCACTGACTTGGCTTATCTCAGCAAGAAACAGCTGAGTTCAGAGATACAGAAGAGCATCTCAGAGATAATTACTCTTCTGAGACCACAGATGTTTGAGAGTCACCACACAACCCATTCCAGACAAGTTGAATAAACAGCCTGTGACTGATTCCTGTCTGCACTGCTCCTGCAGCTCACCTGACGTCTGGTGGTAATGACACGTGTACCATGCTGCCTGGTGCAACACTATCTCACAGTAGTTCCCATGGCAACAATGTGGAAATCTGGCAAGACTAAGACAGGTCTGTCCAGTGCAATGAACGGATTCCAGTTTCTGGAGCCTCTATGGAAAGGTTCTTGGATGCACACTTCCTAATATTGAGCTCTCTGGTTCCAAGTACACAGTAAATCGTGGCCTGATTACTGCTGGAGTTCATAGCATGCTGGGGAATTTCAGGGCTGGCAGTTTGGCCATGTATTTTATACATGGGTATTTATTAGGACATGCTCTACTCTGAGGCTCTGCCTATTCTAGGTTCAGAGGACTTTTCTCCTCCACAAAGCAGCATGAAATATTAATTAAATTTTACTAGTACTTTAAAGTATAAAGGCATTTAACTGTGTCAGAGGCTAAATTCTGAGTGGACTGTGCTGGATTACTGGAAAAAAAGCCAAACAGTATTTCCCTCAGATATTTGACTAGCACGTCCTATTCCAGATTGGTGACCCTTGCAGTCAGCAGTTGAGTGATCTTTTCTAAAGCAGTACCTTTAGTGTAGTTTTTATCTACTTTTACATCCCTTTACCAGCTTGGTGTCTGAAATCTGTATAAGTCTCTTTGTCAAAGTCCTGAAAATGTAGATGTGTCAGGCTCAGGTGGCTTGGTCTCCTTGACTCTCTCTTAGTGCATGTGGTTCTTCTTGTGAAAAAAGAGAGAAACACTTGACTCAAATGAAGCCTTAGTTGATGTAGCTCACGTAGATGGTACATTTTTGGGCAAGCATGTGATGGAGTAAAAGGATTATTATTTATCACTCTGTCTCTGATCTTTAGGAACTGCTTAAATCCAGCAATCTACAAAATCTATGACACCCAGTGTCAAAGCAGGGGAGTGGGTGGAAGTGAAATTTGTTATCATGGCATCTGGGCAGTCCTGGTAAAGATCTCACTCTGGGCTTGATGCTGCTAATCTGCGCTTTTAAAAATCCATAACTAATAAATAATAATAAAATTTCATCACTAGTAATTATGTCATCAGCTCCATCTGTTGGGAATACTTGACACTTAAGATGCTGAAGATTTTTAAATAATTTTGCCCTTCTGCACCAGAAAGTATGTGCAACAAATATCTCCTTTTATCTTAAATATCTTTGTCTTTTCTTAATATTTCTTCTCAATTTCTGCACCAAAGTCCCATATTTACTGCTACAGAGAAATGAGAATTGTCTGCTCTTTAATATACATTACATGAAAGGCATTACGTATAAGAGAATGGTAGAGACTGCATTCCTGTTTAAAAGGACTAAAGATACGTAAGTTGGAAATAAATCGTAAAATAAAAGTCTTTGATATGGATGGAAATTTCATGAATGAATTTCTTTTCCTTTTTCCCTCTTCTTAATGAAGAACACAAGTAAAATTGCAGATTCGAACACTTGAGTACTGAGGCAGGCAGGGGGTTGATTAGAGTTCTCTAATTATAACTAATGACAGAAAAAACATGGGCTCCTATTTTGCCTGGATGACACAAGAATTGAGCCACTCATACAAATACAGCATGTCTCCTCTTATTTTCTTTATGGCAGGTGGTAAAAAACTGACTCAATAAACCACGCTGCAGTTTTGATTCTCAGGAACAGGACCTACAGTCTGCTCCCAGCTCTGTTCACCAGGTTCCTGTGAACGTGAGGTGGCATTGGCAGGAATGGAGTGGCAGGTACTGGAGATCCCAACTCTTCTGCTGTACTTGCTCTCGTTTTGGCTGCAGCCAGTAATGGGGCTGAGACAGACATCTTGCTTAGGGCTCCAGTTGCTCTGACTTGGGCACTGTGGCTCTTCCATATGTTGTACTGTCAGCAGTGAAATTCCTCTGTCTGGATTAGGAACGATGCTGCTCTGGTATTTTGCTGAGAATCCCAGTGTGTGTTTCAATATTTACTGACAGTCCAGTCAGTGTGGAATCTCCTAGGAAAGACAGGCCAGGAAAAATGGCTTTTTGATTAAATATAGTCAGAATAAGAATGTATTTATTGCCCTGCACCTGCCCCAATAAGCTCCCACCAAGCTTCATTCAGTCAGCAGAGCTGTCAGTTCCTCCAGTGCAGCACTGCTGGGAGCAGGGAGCCCAAGGCAGGGGCTGTGTTCTGCTCAGGGACTCCTTGGGCTTGACTGTTAGCTGGACAGTTTCTAAATCAGGCGTGCATCACTGATCCTGTTTAAAAACAGATCTTCTAATCCTGTTTGTTTTGTCTTCTAATGAGCAGATTCGCTGAAACAGGCACCTCATGTCCTGAAGCAAAATTTCGGTGCTGAGGGAAACAGAAATGATAAATATTTTTGTTACATGTATTTCTCTGTCAATATTTATTCAACCTGATTCCCCGGGTAGCTGTGGGTGAAATTATGGAGGAGAAAAGAACCCTCAAGCTTCTACCTGACTCCAAGGGAACCAGCCCATGTGCGCTTGTATCAAAGGGAAGTCAAACAGTGAGTGCAGGTGAGGAGGAGCCAGGAGCACGTGGGGCTTGGGTGCTCTGTCTGCGGCAGCTGTTCCTGTGCTGTTGTCAAGCCCTGCCTGGTGTGTAGGGGCTGCAGGGGTAGAGCCCACCCTGCTCTCAGCCCTGTCCACCACCCTGCAGTGCCATGGCAAGGACACTGCCCGAGCTGGCACTGGGCAGTGGCAGGGCTGGGGCACCTGCTGCTCTGTGTGCCCTTGGCTGTGCTGGCTGCCTCTGGGGCACCCCATGGGCACCCCATGGGCTCAGCTGTCCCCCCAAGCAGCGCCTGGTGCTCTCCCCAGGGGATCCTGTGGCTGCTGCCCGGTGGGAGCTGCTGAGGCCAGCGGGAGAAATGGCATTCAGCTACAGAGAGGTGCAGAAGGGCTGCACATTTATTCCAGTAAACACTGGGGGAATGGTGAGATGGAGTAACATGGCAGAAACACTGAAACAATCTGGCATGCAGGCCACAATGACTCCTCTCTTTTTTAATTTTTTATTTCCCCAGGGAATCACATGTTTGTTAAAGTGTTAAAATTTATTATCTCACACTTCCTCTAGGCTAATCCCAGAATTTGCTAGAAAAATCCCTTCTTAAAGAGCATACATGGTAAATCTGTTTTGTTTAAATAGGTTCATAGTAGAACTTCATGAATGTCAGCATTTAAGCCTAGCATTTGTGGGTCTGTATGAATAATGTGGCTTCACTCAGAATGAGAGTATCCACGCCCACATACTGTGTACTTCCTTAAAGCTCAGGAGAAAATGAGTATGTGCAATACATGTGATTAAGTGTGACTGTGGAAGTGTGTCTGATAGCTGGATAATGGTAACATCCTCTAATGAAGTGCAGTTACCTCAGTGGTCTCCTTTACCACAATTAGATAGTAGATTTAATACTTTAAAGCAATAGTGAGGCAATCCAGGTAGAGGAGATACTGAAAAATATTTTCTCAAATGACTGAAAGATGCAATGTCTTCTCCTTGCATATTTCAAAGAGAACCACAAAACTATTAAAGAAAAATATTCAAAAACAATGAAAACATTGTCACTTTTGTAATTTCCCTCTCCCTGGGGACTGCAAACAGCATCTGGATAGCTATGGGTCCCTGCTCTGGCTCAAAGCTGCCAGCTCTTCCTAGGAGCATAGCCTTGAGCAGCAGTCACAGAATTGTCCAAAACCAGATGGTGACATTGGAGCTGAAATTGCTCACAACTGAAATGCTTTAGTCCTAAATTCCTCCCTGATGTTACTCCATCAAAGCCAATTACTTTGGCCTCCTCAGCCAGTATCCTTTTGAACTTTGCCAACCCTCTTTGGCTTTTTCCTGCTGCTTGCAAACTGTTTAAGAACAAGTCCTCTTCCCATTCCACAGTCAGAGAGCATGGCCAGTGAGCAAAGGCTTGTTACCAGGAAAAGAGCTCTCCCCCCCTGCGGATTTGCACTTGACCTGAAGAGGTTATGTATGATGCATTAACAGCGAGTCTAATAAAGCTGTAAGGTTTTTAGAATTTGTTATTTATTGCTTGCATCAAATTCTGCCAGCTGTTATAAATGTTCTATTCTCCAGAGAAAATAATACAATGTAAAATCTAATAATCTCTCATTGGAGTCCATAAACACTTGGCAGCTGAGGTGCTGCTCAGCTTAAGAAGCACCCGGTTGGCTCAGCAGACAAAAACTTGACAAGGTCCCTTCTTTTCTAGTCACTAGTTCAGATCCAGAGCAGGTTGATAACCCCCAGCCGCTCTCCCTGGGGGATGTGATGGCACTGCCCAATGTAAGCCAACGGATGTTGGAGAAAGAGCATTCCTCCCTCCTCCAGCCTCCTCTGCTGTCTTCAGCCACAAAGCTGAGGCTGCGGGTTGGAAAGTAAGTGGGCTGAGAAAAATGTGGAGAGGGCGAGACATGTCAGAGTAGAGCTGGAAACACTCCCTGCCAGTGTCAGACTTTGAGTTTATTATTTCCTCGTAGATGCTTTCATAGGTGCCATTTTCCCATGGACAGTGGGCTGTGCAGTGTTGCCTTACAGGCAGAGGCAGGAACACAGGAAGAGTTTTTCCCACCTTTTCTCACTTCCCACCCAGATGTAACTTAAGAGAATTTCCTGGAGTTATTCCAGTTAAAAAATGGAGAAATGGGGGAGTGTTTGCTTAATACAGTTCTTCAGAAATGACGTTTCCTGTGGCTTAGGTCACTTCACAGTGCCACACGAATCATGGCACAATGCAGTAGTACTGCATTGCTGGGAATCTTTCCAGCGCTGCAGTGCTAAAGTCACAGTGAAGGGGAAGAGAACACAATAGTCTGGACTCTCAGTTTGTCTTTTGCCAGGCATGTATGGAATGGGAGTGTTTGTCTTTGAGCCAAATGCTTCTTTCCACAGGCTTCAGTTTGATTGTATTTACGATTTAAGAGGCTGCAGGTCCCTGCCAGGCATTTCAGGTGCTTTTCCCCTGTATTCCAGGAAGGCGTATAAACCCACGGCATTGGTGGATGAAATAAATAGTGGACAAAAGTGTTTTGTCAAGGAGTCATCCTTCCCTTGGGAGAACCAGGGCTCATGGTGGGGGGTCAGGTCTCTGCTGGCCTTGGTGCTCCTCATGCTGGTCTGTAATGCAATGCTGCATTTCCCTTGGGGAGGGAACAGCGCTACATCTGGTAATGATGTTATTCTTATTGCATTCGTGTGTTACACTGCTGTGTGGACCTTGGAAACACACAGCCAGCCATCTGATCCAGCTTTTTCTTGATTCTACACATTCACTTACTTATCAGCTCTGAGGCATATTGACTTAATTCCCTCTGTTTTCTAATGCTGTGTGTGGTTTAATCACATCCCCAGGAAGAGGTGTAATTATTAAACCACAGGAAAGTTAATGCCTGGTATTTGCTCTTCAGAATACCCATTTCGGTGTCTGGGGTTTGGCATGTCATCCAGTGGGAAAACCAGCTCCAAGACATAATCCTCAAAGTACACATGTGATCCAGTGATTTATGCTTTTTTTTGTTTTTTTTCATGTATCAGTTTTAACAATAGCTTTGCTGGTTATTCTAGAAAGCTGTCTTTTCTTGATCAAGCTTACTGTGCTGAAAATTCTTTCTTGAAATTATACCATGGTTTATTTGGGTGATGGGTATTACACCATATACAAACTATATTTTACATAAAATGTGCATACTTGTGAAATGTCGCCTGCACTTGTCCTTACACAAATAAATAATTCGGGGTTTTTGTTAAATCAAGAGCTCCTGATGTACTTTGCTTATTATGTGTAAAATCTCAAGGAAGCTGGCTAACAAATGCTCAACATTTTCTTTACTAAAGGGATTTCCTGGTACTCCCTCCATAGCATAAGTAGCTCTTCCTACATCTTATTAATTTTGTTTGACTAATGATCAACTAAACCACAGCAAATTTTGTATTGGTCAGAAGGAAGGGAATAGAACCCATCAGAAAACAGCATTTCTGCATTTGCTTGGTACTTTATTTAAGAAATTATGATCTGAAATAAAATTTCTGCTTTTTTTGACTGTGAGGTTCATTAAAGGGTGATCATAATAATAATAAAAGCTTAGAAACTAGGCTAGTCCAATCCTCTCTGTTAATCTCCGGATAAAGTTTGCAAACCAAACAAGAAATTTGTCAGCCATGAGCAGTTGAGGAGTCCCCATTCTCAGAGGAATTAAAAAGCCTTGTGGATGTGGCATCTGGGGACAGGGGTTAGTGGCCTTGGCAGTGCTGGGGAATGCTGGGACTCAGTGATCTTGGAGGGCTTCTCAGGCCAAATTATTCTGTGATTGCTAGCAGAGCTGCTGCATGCATCCCTTGCTTCTTGCACACGCCTGTCCCTGCCTTTGTTACCCACACATCTCTAAATGAGATCTCTAAATGAGACCCCAGAGAGATTTTATTATGGACTTCATTAGGGAATGGTTAGAGTTTGGTCTAGGGGTGAAGGAGGCTGCTGCAGGGATTATATTTTGTTTATTATGTTTGAAGTCCTAAGGAGGAGTGGGAAGGGCATACCAATGATTCAGGGAATAATTGTGTGATGTCAGGGAAAGCACCCATAGAATAGGGTGCCACTTTTGTGAGCAAAGGTATCAGAACTGCATTGAGTTAACTTGAAATAACCATGTCTGTTTAAATAAACTGGTTATTAGCTCTGGAAATGGAGGACTAGCAATATTTTCTGGAGTGGAGATGACCATAGTTTGATTGTGTTTCACAGAGATGAATAAATCAGAATTGCATATTACACAGTAGCATTTTGATAGTTTTTCTTTCTGAGCATTTGTGAGACTTCTAGTCTTACCATAGAGGAAATTTACTTCCCCCCCTTTACAGATGTTTAGTCTGAGCTTTATTTGGGACTGTTCTTAAAATCTACAAAGCCTGTGAAGGGTTGGTTCTGGTTTCATGCACAAACTCAACACTTGTTTTGTTTTACTACATTCACTTTAAAGATTGTCTCTGGTCTTATATATTTCAGTACAAGAATGTCAGGATTCCTAATTTAAACTGGCCTTAAGGTAAAAAAACAGACTTTAGGCTTTTGTTTAGGAATTTAGTCATTTGCACATGGCAGTGGATATAAAGGTCTTCCCCAGCACGGCAGCCCAAGTCGCAGGGGTCTAAGGACTGTACGTGGTCTGGACCTGGAGAATCAAGCTTTGGGATAGGCTTTGGGAAGCCTCCTTCATCAAGGAAGATGAAATTTAGGGAAGTGCTTTTGTTTTTGTGCAAGTGGGGATCAAAAAGAAGAATGTCACTAGGAATAAGGGAGGCAGTTGTTCACTCAGAAAGTTTGAAACTTGCTTTTGAGGCAAGAGAACATATTGCTATTTTTTTCCCCCACTCTATAAATAACCCTTGGCAGGCAGAAACAACCTTGATTGCATGAGATGAAGTAGAGCAACCAGCAGGCTCTACAGCAGAATAAATGGCACAGTGCCAAGAGCTTCATCAAATGAATAATAGCTTCCACTTGACAATCAGTAAAGTGCCTCTTCTCCTGTGGATTTAGTTTTTAATGATGATTAGAGAGGATGGGCCCCTAAAATTTCTCTGGTAGAAATGACCTCCTATTAATTTCTGTTACTTGAAATGCTGAATTCAAAGCTATTTTAAAGCTGCAAAACCAAAGGCACTGACATAAAGGAACTATTATCTTTGTAATTGTAGCAACAAGTACTAAATTTGTCATTGATTAAGAGAGACTTTTAAACTTTATGATTCTTCTGCTGTTGATGTCCCTTACATAATGTTCTGGGCTGCTCAGTTTGCTGTCCTTTGGAAGTAAAATGTTTGTTAAAGCATGAAAGCGTATCTTGTGTATGAGGAACACTTTCTATAGTACTGCCTTTGTTTAATTTAATTCCTTCATGTGTTTTTTTTCTAACATTTCGAACTGATGGTTGTGGGAAGCCAAGGGCAGTACGTGGAGAGCAGGAGAGCCCTTCCCAGGTGCGTGATCAGGGTGGGAGGAGTGCTTTGGCAGTGGGGTGCCTCACAATGAGAACAAATAAGTAAATCCCAGTCATCACTTTCCCTGTGAGCAGAGAGACTTTCCCTGCTCTGCTGAGTAAAGAAACCCGGGGATTTTGCAGCAGAAGGAGTTAATTGCCTTGAAAACCTGGACCTGCAATACATATCCCATGCAACCTTCACTTTTTGGTTTGTTTTGTTTAAAATAAAATTGTAGAAAGAAACTTTGGAGAATGCTGTTAGACCCTCCATGGTGTTGTTTTAGTGGGGAGTTACAGGAAAGAGTGATTAGGAGTTAGTTCTTGATTAAAATTATCTCTAGTCTAGGCTTCTGTCCTTGGGTTGCTGCTGCTGCTGCTGCTGGTGGCTCAGTACAACATGCACCATTCAGGGTTTAAAACCTTGTGGTAATTTTACGGAGCTGTAAATTACTTTGCAGGATCAGCTCCGTGATGAGGTGCCCGGAGGTGCCTGTCCGCTGCTAGCGAGCCCCGAGGGACGGGCTCCTCACAGGGCTGGCTGCCCATCCCTGCACCCCGGGCAGCACCGGGGGACCAAGAGCCTCTGTCCAGCCCTGCACCGACTCTCAGTGGCCACGGCACCGCAGGAGCCACCCCAGCACACAGAGGCTCCTTGGGCTGGCGCTCCGCGCGCCCTGCGGGTAGGGGAGAAGTGATGGAGGATTAAGTTTTCATTAATGATCGTCGGCATGTTACTAAGGGAACAAAATGAGTGTTTGAGATAAGTAAAACAAGCTCCTAAATGAATTTTGGAGCCAAAGGCGGTTTCAGAGGGATGACCCGGCGTTCCACGCTGTGGTGGAGCATTAGCAGAGGGTGAGTAAGGAGCGCTGTCAGAGTAAGGAGAAGTGTTTGTCAGGGCAGCTCCTCAGACGTGTTACTCACCGGGCTGCGGCTACCTCAGTGTCGGGCTTGACCCCCTGCGACGTGTCTGAACCGTGCTGACAGGAAGCACTGGCATCTATGATAGTACTTAGAGGGATGCTGCAGGGAAAAAATAAGGAGAAAAGTCTTGAGACCACTACCCATATTACTGGATATACCATTAAGATGTGAGGAAGAGCTGGAAATACAAAAATTAAGGGAGTCAGTTGTAACTGCTTGCTTAGAATATTTTAAAATATTTTGTTCTGTATTTAATTTTTTTTTGTTTCATATTATACTTTTGAAATTTATTAAAAGGTGATCAGTTTTTCGTAGAAAAAACTGACTTTCAATAGATACTTGAAACTTTAAATTTAGACTTTGAAACTGGATTTTGGATTGGATATTGAAACTGCCTGTTTCTCATAACTGACCTTTTTCCCTACATATAGAATTACTGTTGATGAATCAGCACATTGTTATATGTAAACGTTTCTCTAAAAACACTTGGCAAGCAATATAAGTATAGAGAGCATATGCACAGAGGCAGAAATTTATTTCTGGACCTGGTATGTGTACTTTGGGAGTTGGGATTTTCTTCAGTTTTTCCATGAGTGAAAATTGCGCTTTAGAAACCGATCCCTTGAGAAATTCTTGTGATTTTATCTTGTAGAAACTAATTGGACTCCTTTGAAAGTCTTTGTCACAGAGTATTTTGTAGGTAAGTTTTAGAGATAATTAATAATTTTCCATAAGAGATCTAACTCTTCTATTTATCTTCATATTTTTATAATCATTAAGTACAACTATAATTCTTATTTCTAGAAGATTCTTCCTCATTTCTGGGGAATCTGAAAGATTCTTTTCCATTTTCTAACTACATGAAACAAAAAACCCAAATGGCCAAGTATTCCATGGATTTGTTAAGCCCTGAAGCCTGCTGAAATCTAAACATATAAGAGAAAGGAACCAAGACTGAGGCTTCCCACAATGATCCTCTGACAGCTGCCCCAGCTGGGAGCAGAGGTGCTCACAAGTCTTGTACCGCTGTGAGCTGTGAGCTGTTACCTGTGCTGCAAAATAGAGTAACTGTCCTGAGGTTCATTCTTTTCTGAGCTACAGCTGATTTTCCCATCATGGGGTAGATTCTTCTCCCATAGATGGTCATGGTCCTCTCTTATCAGCTGCAGTTAAGATCACAGAAATGTCAGGAAATTTGTATGGAAGTGGAATCAAATCTACTGCTTTATTATTTTGGATTTCGTGTATTTTTGTACAGGTTTTATAGGTCTGAGCAGTATTTGGCAACCAAAGTGGGACTCCTTCTTCTCAGGGAATGAAACATTTGTTAACACATCACAAGAAAATGCTTCAGCACAGCATCAGAAACTCTGAAAGACTGCTTGATAATTTTTGATGCCTAACACTTCTTTAATCTTAATAGGCAGATTTTTACCTTTAAAATAGGCACATGACCTTGAAATTAATAGAAATTCCACCAAGTAAAAACTGACTTTTGGGCAGCTCTTGAGGGGAGGGAGGTGGACTCTAGTGTGCCCACTTTTGCCTGGGAATTAGCCAGCAGAAAAGAAAGCAAAATCATTCATGCAAGAGCTCTGGCATAACACCTCTACGTCACTGTGCCAGAAGCAATTCTAACATGACACAGAACCCTGGAGCACTGCCTTTTTGTATGAGGTGGATATGTCCTAAACTCACAGTGTCTGCTCCCCCGAGTGGATGGAGGTGAATCCTGCCCCACGATTGCACAGGTGATGAAGATTTGGCTCCATGACCAAATGACAGCAAAGTCTTGGTTCACTTCCAAAGGCTTTTGTTGGTGGTGAAAAATCTTCCTTTACAAGACTGACTATGAATCTTGGCTTCTCCAATGTGGTGTTCCTGAAAAAGTGCCTAAAAAACTGCTTAGACCACATTGAAGATGAAGTTTAATCCTTTTTGTTCCCAAGTGATTACTTCTTGCTAGAGGAAAATTGGCTGAAATATTCTAATAGTTTCCTGAAGTCAGTATGAATTTGGCTTGAGCTGGTAAACTGCAGAGCCGCAGTATGCAAGAACTGGGATGGAACAATAGCTATTCCAATATTCCCAAGGAGCATGGGTAAAAAATGAACATGTTCAGGGCTCTGATTTGTTAATATGGGAGTAGTAATAGATGTGCATTGTGAAATTTAAGATCAGAACTTCTTGCCCTTGCTCTTGCTGTGGTAATAAAAATTATTGTATTTTCCCAGTATCCTCATACTGATCATCCAAAATGCAAAAGCAGAACATGATGCAGTTCAGTGACTCACACCAAAGAAAACAATGCTTAATTATCTTTAATAAAAGCTGCATTTTTCAAGAAACTTAAGTCCCAGAACAGCAATGTTGAGGCAATGTGGTATTTATCAGTGAACACAGACCCTTTGTGGGAGTGTAAGTGCTTGCTACAAGATATGGGGGAGAGCTGATTGATCCCTGAGTGTCCACGCACTGTGTGGCTTTGTCTGTGGAGGGTGCTCAGCCCTGGCCGACTCCATGGCTGTAGGTCCATGGCTTATTCCCTATCTTCGTCCATGTTTCATTATCCATGTCAGGACAGGAATGAGCTTTTAGAAACCCTCACTCACCCCAAAAAGCTGCAACCACTTGAAGACCAAATTTAGGCTAATTGCATGATAGGCAGTTGGATGGCAGAGGTACATTTCAGGAAAAAATGCATATCCAGAACCAGCAGGGCTGTAATGAGCTGAATTCTGCTGGTTGTGTCTGTGATGTGCAAGAACCCCTGTGAAAGGCTGGCTGTTCCTGTATCCAGTTCTATGGCCGCTCAGACTTCTCTGAGAACCTGTTGCTCAGTGACACCTGTGATTTTTTTGGTAGAAGCAGTACTTTACCTCTTTCTGCTAGGGACAAATCTGATTGTCTCCTTCTCACCAGCCACTAGCAGCCTCTCTTGCTCCTGGAGCTGCCTTTTGCCCCTCCCTGTGTGACACCATCATGACAGTCCATAATGAGCTGCCCAAGTGAAATATATAGTAAAAAAATGTTTATTCTAAATAACAGAGAAGAAACTCCAATCACAGAGTTATAGAATTGTTAAGGTTGGGAAAAACCTCTAAAATCACCATGCCCAACCATCAACCCAACATCAACCGCATGTTCACCACCAACCCATGTCCTTAAGTACCACAGCCACACGCTTTTTGAACACTCCAGGAATGGTGACTCCATCTCTGACCTGGGAAGCTGTGCCTGGGCTTTACAATCCTATCCATGAAGATTTTTTTCCTAATATCTAATCTAAACCTCCCGTGGTGCAACTTGAGGTCATTTCTTCTCATTCTGTCAATGGTCCTTATAAGTTAGGTTTACTGGGAATAATGGCTCCAATCTTTAAGCAGCATGGGGTCCTTGCCCCTGAGCACTTTTGAGCTCCTCTCAAGGCTTCCTGGGCTGACACAGTTTGTGATAAAAGCACATGAAACAATGAAGTGACACCTGTGGTGCTGCCCATGAAGGACTGTGAGGTGGTTTTGGTCCCACATTGTTCTGGTAGTGGCACAGCCTTGCTAGCCCAGAGGGTGGCCAGGTGCTGGGATGAGAGCAGACAGCTTGGAACAAGGGAAGAACAAAACCACAAGATTGTTTCCCAAACCACTGAAATGCTTTGGCATTAATTCCGAAGCATCTCTCTCTGCTTCCATGGGACTTCAGTATGTGTTTAAAGTTACGCACATGTTTAATTCCTCTCCTGGATTAGGGACTATTGAAAACAGATAAAGTGTCTTGAACAAGGGTATGCAAGCCACAAGGATGGTTGGCATGGCAACAGCTGAAAAATTTCCCCTGTGCAAGAAGCTGGAGGTCCCTGAGCAGGGGAATGCTCATCCCCCCCTTGCCTGTCTGGATCCTCCTGGCCCCTCAAAGATGGTCAGCCCTTACTCAGAGCTGGATGACTGGGCAGAGACATCTCATTTTTTGGTCACTTTGCTCATCACTACACTGTATTTATGAAATCTGCAGGTGGACCAAATTTAGCCTTCACTCAGGAATTTTTTGTGTAATTGTTCCTGCCTCTTAAGTTAAATGTGCGTGTTTGATCACAGCTTTGTCTCCAGCCACAGACATATCCAGCGCAGCCCACACAGGTTCTCAAGAAGCCCCCTGTAAACTGAAACATTTGCAAGACTTTTGGACATGTTGTCATGGGCACTTTGGTCTTTGCACAACCACGTGCATAGAATCATGGAATACCCTGAGCTGAAATGGACCCATGAGAACTCTGGAGTCCAACTTCTGACTCCACACAGAGAAACTGGAAACTTAAACCATATATCTGAGAGCTTTGTCCAAAGAGTTCTTAAGCACTGGCAAGCTCAGGGATAACTAATAAAGTTGTTATTTTTTTGTTACTATATAAGTAGAAAGTACGCAATATTCTGTGTTAGTACATAAGCAACTATATTATAGGTAAGGTTCCAGCACTCAGAAGTGTGTAGCCTAAATGCTGGGTTCGAGAACCTTTAGAAATAATTAGTAGTGGTGAAGATGCCTCTTTTGTTCAGCTGTTAACTTTTAATGCTGAAGAGCAAATAGGGCCTTGGCAGTCAAAAACGTTGAATAAGCTGAATTTTACAGGGATGCCATGATGAACAATGCTACTGTGACCTTGCTGTTTTTTGTGCTGGGTTTGTAATACCATGGTGTTTTGAAACAATCATTTCCATATGAGCATTGGTGTGAGATTTTCCTTTCTGAACATACCTTCCTCAGCTTGTCATGGTTTTCACTGCCATGGAGCTGTAAGCAGGAACCTATCTGTTTTCAATTGGTTGCCAGAACACTCACATACTCAGTCTGTGCAGTTAAAACTGATTTATATTGTGGATATGAAGTTGCAGTTACAAACTTTTATTGAATAATCATCATTGGTAAAGAAAAAGCTGAGACATGCTGCAGAGAGATTAAATACCTCTGAACCCACGGGCTTTCATCTGAGTGGTGAAGTACAGAGCCATCTGCTTCATCCCAAGGGTTGAGAAGAGCCTGGAATGCTCCATCATCAGTCTGCTAGGAGAACTCAATTTGACACTGAGTGTTATGGTGTATGTGGTAATGGATGTTGGAAAAAACCTCACGAATAAGGTCAAACCTCCCTTTGCTTTTCTTGCCATAGTCCTGCTTCAGAGGGAGCTCTGTTCACTAATCATGAGCCCTGCTGGGCATGAGGGGCAGCCCATGCTGAACCAGGTGTGGTCACAGCGAGGAGGTGACTTTAAACACCCCGTGCCTCTGCTGTTCTCTTGATTCTTGCTGAACGGCACATGCCTGTGGGCATGGATTGTGTGTGGAGAGCGCACTTGGGTTTGGCAAAGAAGCCAAAGACCCTGGACATGAAATTCAGTCTCCTGCTGTGGCATGACATCTATGTGCCCTTGGGTAAATTGCTCAGTCACTTGGTATGCCTCCATTTTCTGCAAAATGGTGCAAACCCACTTTTCTTAGGGGTTTTACAAAGGAAAATACATCAGATATGGGGA
Source organism: Petroica traversi (assembly GCA_025920805.1). Classification (NCBI taxonomy): domain Eukaryota; kingdom Metazoa; phylum Chordata; class Aves; order Passeriformes; family Petroicidae; genus Petroica; species Petroica traversi. The sequence goes on from JAHLSL010000008.1 coordinate 130,643, forward strand.
GTTGTGCAGCTTCTACCTGAGTCTTGCAACCACATCAGGCCTCCCTGGGGTCCTTGAGGGCTTTGCTTCAGCCAGTCGTGGTGGGAGTCCATGGTCTTTCAGCTCAGAGGAAAGGTTTAGATTAACAACTGTGTATTCCTTATACTCACATTCACCTGTCAGCTTTGCTCAGCCTCCCAGCATGATTAAGTCATCCAGGAATGAGTTGAAAGGGTTGGATTTGTAATTAAAGCAGGAACACATTGCTTCCTTTTACCTGCTGCAGAATGGAGAGTGCAGGGCACGTTAGACATGAACTGGATGTAAACTTCCAAGAGGAACTGAGTAATCATCTTGGCCAAACTGCCCGGGGCTCACGGGCTGCTTTTGATGCAGCTATAGGGTTACCAGAGAATTGCTCACATCCCTGTGAGTGTTGGAATTCTAGGATTTTGATGACATTTCCTTTCACTGTCTATATCTCTTCTATTCATTTATAAGAGGGCGTAAGTTTTTAATTAGGTTAAAGGGGTCCTAGTCATGTTGTTCCCCCAGATTCTTTCTCAAGGAATCGAAACTGAAAAGAACAGTCTTGACAGAATTTTGGCTCTGATCTTTGGCTGGTATTGAGTTAAAATGCGGTGTGAAAAGTGTAAGCTTACACTGTTTCCATCTGCAGCGAGTAATAATGCATTGAAGTGTTTGGTTTGAGTATCAGCTCCCTTTGCAGCTCAAACCCAGCATTTGTGTGTCTGTCTGGGGGCTCTCTGGGGCTGGTTCTGCACACAGATGCACAGTCTCTGTCCAGGGGCTCCCAGCTGGCACCCCAGCTCCATCCACTACTGCCACCAGGCACTCACAGCACAGGCTGAGCCACCCCAAACAAGACTGTGATTTGGGCAGGCTTTGTAAGAGCTCAGCCTGCCTCAAAGACCCCCTTGAGAAGTTTCATTGGCTGATGCTTGCAGAGCAGCTGCCTGAGGCTCTGCTCTGGGTGCACCTTCTCAGGCTGCCCGGCAGTGCAAGAGAAATGTGTGAGGCAAAGCGTTTGGTGCTGTGACTTATCAGAAGGGGCTGAGGAAGCAGGGTTTCCGTGTGCCCTGAGCAGCCAGCCTGGATCCTCATCAGTCAGCGGTAGACGGTAACTCCAGTCACAGGGCTGAAACCTTCATCTTCTTTAAATTCAATGGCAATGAATAACTGGATAGTGTGAAACTCCCAGGATCTCTCAATGTCTGTGCTACAAAAGCCCCCAATTAGATTAAAATGGAGGGAGGGATGAGGGATGTAAGGAACCAGGCTGCCATGAATCTGCTATTGACAAATGTACTCAAAAGACCTGTGCTGCTTGGCTTCAGTGAATTATAATCTCAGCTGAGAGATTTATAGATGTATATAAGAACACGTCTGGCACTTTAGGCTGTTTGAAATTTCTATCCTGAATTTTTTATTGGTTCCAGCTCTACAATAGTGCAAGCCATTTCTGTAACCCTCTGACCACTCTTGATATGGAGCTGTTACACACCCAGTCCCTAAACAACTGTGAATGAATACTGTTTTCGCTTTGATTTTGCAGAGGTTGAGAACTCCACAATGATGACCCTTACAGAACCTTGAAAAATAGCAAAAGTGGGCAAAGATTGGTGTCTGCTTATGTTTTAACTTCCTGTGGACCAGTTAGGATCAGTAACTGCTGTTCGTCTGACACCCTGAACTGTCTTGTTGAGTCACTTTTCCTCTGTGATTTTGAGTTGTTAGTTCTTTCATTAAGCTCAAGTTAATTCCAACTGGCATCATATGCCACTACTTGCCATGTTAGAGGTTTGTTTAACTCCACACAGAAATGTGTTGCGGCAGATGGATCACCAAAGACCTCATTCCTTTCAACTATTCTCTGTCTTGACCCTTTGCTGGCTATTTGGAGACCAGTTTTCCAACTGACTCCAGACACTACCAGGAGAGTTGGGGTATTTGGAGGGCCAACAGTCTCATGCTTTGCCCTGGGCAGTGCCAAAGTCAAGCTTTTACTCAAATGGGAACTGTGCTCGGTTTCACATATTATTTATTAGCTGTTTTCAGATATTATTTATCAAAACCGGAAGTGACCAATACATTCAATGGTACAAAATATGGGACTAAACTCTGTTCTTGATTAAGACTGGTTGAAAACAGCTCAAGGACAAACCAAGGACCACTACTCTGACCATCTGGTGGGCTGGAGGTAGTGCTCTGGTTCATGTTGCAGGCAGGACTTTAAATCCTACAACTTCACTCAACTTGTTTAAACCACAGAAAACTGATAAAAATCAGATAATATATATATGATACCTTTCATAGAGAGGTTTTGGGGTGATGCTTTCTTTTGCCCCCTCCTCTGGGCTGGATTGATGCAAATGGAATCCTTTGGGAGCCGAAAGCTGTCCAGGACTCTGCTCTCCGTGTCCCACCCTGCACCCTTATGGTGCCTCATGCAGAATGTAGAAGTTTTCTTGCAGCCAGACCTATGAAGCAAAGAAGTGAGGTTTTCCCTGAAGCCAGAGTTCACAGGACCTGCCTTGTCCTTACCTGGGGACAGTGCAGCCTGTCAGTGGGCTGAGTGTTGTGAAGGTTTGTTCTCTGTGCCAGACTGCTAATTGTCTGCGTGCTGTGAGTCATCCCAGCAGAAGCACACCCCAAATGGCCAACACATTGCATTGTGTCAGGAATAAAGCTAGCACAGGAAATTTCAAGTGGAAATATGTGGAAGGAGGGAAGAATGTACAAAGGATGTCAAGAAACAGACTCACTTCTCTGGCACCAAATATGAAGAAGCCTTTCCAGCTGTTGGTGGGGGACCCAAAAGCAATGTGGTGATCAGAAGTCAATAAACTGAATTGTCTTTTAATTCTTGTTAGCATAAATAATTTTCAAGTAAGTCCATAATATGCAATATGTTGTGAAAACCCTTTTGGGTGACAAGAGCAAGAACAAAAAGCAGATTCTGTGGGGGACACATACACCCATGTTTCACCGGTGAAAACAAACAGAGCAGGCAGTGCATTTATGTGGGGCTGTAGTTGTATACAATGAGCTCATCTGGGTCCAGGTGCAGCCATCAAGGAAACATTTGACACTGTGAAGTTCCTTCGACTTCAAATGCTGACATTTCTAGAAAGTGAGTTATTTAATCTAAGTGTAAATACCAGGCTACAAAGGGAGCTGCTTTTCCTAGCTTGGGAAGTCGTGTGCTTTCTCAATATAAATACAATTAACTATTTCAGTTAACTGTATTGACTTTGCCCACCAGAAAAGGGTTTTGATGATGTAGAAACTGTGGCAATAGCCCTTTATATTCTCTTGATACTTGAAACTGTGACCGCATTGCCTACAGTTTTGCCAAAAACTAGACCTGAGCTGTCTTCTGTCTGCACAACAGCCCTCACACCTCCTGCCTCAAATCAGGGGCTGCTCCCAGCTGCTCTTTGCAGAGCTCATCTTGGTGATTTTCCTGCCTTCACACCCCTGGGCTCTTTCCTAAACCAGCCTAGAAGGGTGTCCAGCCAATGGCATGTCAGAGGGGAACTGTGGCTGCCATCCCGCCCAGATGGAGGGGACCCAGGGGGCTGGGGAGGACTGGCCACTGCAGGGCTGGGGAGCAGAGATTCCCAAGCTCTTGGTGTCTGTGTGTGCACTCAGTGTAAGAAAAGCTGGTGGTTTGTGTTCATAGGTGTGTTGAGAACTGGACTTGGGTAAGGAAATTGTTTTAGGATAAGCAAAACATTAATATTAGTAAGGAAGACAGGCCTCCTACTGCATCCCATTTTTTTTTTTTTCTACACTGGAAAGCAGGAATTTGGGAGTTTTTTCACTCTTTGCCTCCCTTTTAAAATTATTTTAAGCAGTCATTCAAATTGGTAAAGAAAAGGGATGGTAAATGGTCTCCTTTATAATGTTATTAAGTATGGGAGCTTCAATGTAGTTTAACACATTAGGAAGGGAATTAAATAAGAGTTGGTTTGCAAAACTTTAGGCCAAGCTCTAATGTCTGCAGATATTTATTCTCCTGAATACAGATACCAAATCTCTTCAGATTCTAAAGGCCGTTTTTTACCTGTTTCTCAGTTTCTAGTACAAGAAAAAACGCCTCACAAACATTGTCTAAAATTCTTACGTTTTGGCCTTCACCGGCATTTTTAGATCCCGAAATGAATTGATCATACTTTTTTGCAAGACTAGAAATAAATTACCCTGGGTCAAGTTCTGTTTATTCAGTGGACTGCTCTTGTAGAATTACCTCCTTGACTTAATAACTTCCTTTTGGATGACATTTCTGCCAGAAGACAAATTGGCTGAGGTCAGTCTGCGGATCAGCTCAGTGTGTAGGAGGAAATTGCAGGGATCAGCTCGGTTGTGATGGGTCTGGCGGGCAGTGCTGGGCACAGACTCGGCCGGGCAGCACCAGGGCCAGGCCCCCACAGCCCAGCAGGGTCCTGCTGCACTTTGGCTGATTCCAGCCATTCTGGGGTCTAAGGAATTCCCCTGGAGCAGTGACCAGCAGTGAGATCAGCAGAGGGATACTTTTGGCTTTACACTGACGTGTGCAGCCACCTTTCAGACTCCTCGTGTCAAACACAGCACTACCTGGCTGTACCCAAAGTGCTTGTGGGTCTCTGCAGGTGTCACACACTGAGATTTTCCTGCATGTTCCTCCCACTCACTCCTGCAGCCTTCTCTGAAATTGTTGTGTTACAAGTAGCTGCGAGCTGAAAGCTTGCAGCTGAGCCTGCTCTCATCATTCACAACGGTAGGGGGGAGGATGCTGAATTTCCTTCCTGATGAGTGACATTGAGGCACAGGACTGAAGGATTGGATGCAGATCCCATAATCCTACCCTTGATGAGTACCTTGGTGCTGCTCCGTGTAGACCTGAATGTTGTAATAGAACACATTATGTTATATAGAACATGTTATGTTATACAGAACACATTATGTATTTGTTATATATTTAACATTATTCATTATATTATTAGCATATGGACCTAAACAAAACGAAGTTGGTGAGGAATAGTTCTGCGGAAGGCAGTGGCTGTGTACTGTATGGAATTGGTGGTAGGAGAGCACCACCAATTCCAGGTCAGGTGGCAGCAAAACCTCTGCAGAGCCTTTGCAGAGATGCTTGAGAAGCTGAGCTGCCCCTAGGTCCCGTGCCCATCTCTAACATACCCTGTTCCTTGGGGCAGGAGTGGCGTGGGCCACTCTTGCAGTGATGCTACTGCACCTCAGCCCCCTCCAAAGTGCACCCCCAGAGCCCGTGCACAGAGAGGAAAAGCCTACAGCTGAACTGCATAATGTTTAAAATCATGGTGCTACTTTTTCCCTTTGCAAATTATTCCATATCTTCAGTGTTCTACAACAGGAGAAATGTAAATGCCTCCTTTTAATTAAGCTCTTTATCCTTTGAAGTTATTTTGGAATTTTTTTTCACATTGGTGATGTAATTTATGTAAATAATCATCTATCTATGAAAGGAGTGTGTCTGTCAAAAGCTGGAATAAAAAACATCCGTCATTTTGAAGTGATTAACATTCTCCAGATGTTTAAATCATCAGATTTCAGGAGTTTCTCTTTGTTGTGATAATGATATAGTATCCAGAACAAGAATGTTTACTTTTTTGTAGGGGTCAAACATAGATTTTTTCACAATCCTATTAAAGCAAGCAGTTTATTGTAATTGTATGTGCAGATGAAAGCATATGAAGTTATTATTATTTCCCTTAATTGTAAACTGCTGCTGGCAATTTTACTGTAAAGCTGAAACAAAAGGAACATACTTGAAAGGACCACCAGTGCCCACTTATGTAATCAATTTATAGATGTCAAGTCTGTACCAAGATGGTTATCCCTCTCCCTGGAAGGGCCGGTGACAGCTACCACCCCGCAGCGTGGTCCCTGCTCGGGGGCTGCCGAGGCAGGCAGGAGATGTAGCTGATAATGCCAAGTGACAGCTCTGAACCACTGCTCTCCAAACCTGCTCAGCTCCGGGCTGCAGGGAGGAAGTGAGACACGAATTCCTTCCTGACGCTGGACCTTGTCCTGACCAAGAAAATCACCTCTGCCAGCCTGCTGTGCTGCCTGTAACCACAGCACCTTGATGTAAGGAAAAGGAGGGGTGTAATTCAGAAAAGAGGCACATGTAAAAAATGAATTATTTCCTTTTGCTCCTTCAATTCATAGGACTGGCTAACACACAAAACACGAGTGGATCTGAAAGTCACCCCACTGGCAAACTCCTCAGAGCTGACAAAATATGACTGGAGAGATCTCTGAGTGGGCTGATGGGTAACAGCAACTGGCCAACCTTTTTCAGTGTTTGCTTTTAACAGAACCTCTCCTAAAATCTAAACTTAGGAAAAAAATCCCTGGAAAAATGCTGGATAGTTTTCCCAGACAAATAGCCACAGCATCTACCCCAAGATTCCAGCTGGGCTGAAACATTAACTAAGGATTTCTCAAAATATAACATTGTTTTCAGTTGATGGAAGGTTCTTGTCAGATGAGCAGATACACACTGGGGCAAGGTTGCAAAGGCAGGGGCAAGCTGGCCCTGGGCCCATTGCTGCTCTCTGCCTCGTTTCCCCTCAGGGATGGTTTTGGCACCCATCCCCTCTCTGGCTCCAAATGGGCTGTTTTTAGAAGGAGACACAACCTGTGGGAGCAATTTCTTCGGTGTCCCACCCAGATGAGCTGGTGGTGTGGCAGATGTTCTTGATGCACTAGACCCTCCAAACTGACACTTTGAAAAGCATGTCTGAGAAACAGGTAGTTACAGACCTGCACTAAATACCTGTTCTGCATTTGCAGTTTCCAGCACCAGCCTTCTAATGCAGCATCACATTACACTGCTTCACACCACATTACATCACATCCCATTACATCCCATTACATGGTATTTGTTACATCATTTTGCGTGGCATTACACGGCACAACCTGGTGCCCATCACACCACTGTAGTTGGGGATCTGGAGCATTTCCACTCTCCATGGTCGTAGGGATGTGTCAGTGGCCCATGGAAGTGTGCTTTCCTGGGTTTCCTTAGTGTGCTGGCCATGGAAGTTAGCTTTCCTGGCATGGAGCTCCTGCCTGCAAATGGACTGTGAGGCAAAACTCAGCTATTTTGGAGCAATAGCTATTAAAGGAATGAGGTTGATGCCTGTGGCTTCCTGCAGATGAGCTGATGTGTTCCTGAGCCCCAGGTGCTGCCGGGTTCTGTGGCTGGGCTGGAGCAGGGTGGCCCTGGTGTGGCTTCCCTGCCTTCCACCAGGTGTGGGCTGGGGGCCGGGGTGAGCCCTGGGCTCTGCCAGGCACCAGCCCCCCAGCTGTGCTTCACACCTCTCAAGACAGCTTATGAGCAGCTCTAAAATACAATATGCTAGCAAAACAAATAACTTCTGGAAATAAATGGTATAGATACAAATTCTTGGCTAAAATCTGAGTTTCAGCCAAATTAAACTCAACTCCAGCACCCAAACATCCTTCTGGCTTACTTCAGTACTTGAGCAAATTACTTCAATCTTATTTCTCATGTAACTGCAGATCTGATATGTATGTGGAGCCAGATGACAACCAGCCAGCTTCAACTGCTTTCTTTCAACTTCATACTTGGAACTAAAGTTCACACAATATTTTCCCAGACATCCATCCCCCCACCCCACCAAAAAAAAGAAAAAAAAAAAAGACAAAAAAAAAAAAAGAAAAAGAAAAAGAAGTGCAAGCAATGGGAGGGTAAAAGACAAATACAAAATGCAGTTCACTTAAAAATATCTCTGCTTGATGGAGGCTAAAAGGTGGCAGCTGTGCCAAAGTAGTGGACCCTAAATCGCTGAGCAAAAAAGAGCAGGGAAAGCTCTGATTGCTCCCAGTACTGTGGTGAATGTGTGCTCTCAGCCACAAATCAAGCAAGCTTAAAAAAAAAAAAAAAACAACCCAGAAAAAAAAAGACTCAATCAAGGCAATAATGGCCTCCACTTCACAATCAGACAAGTGCTTCTACTTCAGAAATCCTACCATTTATGGCTGATTGCTACCCCTGGCCTCATTTCTAATCTAAAGGGCGAGTAATAATTTGGAAAAGGAATTATAACAACTTCCCCACCATTTGGTAAATTGTCATTACTTTAAAGGGGTGTTGGGGTGCTGTTGCTGTTTGTCAGATATTTTTTTCCTGCTACCGCTCTCCTACTTCCACCACCCCTTTTCTCCTTGATCTCATACTGGAAGGGAAGTGATGTACAGTGGAAATATGTAAGAAAGAAAGGTCTGGAGGGATCCTCTGACCATGGGACTGACAAGTAGAAGTTTACATGGATCACAAAGAGGTGAAATGGCTCTTCCCTTTGCTACTGTACAGTGCCCAGAGGTTCATGCAGGGACCAGGGGCTGCAGTGAGCAGAGATTGTTCCCAGCCCAGGGCTCCTGTGTGAGTTCCTGGAGTGAGTTCTGCATCAGGAACTTCTCAAAGGAAAGGGTGAGGACCACCCAAGCAGGTGGGTGGGTGATGCTGGGGTGCTGGTGCAGCAAGAACCTGCTGCCCACCTGACACCTCAGTGGAGCCACCCTGGAGAACTACGTCTACAAATATTTCAGTATTTATATGAACATTTTTCCAACGCCTTCTGCAAATTGTTGTGATTTTCATATACACATAATAGTTGATCTTAGAGGTTATTCCAGCCAAAGCAGTTCTGTGATTCTAGGGTTTTCTAGGGAGAAAACATTGAAACAGAGGACTTGGACAATGTGCCTTCTGGCCATCACTGTGAGGGACATACCTGCCCTGGACAGAACTAAGGACTTTGTCTCGTGCTGCTGTTCTTAGTGATAGAGTGTTTAAAAACAGATAAAACTTGATGCAGAAAAAAAGAACCAGGGGGGTCCTGTGCTGGGGGAGACCCGTGCACAGCTTCACCTGGGTTATCTATTCTAATCCGGTGGAAATCATGATGGTGTTTTGATAAGAGCAGACATTTGTGATCAAAATACCTCTTATTTCAATGATTCAAGGACAAAATGAGAAGACATTGTCTCCCTGGATGAATGTGAGATGTTTTATGAAAGGTACAATCACTGTGTTTGGAGAATGACAAAATTTCCTTCCTATCTTGGGAGTTAACTGCAGCCCCGGCTGTGCAGCACTGAGTCCCTTGCTCTTGGTTTGTGCTGGGAAGGGATCTGTGTCACAGTTATTTATGGCTGTATTTTAAGTATGATTTGAAAAGAGACTGATTCCAAAATTTTCAATGATCGAGTGAAATCTGAACTACTTATAGCAAGACAAGAAGTATAATGCTTCAGTCAAAATAGCAACTTGGAATGTGTTTTATTAAACAGAGTTCATTTAATATTACCCCAGAGTGCTGTGGATGTGAAAACACATTCTTGAATTTGAACTTTCATATCAAGGTAATAAGAATGAAGGGAAAATGGTCATTTTTAATATTGCACATTTTGGGCCAAATTCTGATCCCATATGGAGCTACCCACAGCATTCCTGTGTGTTTTCCTGAACTGGTGCGTCCCTGGGTCCTGTATGTCACTACGAGGTGAACATGTTACATGAAAAACAAGTAGACTCTGCACAGAGCTCTAAGGAAAATCCTGCTGGATTTAACTTTCCCATCACTCTCCCTGCAGTATTTTCAGTGTTTCCAGCATGAGAAAACAAAACAAGGCTCAGGCTCAGTGCAATTGAAGAAAATTCTGAAATAAGGCATCAAGGAATGTAAAATAACAGAAAAAGTGCATAACCTCTAGGTGCATTTCCCTTGTAAGTATTCCTTGATTTTTGCTAGCAATGTTATGCAAAATTATTTAAATGAGCAGATTATAAAAGAACAGTGCTGCCTGTGTAACACGGATTCAGAATCTATCGGGGATAGGCAGCTGGGAAGAGATGGGAGAATTTATGTCTCTATTAGCGGAGAATTTTTGGTCATCCCAAGGAAAACAGGTTTTTCCTTGTCAGCTGTTCTATATTTCGGGTTTAAATGCCTCCTGGTATCAGACCGACCGTAAGCGGGGAGAGCCACAAGCGCTGATTTCTCCCGCACGGGCGCCGGGCGCGCTCACGGGCCCCGAGCTCACGGGCCCCGAGCTCACG
>JAHLSL010000008.1:154830-172524 GCA_025920805.1 Petroica traversi
GGGGCTGGGGGACAGAGGGGCTGCGGGTGCCCCACCTGCCTCCAGAGACCCGGGGACTCTGCCCGGCTGCGGGCGGGCGCCGGGACCCCGAGGTCTCCCGTGCAGGTAAGGCCTTCCCCTGCGCAGGGTGATGGGGCCATGGGGAACGGGGCTGCTGGCTGCAGGGCATTCCCTAGCTGCCTGCCTTCAGATCTGCAGGGCTTGAGTTCAGAGAATCCGAACTTCCCGGAGCTGATGTCACAAACAGTGAGAAACAGAGCATCTCTGCAGGTCTCCGTGACAAAATCTGGCACATCCTGGTTTAGTGGGCAGTGCTCTAAGTAAGGAAGCAATGGTAGGACTTGCTCCTGGGCCACACATGGAATCAGTAGCAGAACAGTCCTTTGGCTCCCACTTCCATGTCTGGTTGTGAGGCTTAGGAGTTCCTCTGGGCTGGGGAGGGGGGAATGGCAGACAGGTGCCAGGTAGAACACAGGCACCGTGATCCCGGTGACTCTGCCAACTGGTAACTGAAGCCTTGGTGCTCTCTCACATCACTTATTTGGTGATCATTGATTTAATTGCACTGTGAAATATTAACTGTGAAGGCTTGATTTACAAAATACGGTTTTGTTTTGATATCCTTCCAAACGAGTGAGAGTGGTCTTAAAATTTACCATGGTACACAGCTCTAGCTCTGAGTGTACTGCTTTGAGTAAGCTGCCAGCTGGGAACAAATATACTGTTAATAAATAATAGTGTCAATGATCATAGCATCATAGAATTCTAAATAGCTTGAAATATAAAATTACTGACCTAAGAGCGACATGTTGTCACTGGCTGCAATGCCAGAGAAACAAACATGACACTCATCTTCAGACGTACTCCAGGAATCTATAGATCAGTCAGTTTAGGTTTTGTGCAAGAAAAATTGTTTGCTATTCAAATAAAACCCCAGCGTTTTTAGAGAGAAGAATGAACAGGATAAATGGGCAGAGGAAAAGGAGTTCCAGGAATACCCCAAAAAGAGATGTGATTGCTGTGACTCACGGGCTGTATAGAGCTGTCTGAGGCCAGTGCTTCCCCTTTGCTGTGTTTTTTTTCCTAACATGGATTTTGTCAGTTCTGCACTTCTGCTAGTTGCAGAGGTTTTAAAGGTGACATTTTTATGTGGTCCTTAAATACCTGAAATCTTGAACAAAACAGCTCAGACGAGAACTTCTCTTATCCTTTTGTTCATTCCCCGTGCAGACTAAACAGGACCAGCAGTTGCTGGAGTGTCCCTGGCCATCCCAGAGACACTGGCCCATGCCAGTTCCAGGAGGTTCCAGGGCCGCAGTGTGGCTACTCCAGGCAGCACAGCACAGCCAAACCCCAGTGGGCCTGCTTACATCCTTTCCAGTGATTTAATGGGCTTTGGTTCAGGCCCAACACATTTCCTTATTTCCTCTAATACCCTTTTGAACTTTGAATTTAATTCAACATTTTTGAGGGCCAGCCTGTTTCTCATTTAAATGAGAAAATGCATATTCTGAGGCTTTGGTGAAACAGAAATCGCCACATCACTGTGTTCAGGTGGGAGCTGAATTTTGACTAGTGATATGGTCCAGGAAATCTTAGATGGAAGGAAGGGAATGAAAAGGAGTTGGATTGAGTTTCTCCTCTGCCTCAACATGCAGTTGCCAGGTGATACCATAGATTGGTCGAATCTGGTGGTTTCAAATGCAAACTCTGGATTAAAAAAGTGACATGGAATAGTTGCTGTCATACCAAGGTTTAACCAACAGGGATAAAAGGGTAAACGACATTGTTTGTTTAAAGTTTAATTTATTGTTGGCAGCTACCTTTGAGGTTATTGTGAAACCTGATGTAAAATTCCTGTAAATCTATGATCTCTTTACTTTTAAAAAAATTGTCCTTTCTTTCCTTGAGTGTGCTTTCGTGTGTGGCAGATCAGCCTAGCAATAGACATATAAATGAATTATCCAGCTGAAAGGGATGTAGTAGAGGCAAGGTGCTTTTAAATTTACAGCCAGAGAAAACAAAAGAGATCAGTCTCTTGTGTAACTAAAGCACATCCTGCCCAGGCAGCCCAAGGGTCAGGCTGAACATATTATGCAACATGAACCTGAGTGTGTAAACTGTACAAATGTGAAAGGATTTAGAGTTTTACAAACTGCATCCTAGTGTCACTGACTTTTCTATTTGTCCTGTTTTCCAGAGGGTGAAGTAAGATATGGTTGTGCTAAGAATAGTTTAAAAATATAACTGCTGATTATGAATACTTCAGTTTTTGTGTTCAACTTCCCCATCTAAGGTTCAGTTTTTCCAAGCTCTGATCTTTGGTAACCATGGTGATTGTAGTGAGGCCCTGGCACAGGCTGCCCAGAGAAGCAAAGGCTGCCCCATCCCTGGCAGTGCTCAAGGTCAGGTCGGATGGGGCTTGGAGCAACCAGGGACAGTAGAAGGTGTCCCTGCTGCCAGCAGAGTGACCGTGGAGCTGGGTCTGGGCTCCAGGTCCATGGTCAGGGCTTATCTCCCTGCAGCTGCTCTGGGAGCTGCTCGTGGAGGCTCTCAGGGCTGGCCCATCAGCCCCATGCCACAGTGGTGGCATTGCTGTTCCACACTGAGATCTTGGCCTTAGGGACAAGTCACGTGTTTCTGGTATGGATTTCCAGGAGGCCACAAGATATGGCTTTAACATAATCTAATGGGAATTTATCTGACCAAATGCAGGATGATTTACTAAAGGCAGGATTTTGTGTAGCAAACTATAGGGTAGTGCTGTTTAACTTAAACTGTAACAATTTGTCAGTCAAGGGGATTATTATCATCTCCATTGATTTTATTGCAGATTTCTTGCAACCTATAACAGTCTTACAGACAAACACCTGGTTGGATATTTCAGCAATGCCAGGATAAGACGACATCTTCAGAAGTCAGGACTGGTGAGACTGAAAAGTTTCCCTCAATTCTGCATTCAATTCTGAATGTTTTTATGCTTTCTTTCCCGTATTTCCTTTTGCTTATTGGAGTTTCCCCTCTGCAAAGTGTTTCCATTGGCAGATATACAGCATTGTGTTGATTCACTCAATCAATTTTTACACTGTGAAGCATAAGCATCTTTGATGTGTTGTTTAAACAGCTTCATTGTTATTTTTCAGAAGTGTTTAATGGAAAACTGAAGGATCTGATAAAGCTGAATATGCTGAACATATTTTTAAAGCACTGGTACACACCTAGGTGTGACTCTCTTTTGCACAGGCAGGTGCAGTAGGGAGGCAAGTGTTTAATCCTTTCCATACCCTTGGGCAGTGGCCTGTGAAGAGTAAGGCTGAGCCCCAGGCTATTGGAAATGTGGCTGCTGCTCCTTCCATTTTGCTGGTGGAGCTCATGGGGTCAAAGATAATCTAGTGCTGTGAGGTGAGTTCCAGCACCATGTCAGGGCAGAGGTGAAAAATAACCAGGAGGAGGAAGTGGTCTTCTGGGAAATAGTACTGTTTCAAAATGTGCGTTATGTAGTCTTCTCCTTTTCAGTAACATTGTATTTGTGTGTGGCAGATCTCAAGGAGTGGGAGAATAATACCTGAGAAAGAATACCGTCTCAGTGCCATGAGGAGGGACCACCAGAGATACGTCCAGGACTGCTTGGCTGAGGACATATTTCAAAAAGCCCTTGGCATGGAGGTATGCTCTTACTGAGGGTGTGTTAGCCTTCTCAGGTGCTTCTGCCTGACAGCCAGGGGCTGCTAACTTGTACTGGACTGTTTTCCATGTGTGCCCTCATGCTCCCCTGCAAGGATCTTTCCTGCTGGGAAAAAGGACAGTCTTTGTGCTTCCACATTCCCCGCAGGTAACCTCCATGGGCTCTCATTGTCAAACCACACTATGGTGAGAGCAGGCACTGTCCTGGCTTCCTTAGAGCTTTTTGACAATCCTCAGATTATGATATTCACAGGGCTAGTTTGCTTTAAAAAATCCTAATAAAAACAAAACAGTTTGAACATCTTTATATATATTGTCTGAATATGAAATTTGGGCACATTCCTGTGGCGTATCAGGAATGGAGTTGGTTCCACCAACTTCACCAGTGCTCAGCTGTTCCTTTGGCTGTGTGAATATTTGCAGGTGAAATGCAAATAGATGCAATCCACAGTAGTTTTATTACAGGCTCAGTGAGGGTAGTGGCCAGGGACAAGCAGGACAGAAACAAGTGTTCTTGCACACACTGATGTCTTATAATGCCCAGTAATGGGATTTTTCTTCCTCTTGTATTGATAGCATCATCATCATCGTCATCATCATCACCATCAGCCGGGGTTAGAAAGGAGCCTGGAATGTCCTATGAAGAAAAAGAGGACAGAGACAGTCATGGTAAGGCTGGAGCACAATAAGACTGGCTGCTGAAGGGACCTGGCAGTTTTGCCTGTGTTGAGTAACAACCATGAGCCCGACCAGTGATCCATTGAGACAAGTGCTCTGTCTCTGACACTTATGGAAAAGTACAAGAAACAGTCAAGTAGGGGATGATCCTGCCCCAAGTTTCCTTCTTCATTTGTCCAGAATTCAGGAGCTTCCATTTATGCTTATTTAATTCCTTCTGAATCTAGTTCTTCTGCTTCTGCAGTGGTCTTTGCTGGGTGATTAAATCATTAGTTGCATGCAATGGTACCTGCATAGTAATTAATGTATGCGCTGCTGTCTGTTTGATGCTCTATTGTTCTTGGTATGACAAAAGATATGAAATGTTCTCCTTTTCCAAGACATCTTTGGTTTTACATATGTTCTTCATATTCCTTCTCAGTTTTCCAAGCTGAAGTCCTCAGTCTGAATTTTTCTTACCTGAACCATTCCAGGCTTCTCATTGCCATTGCTATTTTTTTTTTCCTTTCCACGCTCTACTATTTCTATTTTGAAATGGGGAACCATAACAGAATGAATAATTCAAGACATGTTCTCCTCCCAGTAATTCTAGATCCTCTCTGCTTTTGATTGCTGCTGAGCACTGAGCTCACATGTTTGGCTGTTTGCCTCTCCACAGGGTTTGGGCAGAACTGGCAAGTGAGTAATGAAAGAGGTTTTAGGAGCCTTCATTTTGGTGTCATGTAGGTTCAACTTGATTCTGTAGTTGGAGTCATGGAAATCCCACAGAAGTCAATGGTTCTTCTCCCCACACAGTCACCTGAAAAGTCATCCTCATTTTGGCAGAAACATGCTTAGCATTTTATTTCTGTATTAGGAACCTGAATGGTTTGAGATGAGTGCCTTGAGAAGGTGGCTGCTTCATTGAGCAGCTGGTAAACAATGTCAGAGCTGTTAAATTGTAAATAATACATCTGTAAGCAACTCATGGGGTACAGAGAGGAGGAGATTTTCTTGGAAAACACTGGTCACTATGGAAAGCGCAAAGGTGTTGTTTGCTGATGGAACTCCTGTGGTAGGAAGTCACCCCATGGAAGCAGCGATTCTGGAACCCTGTTGAGGGATCCTGGGCTTGGATAATTTTGGAAGATAAACCAGAACTGCTTCCTTCAGTGAGACGCCTGCAGACACCTGATCTGTGTGTGCTGGGATGCAGGAGCCTGGCTGCAGCCAGTGGTGTAATTTAATTCTCACCTCATCCATTCAGTGAATTCATCTGAGTCACTCATCTGAAAGCAGAGGAGAAAGGCAGATGGCTGAGCAAGGGAGGGTGAGAGACAGAGCTGTCTCTTTCCAGTGGGGCAGCCATCCCAGCACTGGGTGGCTGCAGTCAGAGCAGGGAGGTGGCAGATGCACTCAAATTTAAAAAATATAGAGACCTTCAGACAAACCAAGAATTATGAGATGCACAGAGACAGGCAAATGAATTGAATCTGGTGGGTCAGCAGCTGGAGAGAGCTGCAGGAAAATGAATCAGAGTTGGGGATAAGTTTTTTTGCTTGTTCCTTGCATTCTCCCATTATTTCCTTTCCTTCCTTAACCAGCTGGTCCATGGGGTCCAGGCCAGCTGATTGTCACAGCTGTCCAGTGAAAGACAGACATAATGAGACAGACATCACTGGTTTTTGATTTAGTGCCTCAGAGATGTAAATTCCCTTTCTTTCAGGTGAAGAAATTCAGAGGATCATCAGAAGGTGTCGTGCCTATGCACTGCCCACATCCACCACTCGTTCCAAGGAGCCCTTGTGGGCTCAGTTCTTTAGCAGCTGGAGAACGAGTTGGTCGCTCATGCTGGGTGAGTTCCATCAGCTTCTCCATGGGCTACCATGGGTGCACAGACAGCTACAAGTCTGCACATGACCTTAGAACAGAGTCACTGTCTGGATCATTCTGGATTAGTGCCTCATCCTTGATTTACTTGAGGCTGATTGCCTGTTTGCTGGGTTGTGTTAAAGAGGAATCTCCAGAAGCTTGTGCTGCAGGAATGGCACATCAGAACCTAGAAAGAAACCCCAAAGGCTGTGCTCTCTGATAAACCTGTTTCAGTCTTTCCCTTTTAGCTGCCTGGTGACCTCAAGTGGGCTGGTATCAGTGCATTGAGCACTGTCAGTGGACACAGGGGCTATAGACAAGGTTACACATACTGTAAAGTCCTGAAAGTGATGGGGGTCTTCTTTTAGAAAACAGAGTTGAAGGGGTGAAATCAGACTGGAGCTCATTTCAGAGCGCTGTGGTCTGGGAGCTCTGGCTTTTGTTCTTTGTTAACAGCAACGGAGGAATGTTAATATACTCTTGAAATAAAACGGTTCTGAAGCCTAAAGTCAAAGGTCAAATATTTAGCTCAGTTTTAACTGATTCTCTATGTCAATAACGATAATTGGTGCAGATTAAAGAGAAACTTTCAAGTCCTGAATGACCTTCTTTTCATACAGAGGGCAGCTGGACTTGGAGTTGGTTGTTTTTGTGGACATTGTTCTCATCAGCGCCGATCCAAGAGGCTTGCCCCCTCTAAGGTGGTAAGTAAACCTCAGTTAAATAGTGCTGTTAGGCATTAACATTTTAACTTGATATTCTGAAGGATATACAAGGTAAACATGAAATAAAGCAGTCAGAAAAAAGCTGAGTATTGAACAAAAGTAGGTACTTTTTTGTTGTGCATTCTGTCTGTGTCCATGTGCTGAAGTCCCTAGCACAGTGCTACAGTTTCTGTGTTTGCTCCAAGGCTGTGTGGGGAAGAGACAGTAGCAAACCTTGATTTGTGGCCAAGAGTTGTTTTGGATGGTCAGTTAGAGGTGCCTAAAGGGGTCTGGCTCTTAGGAGGCAGACTAGAAAATGTCCTGTGGGTACCTGAAATCACTCATCACTTCCAGATAGCTTCATCAGTGCTGGCTTTTTCCTTTGTGGTGCTGCTCTGCACTGGAAGCTGTACACTGAGATTTTGTCATTGTTTTCTTTCTCCTTTTGTAGAGTTCCTTGCGACCAAACACAGCACCAGGAAATATGCAGCAGCCCCACTGCCTCCAGCCCCTTCCTGCCTGGGCTGCAGCAGGGTCTGTCACAAAGGCTTCCAAACAGAAGGGCCAGGCACTGGAATATGATCAGAAGTTTGCCTGTGGGGTGAGGCTGTATTTCACTCTGAAAATAATATAATTTTGGGGACAGCTTTATAATATTGTTTAAGTACTGTAGTTCCCAGAACTGTGTATGACAGGGAACTTGCCTTTCAAATGGCATCAGCTTTTATTTAAACTCTCCTTTTTCACTTCCCCTCTGATAAAATGCCCAGCTCTTGATCACAGTGAGGAAAAATGTGGTGACTTACCTTTTATAGTATAAAATCTCTCTGCATGCAAAATTTTCTCCCTCTATGTAGATTTTCTGTTATGTAGAGAGAGAGGCAGACACCTGGTTAACTCCAGTAACTAGAGAATGTTTTCACTTGCAAGTCCTACAAGTTTTTATCTTCATCTGCAGCTGGAAAGTAGCAAAAAACTCCTTTTTTTGATCATTCCTTCTACTAAGTCACTACTGGGTTTGGAGAATTAGAGTTAAACATGGTATTGATATATACTTTCAAGTGATACTTGGATTTGTCTTCTGTTCTAGAAAAACATAATGTAATTTGCTTTGTGGTATGCATTCCATGGGGTGGGAGGGTTCTGGAGAGGGGCTGCGATCTGCTACCCCTGGCTGGCAGACACTGTGTAAAGAGCTCCCTTCTGCTCTGTGTTTGCTGTGTGTCGGGATAGTCAGGATTCTTTCTCCAAGAGTTTGCTGGTCCTGGTTATGCCTACTCAAACTATGGGTGATTTGATGGTTTTTTTAGTGCTCATAACTGACGAACAGCTAAATCAGTTGCAAGTTCTGAGAAGGTGACACAGAACTCAGAGCCACAGCATGCAGTGTTTACAGAATGTGTTCTCTAGTGATGTCTTGCTCTTCAAGGCCCTGGTCCTTCATTTCATTCTGCAAGAGAACTAATTCTCTACTCAGATGAGGAAGCAGCATTTTGATCTGTGTCTTGTATAAGTGATGCCAATTGATGTTTCTGTGGGATGAGTGGCTGCTCTGGGGCTATGCTCTGCAGCTGCCAGGGAGCAGCAGTGAGAGCTGCAGGGCTGTGCAGGGCTCCTTCTGAGATGGGACCTCTGCGGGGCTGGAGCCAAGGCTTGGTTTGCAGTGCTGTCTGTATCTCCAAGGGTGACACTTGCAAGGAATATGAATGTTGTCTAGCCAATTAAAAGGAAGGGGTTTAGCACAGAGGAATGAGGAAAGGTCAGGCCCTGAGTTAGGGAGTTGTTTCAGAAGGATGCATGCTGCTCAGTGCACCAAGCACTCAGCCCGCGGCTGGTTCCATGTGCTCGCGAGCTGTTTTGGCAAAAGCTGTGTCCCTTGGTGAAAATGTTTTCCCAGGGGGAGAGGATTCAGTTAAGGCTTAAGAATTCACTGGGGTATGTGACTGCTGTCTCACCATATCAGTTCCCTGTCATCAAACGCCGAGGGGTGTCGGAGCCATCACCCCCCTCGCACACACGGGACAGGTGTCTCCCCAGAAGAGGGCTGCCCCCATCCAGGCGGTACCGTCCCACCACTGCATTCAATGAACAACTGCTAATAAAGGTGAGTAGTCTCTGTCCCTGTACAGGTGAATTACCTTCCTCACTGGTGGCTGAAAGGGGTGCATACCTACTTTGCATTAAAAAAGCGTATAACTATTAAAATATAGAATTGCTATGCACATCTCTGTAAACAAAAACATTTGATGTTTTCCATCAGCTGGGGAGAAAAAATGTGCTGACCAACAACCTAAAGCAGCTGTTAGTCAAAGCCTTCCACTTCAGTCAGTCTGATCCTGTCTCTGGCTATAGCTGGCACTAGAATCTCAGGGATTTGTGAAATGCCTTGAGTGTATGAACACTGCATCAGTTACACTGTCTCCAGCCAGTTTTAACTCCTGTAAATGAAATTGTAGGTACCCAGTTGTGTGGGAGGGATGATATGGGTCATTAAACCTGGCCTCTGCAATTTGGGGTTGTTCAGTGTACTGGGTTTTCAGTTGGAAATCTATCCCAGACTCTCTGCATGTTGTAAACACTTCCCAATTTAATCAGCTCAGAATTTGTCATTAAAGCCTGGAAGTCTCAGTGTGTCCTGCACAGATGTGAGCTTTGTTTTCACTCCTTGTTGAAGCTGGAAGCTGAAGGCATTTCTGTGTGTTTTCTGCTGCAGAATAATAAAGGGTACCCCAAGTCCCCATTGTGCAGCAATGCCTTTGTCACCATGATCTACACAGGAAAGAGTAAGCACGTGTCACTCGTTGCTTACAAGGATGAAGTCGAAGTCTATCAGCAGCACTGTGGAGGAGAAAACATTTGTGTCTATAAAGGCCAGCTCATGGAAGGAGGTAAGGACAGAGTCAGAGAGTTCATATTGATTCTGGCAATGTTTTTGGCTACAACTTTGCCCTGACATCAGAATGATTTCAGCTCAGCTTGGTCAAGATATATGCATCAAGGGATGCTTGTACCATCTGCCTCCACATTAAATTCAGAACTACTGTCCCATGATTGAAAGTGAGGTTACAATTACTTTTGCAATGATGGAAGAAGGAATTTAGAGAATTGATGGAACAAAATGCTGGGACTTAGGTTAATTTTCTGTATAGATATATAGTTAATAGAGTAGTTGCAGCAGTAAACTGTCCTTAAAAAGGAGTTATCTGAGTTGCTAAAATACATCAATGACTGTTGCTGCTTATTCCAGAAGGAAAAGTACATAGTGGGAGCCCAGTTCCCATCTCTTTTTATGTGAGTGCAATTCCATCACCAGTAAAAGATGAATTGTGTTCTGGGAAGCTGGACACAGAAAACGGCTGGGAGGCTCTGGCCTTTGTTTTGCTGTAGCAGTGAGTGGTCAAAGGGACAGTGTGACACTTGTCCTTGCAGTCCCACCTTAGGATTCTGGGGCTGGCAAGAGCCAGGGCTATGTGTGTGGAGGGGTAGAGTTTAACCAGCTGTTGAGCAGACCTAAGAATTGCAGTGCCTATCCCCAGAGGGCTGGGTGCTGAGGTGATGCAGCTGAGATGCAGCAATTGCAACAGGCTGGCAGTGAAGTGTAATCCTTTTCTTTGAACCCCTTCTTTCTGTGATTGCAGACACCTTCCAGTTCACCTCCAAGAGGTACCTTGGTTACCCGTTCAGCCTCACCTTTTTTCTCAACGGGATACAGGTTGACAGGGTGAGCTGCTGCTGTGAGTACAAGCACCAGAGGCGTGCCCACCTGCAAAGCACAAACAAATACTTCAGGGTTCTCCATGTGACAGGAGCACCCCCTTGCTACAGGTACGGAGACAAGTACGCCCTGCTCACAAGGGCTTGGTTTTGAGAGAGTTTCTTGTTTCTCTCCTTTCATCCCTCTGGCTCCACAGAGCTCTGTAGAGCCTGCTCGGTTTCTCAGTGCCCCATGGAGGGTGCAGTATGGAGATCACCTGTCAGGGTCTCACATCCCAGGCTACCAGCACAGCTGTGGTGTGTGCAGAGTGGGGACAGTATTTGTGGGGCAGTGGCTGTGGGGTGAGGAACATGTGCCACCCTCGTGGCTTTGGCCAGTGGCAGTGAAATAAATACTGAGCATGGTGCTCAGTTCTCTGTGGTTTCCAGAGGCTTTTTTGGTGATAATTTATTTTAAAACTTCTGCCTCTGAAGTGAGAGCCTGTTGTGATACCCCTGGCTTCAGAATAAGGCAGCACTGAGTATTTGCCATGGTTCAGAAACGAAATCTGTGCAGAAAGGTCTTGGGCTTGGGCAAAAGTCAGTGCTGTGACCAATAGCTGTGATTCTGCCAAGAGGATTTAATTGTCACAAAACCTTCCTTTTCTGTAATTGTTAATTCAGACCAGCCAAGTAATGTGGATGATTTAAAAACTTTTATATTCTTTTAATAAATAATTTTTAAAAGAGCATCAAGCAGTTGGAACACCTGTCGGGTGCTGTAGGGTGGTGTTTCCTGTCTCCAGTTAATGTTCCATCAGGATTAGGAACTCTGGTCTGTTGTCTGGGCCTCCTGACTATGAGAGAGAGAGAGAGCACATCACTCCATTTAATACAAGCTGAGCAGCCCCAACAACTCATTCAAAATGCTCTGTTTTCCATTTGTTCGGGTTTCTTTTAGGTAGGCAAACTGAACAGAAACTGAAAATTATTAACTTACAGTCTTCTTTCCTCACAGTTCTTAGACCCAGCAGACACATTCAGAAACCTCCAGTCTTACCCATGAACCCTCAGTTCTCACTCTGCTGGGTGTTACAGCAGGATCTGTAGCCAGAACACATTTGACTCAGAGCTC
The DNA here is from genome assembly GCA_025920805.1 of Petroica traversi. NCBI lineage: Eukaryota > Metazoa > Chordata > Aves > Passeriformes > Petroicidae > Petroica > Petroica traversi. Next base: position 166,576 of record JAHLSL010000008.1, read on the forward strand.
ATCTGCCTTTCTTAGTGGTTCTGTCTTCACAGCCAATGCTTGGTGCAGCTTCAAATTAATGCACTTGCAAAAATTTTAGTTCTGTTTGTGTGTCAGTTGTCACCTGTAAGTGTAGGCAACATTCCTGTCCTTCAAGGAAGAACTGCATCTGTGTTTGGGGAGCTCTCAGGGATTTCAGGGTGCTTCTCCATGTGACTCACTGAGGCAGTGCAGAGGCAGATGGGTGCTTGGGTTCACTGCTAATAACAAGCTGAACTCACTATGTCTGCTGCCCTCCATTCTTCAAAGGAAGAAAAATGTGCTACTTTGCAATTTGTGTTATTTTATAGGTGCATTGTTGCAATGGGTCTGGACAAAAAGCCCCCCCTTCGCAAGAGGAAGGTGAAGCCCCATAAGGAGGAACACGTGTGTTGCTGGAGACGTGCTTTGAACTGTGAGCCCTGTGGCAGCTGCTGTAAGCCGAAATTAAGAAAAAATTCAATGGTGGTCATCATGCCACGTCATGCAAGAACAAGTGTGGAAACTATTGAGGAAGCACTGGATTCTGAAGAGGAGTGCAGCGAAGAAGAAATAGAAAGCCAATCTGATCAGAAGAGTGAAATGGAAAACCAATCTGATCAAGACAGCAAAATTGAAAACCAATCTGATCAGGACAGCAAAAAGGAAAACCAATCTGATCAGGACAGCGAATATAGTCTGGAAGACCCCTGTGAAAATGGTATGGTAGTCCCAAACATGAGCAAGGGGTGAGAAGTGGGAGAGGATGATTCTGGAGAAGGTGTGGGACTGTGGGCTCCGGCTCTGACTGGGGCATGGGAAATGTGGTGCTGTCTGGATCTGGGCAAGAGAATTAGAGAGGCTCCTTTCAGCCGTGCAGCTGGATGAGGTGGTTTGCAAGAGCCAAGGAAGTGAGTGAGGAAGGGTGGTGAGGCAATGACCCAGGTTCCCCAGAGCCGTGTGCCTGCCCCAGACCTGGAAGTGCTCAAGTCAAGTTAGATTGGGCTTGGAGCAACCTGGGATAGTGGAAGGTGGTGTCCTGTATGGAAGAGGCATCAAGCTCAGTCTCTGCCTTTACTTACTCGTCATCATAATCTTCTTCACAGGCAATTATAGAGAGATTTTAATTCCTACTTCCTATTCCTATTTTTGCTTTCACAGTTCTGCCGTGTTACTGCTCATCTGACGCTTATTAGTCCCTCCGGATGTGTGTTTGGGATTAATGAAGCCTTTTCCTTCAGGAGGAACTGCCCTTCTGACAGTTACCTAAGGAGGCCTCACTGCCAGTACTGAAATTGGAATCTCGATTTATTTTTAATACGGAAAAATAAATCTCCTTATTCCCCTAGCTCTCATTGTCTTGGTAATTGTTTGTTTGCCTAACTGGTTCTGCATCAGGAACTCTTCATTCACCACTGTCCTTGGTGTTCTGTCACTTCAGTATGTTAAAAGCTCTGATGGAAGGAAAGGACGGCAGCAATAAAATCTGCAAAGTGAGGAATAATGGCCACAAGGGACAGCTGATGTGGCAGCAGTGACAGCAGCTGCCTGGGGCAGGTGTGTTCCCTGCATGTGCAGGGAGCCCAGAGCAGTGTCTGGATTTTAGGTGGGAATCAGGGACACCCCTGTGTGCAGGTGCCTGGGATGTGCTCACACAGCTTTGCTGGGGAAGGGGAACCTGCTCTGCATGAAGAGTCTTTACCTGCAGAGCCAAGCAAAGGGCTGGGAGCTGCACTCGATGTGGAGCCCTTCCAGCTCACTCTGAGATCTGTCAGACTCACAGCTTGTCAGGCTGGTGCCTGGCTGAAATCCAGAACGAGGATTTAACAGTGGTGATTCTGTGCAGGCTCTGTTTGTGCTGCCTTTTCCCCCGGGCCCATTAGAGGGAGCACATTAGAGCAGTGTGACAACAGAGAGCCTCTACAGTGCCCTTTGCCTGGAGTTCATTAAATTCATTCAGCTTTTAAGGCACTTCTTTGCAATTCAGCCATATCAATACACATTTATTGTACTTTGCACTACAAGGTGTTACTTTTTTCCAAATTTCTCAATTGCTTGTAATTTTTTTTTTCCATCACAACCAGCTTTTCTCCTGTAATAGGAGATTCTTATATTTAATTTCTGAGTTTGCCCAGCTCTAAATTTTTCTAGTACTTACCGTGGCTAGTAATTTAGTTTGTTTTAATGTATTAATCATACTTGGTACATCAATCAGTAGTTTTGCTGCATTTTTGCTACTCTAGGAAGAACACAATGTTTTTTAATGAGAATGTGCTCTTACAATTACTATCTGTGGTCTTAGATGCTCTCACAGCTTGAAGAAGACTGAGCCAACACAAGGGCAAAAGGAGATTAATGAAGTTAACATCTGTCTGCTTAAAAAAGATCATTATTAATTGTGAATTCTGTTTCCCATCTCACAGTACAATTCTTCTGTTTTAGAATATGAGGAAGATTTTGAAGCAGATGAAGAAGTTAATGAAGAGGGACAGACTGGTGATCAAATGAATGGATTGTCAGATGCATCCTCAGATGGTAAAAGCCATAATTTAGACTATGGAAAGGAGAGTGAAACCTCATCCCAGAAGGCACTACAGGCCTCTGGCAATGAGAAGGATGAAAGTGATGGATATTCTGATAGGGACTCTGAAGATGACCAACAAGGTTAGCTTTGTTCCTAACGAGGCTTAGAGTAATTGACCTGATGCATGTTTTACAGTTTGTGTCCAGTATGTATGCTGAGTCTGCACAGGGAAACCTGTGTGTGATTGATAGAACTACTCTGGTTTATTTCCATTATCAGAAAAAAACCTCCATGTCAAATGGTTTTAATTTTAATACTTCATACATCTGGGTGATGTTCTTCTATTTACACTTACTGGAATTTTGTCACAATAGCCTCAGATGGTGTAATTCAGAGAATGCTACTGGATGGGATTGTGTCCCTTTTGAATGCAGATGTTTAGTGACAAAAACTGAATTAAAGTTTTCTGTTTTCAGAGAGGAGGCCTGCAGACTGTCTCTCATCCATGAGCACTCAGTGCAGCACTGAGACTGACTCTCATGCTGGAACAATGACGGACAACGTGAATGGCAAAGAGGAATGCAATATTAAAGGTACATCTGATAGTGCAGCACATGTACACTGTGGAAACGAGCATGGGGAGAAGAAACTGCTCAGAATGATGGAAAATCAGGAGACTTCTGCACTGGAAAAGACAGGAATAGATGAAGCAGAAAAGACAAAACCAGAAGACCTATCAGCAAGGGAAGATACTAGAATTTTTCATGAAAACATAATGGCAATGCAGCATCAAAATGCTGAGGTTAATGGGGAATTCAAACAGACTGGGTCAGGAGAAAGTAACACGAATGAAGAGGAGAAATGTCCTCCAGTGCCTTGGGAAAGCAGGGCATTGAACATGGAGGATGGCAAGGAAGAGTCTCCTGGGAGTGAGGAAGGAGGTGGTGAGTATAGACCCTGTGCCCAGCTCTGCCTGCCTGTGCTGCTGCTTTTGCCTTTGTGCTCCTTCGTGGTGCAGCTCGGGGAGCTGCTGGAGCTGCTGTGAGCTCAGTCTCCACTCAGAATGTAACATGGGCTTGGTATTTCTCTGCTGGTGTTTCAAGTGCACGGATTTGTCCAGAAATCAATTTTAAACCATTTTAAAGCTGAGATGGCTGGATGGCTTCTACTCCCCTTTTGCTCTTTAATGGTTTCTCTTTCTTGCTTCCTGTTTTCTTCGGGACAGTTTCTGAAGATTGCAAACCAGTCCAGGAGGAAGTAGCAAAAGCAACTGAGGGTGATCATCCTGTGAATTCTGACCCTGGTGATCCGAGTACCAAGGAAGAAAAAAACACAGCAAGTACAGAGTGTGATGCCAGTGGAGGTAAGATTGGGTGTCAGGGACAAGGATTAAATCTTACTTACCCGAAGTCTCTTAACACGAGTGTTTGCCCTTTCCCTTTCCTTTGGCTGTCAAAGTCTCTTTGTGTTTTTTTCTTTCCTAACTTGTAAAAAATAAGGTGGTGGCCAGCTGATGTCTGTAGTCATGGATAACTAATGCTTTTTTGTCAGTTAAATGGTTCTAGGAGAAGAATCCAGGCCATGAAAAAACTAAGTCAGGAAACTAGCTGTAGAAAGCAGGAATGTAGTGAGGTTCCGTGTGGTTTCAGGTAGTGTGCAGCCTCCTTGGGAAATGCCTTGGTTCCCAGGGCAGGAATGAACCCTGTGTTATTCCCTTGTGTAATTACAGAATCCACAGAAAACGGAGTGTTCTTCCTGCTTTGTGTGCATATTTCACATGAGCAATTTAATTAGCTCCCTATTTCTGACTTTCTGAGTGTCCCTGTCAAGCTTACAGGTATTGCACACACACAGATGAGCTCCCTGCAGGCAGAGAGGGAGGCAGAGCAAGCAGCGCAGGCATGACTGGCCTTGCATCAACATTTTTACCTAAATTCTCCCTGCCAGATGCCAGAACAGCAGTACTACAGACATAGTCAGACCCAGGGATGCGATGAGAAGCAGCACAGCAGGTTCTCTTTGGGTACCCAGGCTGATGTCCCTCCTTGCTGGGCAGAAATGGCACCTTTAGCACTCACCCTGTAAAGAGTGTAACACTGATTTTGTGCTGGGTAACCCAACGTGTGATTATTTCCTTACAGCTGCAGGTGGAAGTTTCTCGGCAGGAGGAAGCAGAAGCCTCGGCGTGCAGCAGGCGGCAGGAGAGGGGCGAGGAGGGCGGGAGACGGGGCAGAGAGGAGCGCTGGGGCAGGGCGGTGCTGAGGGACGTCCTGGCAGCCGAGAGACCGCTGCAAAAGCTGCCCGGGCCGGGGATTCGCTGCCCCAGGAACACTCGGGGGCTGCTCTGGAGGAACCCGCACCTCCGGAGGGCTCCGTGGCAGAGGGGCAGCCCAAGGGACAGGAGGGGACAGGGCACGCAGTGAGGTTGGGCACAGAGGCGTCACCTGGGGAGCAGGAGGGGCTGGCGGAGGGGATGGAGAGCGAGGTGGCGCTGGGAAAGCCAGCAGCGATGCCAGGATGGGAGGCAGGCGGAGCCGTGCCCCAGGGGCGGGAGGGGGCTGGGGGGATCCCTGAGGAGGAGGAGGCTGCAGAGGAAGGCCCCAAAGCAGTGGCAGGGCCACCAGCAGAAGAGGAGGTGAGTGAGCCAGTGTCCGAGGAGTCCCCACGGGCGGGAGGGTGTGCAGGGAAGGAAACCGTGGTGGGTGCTGTGTCACAGGGAGAGGAGGCTGCGGGGGATGCAGACTTGGCAGCTGATGGGGTTGCCAGAGTTGCTGGCCCTGAGGGAGAAGAGGCTGTTGAAGAAGACATTTCTGAAGGAGGAGAGGCTGTGGGGAGGTCTAGGGCTCTCTGGGAAGCACAAAGGGAAACAGGAGAAACAATGCCTGGAGGGGAAGGGTTTGTAAAGCCAAGTGAGTTTTCCCAGCTGAAAGCGTCAGGTGGAGAGTGGATGGAGACGGAAAAACCTGTCGCAGGAGCAGCACCTGAGAGTGCTCAGGCAGGGCAGGGGGCAGGGAACGCTCTCCGGGGAGTGGAGGACGCGATGGAGGAGCCTGTGGAGCCTGACAAGGCTCCTGTACTGGAAGTGGCACCTGGATTAGGGGCACTGGGGGGTGCTCGGGGTGATCCTGTCACTGCAGGGTCATCACACCAGGAGGAGGGTGCAGCAGGAGCACTTTGGAGTGGGAACCCGTCTGCGGGCAGCAAAGCAGAGACAGAGAGCGCAGTGGAAGGAAAACCCGAAGGAGACGAAGGAGAGGTGGTGGGAGGGTCCGCAGGGGCGGCCGGAGCGGGTTCGGGGGGTGAAGAGGAGGCCACAGATGGAGCAGCTGGTTCAAAGGAGCCAGCGGGTGGGACAGAGGGGTGGCTGAGGTGTGGAAAAGTGGGAGGGAAGGGGGTGGTGGGCGAAGCCTCGCCCACCACCCCGTCCC
>JAHLSL010000008.1:177260-209264 GCA_025920805.1 Petroica traversi
ACAGCAGCAGGGAGAGAGAGGGGCACTCAGCTGGCACAGCAGCAGGGCTCCCTGTGCCCAGCCTGCAAGGCCAGCATGGGACCTGTGCTTGCAGCACTCACCGTTCTTGTCCACAGGTGGGTACTGGAAGCTCCTCCTCATGTCATCCAGAGGCAGGCCCTGAGAGATGGGCTGCCCAGTGCTGAAATTTAAACAGGAGGGTCAGTTTAGGCAAGACTGAGACCATGAGAACTTTTTCTCCAGAGTGGAAGGAAAGGATGGTACCATGAGGCATCAGCCTGGGGCCTGGCCACAGCAGTGTAGTGAACAAAAGCAAGAATAAGTCATGAAGAGAGACCATGACCCTGGGCACGCTGGCACTCAGTTACCCTCTCAGAGTAACTGCCCTCAAATACCCCATTTATGGCTTCACAACTCTCTGGATTGCTATCTTGGAAGCAATTCCAGGCATCAGTCCAGAGTAATTGACATGTGTTTTATGCGTCACTGCTAAAAGGTTCTTGCAAATCCATTTCTCAGGCAAGGAAGATTGTGGAATGGTCTTCCCATCATGGACCAAACCCACTGTGCTGCCAAAACGTTCATCCCTGATCCTAGAGATAAGACTTGCTATGTCTGCCCTTGAAATCAATTCTCCCAGTGGTAGGGGATAATACCTTACTTAATGTTACAATAATATAGAACCCATGAGTGTCCCTGCCTTAAAAAAACATCAGGAGTTCTTACCGTTCTGTGGGCATGAAATGGGTGATACCCAGTTTTTAGGATGCACCCTGGCAGGAACAGGCCCAGCTGACTCCCACAAACCTCAGTGAGGCTCTTCCTTACAGAGCTGTCTCCTGCCTCTGTACCTGCTGGCAGGCTCTGGGTTCTGTCTGTCTGTCTGTCTGTTCCTCTGTCCCTTCCCTTCTCAGCAGGGACAGTTCCACCTTTCCCCGCTGCCCTCCTGCTGCAGCCCGGGCTCCGTACCGGGCTCAGGGGCTGGCACAGGTCCGGTGTGCTCTCTCCTGGTCCTGCCGCGTCTCCTCCCAGCCACACAGGCCACCCCTTCCCTCAGCCCCTCGGGGAGCCCGCAGAGCCCCGCACGCACCCCAGGGACCAGGCTGCGAACGCCCGCGCGTTCAGCGCGTTCTCCAGCTCGAAGCGGCTGCGGAGCGCGGCCACGTGGCTGCGCCCGGGGCCACCGCGGGCCACCAGGCAGTCCGAGGAGGACGAGGGGGACAGGGACCCGCTGCTGTTGCTGGAGGCCGGAGACATTAACTGGATTTAAAAAAAAAAAAAAAAAAAAGGTGCTATTATAGCATATTTACAAGTCCTTTTTTCATCTCTAAGTCATATCCCACTTTTCCAGCAGGTTCAATGCCAGCGCTGTCCTCAGCTGCTGCCACTGTCCCTGCCCCCACCTGTGCTCCCATCTGCTTGCACACACGCAGACCCCGTGCCCCCCAGCTGGGGACAGGCCCTTACCTCAATATTGCACAGGCACTCCTCCAACTTTGTGACAACTTCTGAGAACTCTGGCCTCCCCTGTGAACACACCAGGAAAACCAGAGCTGGGTTACCAGTGGAAGGGGCAGATCTGATGTGGTTGGATTGACACACAGGGAAGGGATAAGCCACAGTCCCCATCATTGCCCCTCTCTGAATTTCCTGGCACAGCTGTCAGACTGATGAAACTGCAAGTTCAGTGCTGAGCTACAGCATGAAAACCTGTGTGCACATGAACTTTAACTGCAATTCATATCTTTTTCTGTAACTGCTGCTGTAAGTTCCTTGGGCTTCATAAGCCCTGCTGTGAGTAACTTACTCCTAGGACAGACTGTGGAAAATGACCTGGGCAAAACCCACTCTGCACACAGAGCCCTTCCCAGGGACACGAGGCCTCTGAGCTGGTTCCCTGTCAGCCAAGGCAGGACTGGTGGGAGAAGGGAGATCCCGTTGGATGGCTGGGCACATATGTCACTGTCAGATGATCTCACTGGCTCCTTCTATAAAAGAGTTTGGTTAAAAAGCCATATCTGATCATCAGCATGTCCCTGAGCTGCAATGTACAGTGTTCATCCTCATTTACTGCAAATGAAAGCCCTGTCTCCTCCAATGGAACTTGCTCAGAATCCACCAGATTTGCCCATTGGAGACCATGGAAGAATAGACTGTAACTCTGGAGTTGCACTTACTAAAACTGAAATGTTTACTTTTTACAGAGTTCAGCCCTAGGCCTTATGGCAATTCTCTGTCTCTAATTAAAGCTCACAAATCCAATTAGCCAATGAAAAAGGCTTCTCAGGAGATGCTGCTTATCTTCTAATCACCAGTTTGCCTTTGGAAACAGCTGCTGTCAAAAGTTTCTGGGAAACAGATGTTCAAGTACCTGATAAACAGAAACAGAGACATGGCACATGGGAACTAGTTTTCAGCTGGGATGAGCCTTGAATGAAATTAAAGACAAACAAAAGGATACATTTTCTAATTTGGAGGCATTTCATGGCCATCCAGCAAAACCCCTACAGGTATACTCCATTTTCTGCCTTTTTTTTTTTTTCTTTAAAACTGAGCAGACTTTGGGGAGAATTTTAACCTGTGAACACTTGTTGAGCCCCAAAACTCAACATTTTTCCCTAACAAATAATGGCAAAACACCTTTAGTAAAGCTAAACAGAGCCTAAAAATAACAGTAGCAAAAAACCTCTAATAAAAATAATTCTGACAAGTTTTTGCTCACATCTTGTGCAAAGTTCTGGCCCTCCATGGGCTGATTGAGCTCAGTTGTTTTACAGTTCTGTCCTGAAGCTCTAAAACACTGGCAAGATGAAGTGACATTGGAATCTCACTGGTGGGTAACAAACTGCACTGGGACTCTGAAAAGAGGGTTTCTCCTAACAGGGCCTAAGTAGTGTGGGAATGCTGACAAGACAGGGACTGCACCATCTCAGCGCTTGCTTAAGTCAACAATTTAATATGACACATTATTAATAAATGTAAAACCAATGACATTAGCTCTTCCTTACAAAAATCTGAGAGCAGCAAGGAATTTTCTACTCATTCTGTAACAGCTCAAGTAATAATCAGCATTACATGATTAATTAAGTTTTGTTGAAAGGCTAAATGTTAATTTACTTTCCTCCTCAATTCACCAATGCTCCTGTGTTTCCTGACACACCCCATTAACTGCCTGGGGCTTTCTGCAGTGGCCCTTCCCATGGGAACTGATTTGGGGTGTCAGCCAGAGCAGTGTGCCCATTTCCCAGTGCCACTCACCTCAGGACAGGCATTCCAGCCCCTCATCAGCAGGGAGGAGATGGGCTTGGGGATGGAGTACCCGATAGGAGGGCGGATGTGGTGATAGGCCATGTCTGCTGCTGCTGCTGCTGCAGGGGGACAGCCCAAGGACACCGTCAGCACTGCAGTGACAGCAGTGACACCTGCCCACTGCTGAGACACCTGTCTGCACCCACAGTGACACACAGTGACACCTGCCCACTGCTGAGACACAGTGACACCCCAGGAACACACCTGCCCACTGCTGAGACACCCATCAGCACCTCCAGTGACACCTACTCACCACAGAGCCACCCGTCAGCACCGCAGTGACAGCAGTCCCAAACACACCTACCCACTGCTGACACAGCTGTCTGCACCCACAGTCACCCCAGGAACACACCAACCCACCTGTACCGGGAAGGACCTTGCCAACCCCTGTGAGAGACAGACACCCTGTGGGCAGTGCCTTCCTAGTCCTGGGCAGGACAGTTCTGTGCATTTCACTGAATGCAAAATCCCAGCACTTATTAACCCACTTCAGTAAGATATTGCTGAAAATTACAAAGTGCAGCTACTTCTCAAGTTCAGACAATTTGAAGTAATAATTCATTGAGCGTGTTACCTGGTTTCAGGTGAGCAAATGGGATTTCCCCTGTCAGCAGCTCCCAGAGGCACAGAGCGTAGCTGAAGACATCGGCTTTGATAGTGTATCTTGTGCATTGGGTGAACACCTCGGGGGCCATCCAGCGCAGGTTCTGCCCACCAGGAAACAGCAGTCACACACTGGCAGTGTTTGCTTCCTCACACAAACACCCATTCCTGTATTTGTATGCTTATTTTCCTTTGTTTCCATGTTTCCTGCCTCCACCACTCCATAAAATAATTGATAATCTGCCAGGGAAAACTTTCACCTGGCTTGAAAGATGTGGTCAGTGTGTTACTGCATATGACATATAACTGCTACCTCAGCCCCACAGAGCCAGCCTGAGCAGGCTTTAAACATGACAGAAGGGTGAGAATTAAAACAGAGCCCAGGCTCAGGGTCTGGAGAGCACATCATATGGTCTGGGAGATAGATGTGTATGCCATATAATATGAATTAACTGGCAGAAGTAAAAGCTGACCAAAGCTTCATGGGACTAGGGCCTGCTCTCTTGGGGTCTTGCTGCTCCCTGCAGACCCCCAGTTCTGAGGCTGCATCACAAGCAACCAGTCTCTCCCTGGGGTGATGGGCTCAGGGTGGATTTTCAGAGTCCTTGTGCTCCTTACTCTGCATCCCATTCAGGGCAGGACAGTCCTCACCAGGCTGGTTTTCCTGGGACAGCATTTCTCAGCAGAACAACACCAAGCCTCAGCAGGACTCGTGTCTGAGCAGCAGCCCCACTCCCCACACAGCCAGTGCCAACAGAGTGTAAAAGCTGCTTGCCAAGGCCTGGGGTGGCACCACCCATCCTCTGGCACTGCAGCTCCATCCCTTCTCCCATCCCAGCCCATGTTAATAGCTGGGATGATGTGAACATTCCTGACCATGGAGGGACACACAGGACACAGCTGGACTCAAACCCATGGAGACAACAACTGAGTTGTAAATCTGACTGCAAGCAACGGGCTCTTGTGAAGAAAGAACTGTGAAATCAGTGCTGAATAAATAATTCCCTGCTAGAAAAAGGAACCACCTGCCAACAGCATGTGTGTGAGAGTGGATTAAAAATAATCTTTAGTAAGGAATTGGGGTGATAGAGCTCCAAAAGCAACCTTATACAGCATTGTTTTCTGCTGCAGACATGGAAACATTGAGAGAGAGGAAATACTACCCCAGTCCATCTTTTCCTACAAACATATTTTCAATACTGTGTTTGCCTGTATGTTTGATATTAATTGTGTGGAACAAAAGAAGAAACAAACCCCAGGTTGTTTTGTCATGTTGTCTTCATCCAGGGATTGCAGAAATCGAGATTCTGAAACAGAGTAAGAAAAATAATTACTCTCAGGCCAATACAGACACCCACACCTTATTACACAAAAGTCCTGCTTTAAGTACAATTCCACAGGATCCTCTCAGTCAGCACATGTTTAGTTTTAGGGCATTTGGGGTTAATTTATAAGAGTTTCATAAAAACTCCTTACCTCCAAAATCGGCAACTACTGCATGACCATCCTCATACAGGAGAATATTGTGACTGGGGGAAAAAAATATAGATAGGTAATTGTTTGGTAGTGTCTTAAAGATGGTGAAAATGTTATAGGTTTTGGGTCATAGTTCAGTGTTTGAGTTCAAATCACCTCCTTGAGTGCCAGGAAGTAGAAGAGAAGGAGCAGATCTGAAGAGTCCATATAGAATGGATCATGCAGGCAAAATAGATTTGCCTCTTGCAAAATGTCATTTAGCAGGAAAAGTGTCTGTGGAATCTATTGAAAATTTATTTACTGATTCAAGGAAGTTACAGTGATTGATTTAATTTTCAGCTGAGAGCACAAATGATGAAGCAGAAAAAAGACCATTTCATAAAACCCTGTGATTATAGAATCATCAAAGTTGGAAAAGACTCCAAGGTCACAGAATCAAATCTTTGACTGCTAATCCAACCTTTGACTGATCTGCATGCAACAAATCCAGAGAGAGACTTTTAGAAACTGGCAACACAAACACAGAGTTTCAAACAAAATGGAAACTTGAGGAAAAACCCACAAGATACTTTAAACAGGTCACAAGCTCCCAGTACTTTGGAGATAAAGGTTTCCCTGCCCCAGTCACCCACCTTCATGGCACTGGGCTTTGGAAGGCTGAGCAAATCACAATCTAAAAGTGCAGGAATGTGGGCACAACGATGCTGTCAAGATATTTATCAAATGCTGACTGATAATTCAGAAGAGTGAAAAGTGTATGAAAAATAGAAAATAAAAAGTTGGCAAGAGTTTACATGAGGAGGGAATTGGAAATAATATTGATGGTCTCAACAAAAAGCACAACTTGCTCATATTAGAGCTGCAGATACAAACAAGAACAGTCATGTGAGGAGCACAAATTTTACCAGGTAACAGTTTTAGGACAGAAAAAAATTTAAGCTCTCCCAAGCAGGACTCCCACAAATCACTGTCTTCTACCTTCACCTAAACCCAGCCCTCGGGATGATAAATTTAATCATAAAAATGTAACCATGACTCTCTTGATTTATATGTGATCTGATTTTAGCTCTCATATGTACTTTCCATCAAAATATTGAAGTGATTTTAGAATGACATGTGGAATTGTTTTGAGACCCACATCCTATGCCAAATGAAAATATGAATCAAACACAAGGCTGAACTGGAGACTCTTGAAGGCTGCAGCCCAGGCTGGGTTAGGTACCCAAGCCACACAAAGCTACAGACTTTGCCCTGGTCTTTGCTCAGATTTGGCCTCTGTCAGAAGGACAAAAATTACCACATGTCTCAGTGAGAATAAACTGCATTGAGCCCTGGCTTCAATTTCAGTCTATTCCAGGATTGTGTAGACTTGAATGAATCCAACTTGACAAGCCAAGGCATATTCAGGACCCAGGCTGACAGTTTTTGTGGAGAAGCAGAGAAATCAGTTGAATTTCCCTTTCTCCTCATGGCCTGCATCAGCCTTTCATAGAACCACAGAATCTCTGAGTCTGGAGAAGTCTCCAAGACCTCCAAGATCACAGAGTCCAACCTGTGACCAATCCCCGCCTTGTCCCCACCCAGAGCTCTGAGTGCCACCTTCAATTGTTCCTTGGACACCTCCAGGGATGGGGACTCCACCACTGCCCCGGGCACCCTTTCAGTGAAGAAATTCTCACTGGTGTCCAACTTGAACCTTCCCTGGCTCAGGATCTGACAAACAATGTTGATATGCTCATCTTGGTGCTGAGTGCATTGATGGGCATATCTGAGGGCAGCAAGCACGCTCTGGGAGGCTTTTGTCAGTCTGGTACCTCCAGGGAACACTGCAGGTACTGATTTTTCTTTTTTTAAAGTAAAAAAAAAAATTCTTTTTTTAAAGTAAAAAATAAGGCTTGGAAGGCACAGCTTAAAAATGCTGTAATTGCCTCAGTAGCACTGGAAAATTTGAAAACCTCAGATGAAACAGGTACCCTTAAGCCTGTATGTTTTTTCTTGCTGTATGTTTTGAGACATACAGCAAGAAAATCCAAACTGAATTGAGCTGGCAGAAAACTAATACTGAGTTCAGCAGAATCAGGAATTAATTGTCTCCTGTGAAGGTGACACGGGGATTGCAATGCTGAGAGCAGGCATTGCTCTCTTCATGGGACATGGAAGGAAGAGAACGAGGTGAGAACCAGGGGTGTGCAATGATCCTGGCTCTGTGAAGGGACACCGTTCTGGTCTGCCAGGGACGGAGGCTTCTCTCTCCCAGGGCAAGTGACAGGCTCAGGGATTTGGGCCATTAAAAGATCCTTCTGCCTTTAACTCACTGTGGGTGTAATGAAAAGCAATGGATATTTTAAGATTTCAAAAGGGATAATTCAACAAAGAGGAGTCACAGAGTCCATCCCCATTACCACCAGGCTGCCATCCTCTCTTTCATCTCGCTCCCCAAGCAGCTCTCAGAAGTGTTCACAGACAGTTACAGCATCAAAAGCAGGTCAGTCTCTCAAAGGCTTGCTCCAGCCATGTTCAGCTGTTATGGCTCAAATTAAATGGATACTAAAATGGTCTCTCTTTTATTAAAGTGCTGTAATCACTGAGCTGCCATCCCTCACTGTGCTGTACGTGGTAATAAGTTGATGCATGTCACCATTACTGACGGCTGTCAGAAGTGAAAAGCAAAATAAAACTCCCAATTATTCTTCAAATGGAAGGATAACCCCTTTTCCAGGGTAGAGGCATGAAAGATTAATTTTCTTCTCTATTCTTTCAAGCCGTATTGCAGGTTTATTTAATGCCTTATGTGCAGTGCATTAGATTTCAGAACTCACAAAGATGGCTATGAGTTATGTGAAAATTTAAGGCAAAAAATATGAGGCTCCTGTGAAGCCACTGGCAAAACTTAACACAGAATTTCACTCTTAGTCTTCCTCTTAAGCTGTTGCAAAGATTTTCATCTGGTAATTGTGCCTGTGGGTTGGCTGGGACTCGTGCTGCAAACACAACTCCTGCTCTTGCACTAAACTTTCACAAGCTGAGCTCTCTCAGCAGCACTATGGCACCAATAACCTCACAGCACACTGTCTTCTGGCCCTCACAAATACCACCTGCAAGAGTTCTGTGGGGCTTTCTGGATCTCTAGGGAGATTTTGGTTTGGGTTTTCTCTTGTGGAAGTCATTATTTAAATTCCCTCAGTGCAGAACTGCTCTAAGAGCCCCAAGGCACAGAGCTGCACGCGAGGTCCGAGCCTGGGCTCCCCCAGAGCAGCTCAGGCTGCAGCAGGGGCTGGGGGCTCTTGGCTCGGGCACTGCCCCACAGCAAGGCTCTCCCTTGGAACAGCACAGCTCTGGGGCCTGGGATGGCAGGGGCTCAGGTGTGTGAAGGAAACTCAGAGGATGCTGGAGGATCCCATTGCTCTCAAGGGCTGACAGAGTGTCCTCGTTTGAGAGACAGGTGTCTGCTAAGGAAGGCAGGAAGAAAATCTAAACTCCAAGAAAGAGCCAAGGACCTTTTGGCTTTAGCAAAAGGATAATTTTAATCTCCAGCCTTGCAACCAGGGCAGTTCAGGTGCTTCACCCCCTGTTGCTGCAACATGCACCAGACTGTTCCCAGAACAGCAAGAACAGGGTTTTTCCTGCAGACCTGAGGACCCAGAGCTCCCACTGGGATACCACCAAAGAGATGGGTGAGTGCCCAGTCCCGTGCAAGGTCTCAGCTGCCAGAGGGGAGCAATCAGAGGTGCTGTTTGCTGTAACAAATGAGCCAACAAACGGAGAAACACACAAACTCAGGGACTGTGGGGAGATATTTACAGTAAAAGAGACAAAATAAAGGAAGGAGATGATGTGATGAGGGAATGTGACCAAGTGCCCTTGGACAGCAGGTGTTAGGCTGAAATTGAGCACTGGAACACAGAGATTCAGAAAAACAAACAGATGCAGGAAAACACTGTCAGCGACTGCAGCCTTTGAGGACAATCACAATTGGGCAATTGCTGCTTGTAGGGGTTTGTATAAAACCTCTGAGATTATTTTCAGTTGAAAGCTGATGAGACTGCAGGAGACTGCAGGGTGTCCCTGTGGCTTTGAGCTTTCATGTTGCCTAAATTTTTATGTTAATGACAGAAACTGACCTGTTCAAATCCCGATGTATGATGGGCTGTGTGAGATTGTGGAGGTACTCCATGCCTTTGGCCACATCTACAGCAATGATTAGTTTAGACTGCAGATCAAGAATTCTGTATTTTGTAAAAAAAAAAAAAAAATTACTTGAAGTTATTAAACAGTTGAAAATTATTCTTATCTGTAAATCATGGCACATTTAAAAATGTTTTACATACAAAATAAAGTTACATAATCTATGTAAATTAAATCTATATATTGTAAAATAAAACTTTGTGATTACTTATCAGTGTACCTCGTGCACCCAATAAACTGAACCAAAGTACAATATTTTCTGGTGTCTTCCTTTCTCTGCTGTCCTGTACTGAAATGACAATTGACATCAGCACAGATTCCCTGCTTTTCCAAGTCCTGTGGTGGTGGATGAGGGCAGTACCTCTTCTGCTCATGGAGCAGGGAGAAGAGTGAGCCCCCGGAGATGTACTGGGTGACAATGGCAAACTGGCTGGGGTCGTCCAGGCAGGCTCCCACAAACTGGATGACACAGGGGTGGTTCAGGCGGCACAGGATGGAAACCTCTCTGCAGAACATGTCCACATCAGACTTGGAGCAGTAGGTGCTGGCTCGATACCTTGGCATTGACAGGAGAGGAAGCAGAAGGCAAAGGTATCATAAAACACAGGCTTTTAAAATACTTCCAACTAGGATGGAAAAGCCTGACAAACTTACCGTTTTATTGCAACAATTTTATTTCTGCATCGTCCCTTATAGACTTTTCCAAAAGACCCTAAAATAGTTTAAAATAAATAATCTCAATTATGTTTGTTATGAATACCAAATATTTAAAGTGAATGCACTTTAATTTCTGGTACCTGAGCCGATAATCTCGTGGAACTCTATCTCAGAGAGCTGAAGGTGGAAGTGTGATGGCAAACCAGCACGGAGGAGGAGAACATCAGCCTTCTCTGCAAGAGAAACACCCATCCCATTTGGAAAACGTGGCTCAGGACCAAGGATAAAAGCACTGAACTTCAGAATTCTCGCACTGGAAAACTGATTTTTCCCAGTAAATTGCTAATCCTGCTCCCTGCTTCAGCAATCCCCAGTGACAGACTCAACCTTGCAATGCCACAGGCTGCCCTGGGCACTCCTGGCTTGAGCCCGGTCCCACATTCCCAAACTCTCCTGCACCATGCGATGGCAGTGCAGAATTCCCCATGTGGAGAATTAATTCCTTTTTTCTGCGTAGCCAGTGCTCATTGCTGGCGCTGGGGGTGCTATTCCAGAGCTGACTGACTCTCGGTGGAATCTAAACTTTGCAACTAAATTTAATTGTCAAATGTCTCTATCTTGTTGATCTCTTTATTTTATTACTATAAAGTTTATCAGAATATTTCTAAACAGAGCATTTTGATGCTGTTATGTAAAGGATATATCCAGAGTGAACATTTGAAGTAGAAAATTGAAAGTGCCACCCAAAAAACCCCCAGGAAATATCTTAAAATACCTTAAAATATTTATCTGAATGTTTCAGCTGCATTTGTTTCAGAGAACTAATACATTTTGGACCACATTTTTCTTATAAGGATAATTCAGGCATTTTACTCTGTGATTTAAATTATATTATTTGCATTCATGGAGGAGTGGGTATTCCATTAGTGCTATTTTCCACCACAGCCTTTTCTCAAAGAAATAAAAAGAAATGTAGATTTTTAAAAAGTTAATGAAAACAAGGCAAAAAGAGGAATTGTGCTTATTCTGAATAAGAAAACTAAGTATATTGTTTCCTAAAATTATCCCAGAGTAATGGAACGATGAACCATAAAAATTCCAAGAGTAATAAATCTTGTGTAGGATGTTCAGGCTGACAAACACATTGGATAAAAAGACCACAATGGTATTCCCTTGCCATGGCAAATACCTTTTGTCATGCTTTTAATCTTCCCTAGAGGGGATGGCACTGACACGTAGGACCCGTCTGAAATAAAGAACAGAGTGAAATTTATGGAGCTCAATGACAGCATAAGTGATGGTGCTGAGAAATTAATGAGTCAATGAGGGCTGAAAGAATTAATAATAGAGGTGAGAATTCAGATAAACACACAAATACATCTGATGGGAACTGGCTTAGGCTGGGTCCCAGTCCATTTTCTTCACTGTACCGGGCCCAGCAGAGTGGGATGCTGCAGCCTCAAAAGGAACCTGTGCATGGCTTTTCTCATTGCTGAGGATGGAATCGACTTGCAGGTGCCAAGGGGCCAAGAGAGACTTTAGAGCCCCTGGATTTTGTGAAGGAGCTCTGCCCACATTCACAAACTGGACTGTGATCCCACTGCACTGTTTAGTTCACTGATGAGACTTTCCCAAAGCCCTCCGCTTTCTCCCTGTACCAGAAATTGCACCCCATTTTCTACTCAAGTGGGAGCCAAGTCCTTTTAGAAATCAGCATTACAAAATACCCCTGTGTGTGCTAATCTCTTGCCAAAATAATTTCCATGACCTTAGTCCCCTAAAGAGTTATATACACCTCAACTATACTACACCTAAACCTGGAACAGCCAAATGATTCAGGAGCAGGTTGATGCTGCTGCTGGCTGTAGGTGCCTCCTGTTTCCACATCTGGAGCAGAACAGGACCCAGACAGGCAGGGTACAGCATCCTCATCCCCTCTGAGGCAGTGCTCCCATGGCCAGAAGTTTGGTTAATCTAACTCACTTCCTGGCTCTTGTCATTTAGTTACCAATACAAATGAGTATTTTTGTAGCAAAATGGGTAATTAATTCTTCCAAAAGGAACATTAGATATTCAAAGATATTAAAAAGTATGAAGAGGGCTGAGTACAGAAAGATAAAATATCAACAGTCAAAGAAACATCAGGATTAAACAGCACAAAAAACAGCAATGGATATGAAAAGGTGTGAGCAGTGATTGACAGTGACTGATCTTCAGCTCACAGCTTTGGGCTGGCCTTTCTGAGAATAATAAAAACTGGCAACTTTAATTTAAATAACCATTAAATTAAGCATACCCAGAAAATGGTGAGTCCCATGGCAATGATTTTATTTGTGCCAGACAGAACTGACCCAAAGCTCTCTGACTTGGCTGGAGCATTTCCAGAGATTTCAGTAGTCTGTGGATCAGGCCCTTTGGCTGGAGAATAAAATGATTGCTCAGCCCATACCTCCTCCAGGCTGGGAGTATTCGTTGCAGGGGGACTCATCCTGAGGTCTCTTGTAATGCTTCAGGAGGGTCACAATTGCATCGTGGCCTAGGAAAGGAAGAGGAAATACAAGGATTTGCAGGTGACTCAAAAGACCTTTTTCAAAAGAAATTAATTTATACAAAATCAGGGGATTAAAAAAAAAAGTACATGACACCTGTAAAATATACAAAGTCCCTTTGTGCCATTCCCTGGGGAGCAGAGGGTGAGAGCTCTGTCTACAGGCATTGGTGGGTTACTTTGCTGTGCTTTCCTTCCCTGTCCTTCCTGCACAGCTTCTGTGGGTTGTGTAGCAGAAACCAGAAAATTGAAATACCTTTCTCATAAGCCCACATCAAACAGGTCTGCTCATCCTTTTCTCCACTAGACCTGCTGGGATCACAGGCCACCAGGTTCATGTCAGCTCCGTTGTCCAGCAGGAACTGCACGAGGCGGATGTGGCCGTGGTAGCAAGCACAGTGCAGCCCTGGAACACCAGAGAAGTGTGGGGAGCACAGCTGCCAGAACACGGCTGCAGGACTGCAGCAGCAACTGCAAAGTGCAAATTGATCTCCTTGATAAACAAATACACTGTCAAAAAAATACCTGAGGTGAGAGGTGAAAATTAAACATTAGGGCTGCAAGAACCAATCTACTGCCTCTGCACAATGTGCCACCCTTTACTCTGCCACCTGCAAACAACATTTATCTCTGTATGTGAGAAAAAGCAAGTGGAAACAAAGGCAGCTCTGGGTAGTGGGGACAGGAAGATGTGCAGCCCTTCAGACACCACCCCAGAAGCAAATCTCTTAGCAGAATCATTTCTAATACTACTGAGAAGCCTCACCACGGGAAGAACAGCTTACACCAGGTTTTGTTACTCATATACACCCTAATGAGCCTGATACATCCTCACTGAAGTCTTATCACCTCTGTGCCTCCTGTAAAAATGTTTCAGGAAAGCTATGCTCTGTCTAAAGGTACTTGGGTGTGGGAATTACCCTGGAAATCCTGTGGTGTATGGTATTACACCCTCATACACAGTAAGCAGGATGATGTTACCTGTGTGCCCATCTCTCCCCTGATGATTGATGCTTACAACATTCTGATCAAGAAGAAACTTGACAAGTTCTATGTTCTTTCCATAGGTGCAAGCGCTGCAGAAGTAAAGGCAGTGGTGAGTGTATTGTCTATAAAGGAAGTATTTTGGGTAGCCAAAAATTTGCAAAGAATTACCCAGAGATAAAAATGCAGTAATAAAGGATCTTTAGAAATGTGCAAATGCATGATTAATCCACCAAAGCATACTCATTTTCATTGTTTCAGAAACATTCTAATTATTGCTGAATCACCTAATGTAGCACAGTTGTGCAAACAGTCTGTGTAGCAAAGTGCCTCTCAAATAGCCCTTTACAAAATTCCGGCATCCCAACCAAACCATGTTCTGCCACCTGGTTTCTCACCCTGAGAATCCAGCAGACATCCAGGTGGAACAAGCTCTGATCCCAGTTCCCAAACTGGACAAGGAGAGGAACCATTGTCCAGGCAGGTGTTGGTGAATCTGATTTTCTTACCTTCCTTGCTCTCTCTTCTCCTCTCTCCTCATTCACTGCCTGATTCTGTCTCTCACTACATGGCCTGTCATGTAGCTCATGACACAAACTGACCCTCCCTGTGCAGCTCCCTGCTCACTCTGTCCCTCCCTGGCTGCAGGTGACAATTGTAATTTTGGGTGTTGTGCTGCACGGAGTGGAAGCGGAGCTATATTGATAATGGTACTTGAACACCTTACCTGTGGAAAGCTGTTTCACTGAATATATTCTCTTTAGTGAGACTTTCTGTTCCTGAGAGCTGAATTATTTCCTTGACAACTTCAAACTTCCCGTTGTAGCAGGCACTGAGGAGGAAGCCAGTGCAGAGTGTTAGTCAAAGCAGCCTTGCCAGGGGCCCCAAAGCTGTGCAGCAGCTGCTCAGGACACTCACAGGTGCAGAGGTGTGTCTCCATAGATATTCACCACGTGGGGCTGCACTTCAAAGCTGCTCTGCAGCAAGAACTTCACAATGTCATGGTGCCCAAACCGAGAGCAGAAGTGCAGAGGGACATGATCTTCGTTATCCTGAGCATTCACTGCCAGGTGACCCAGAAAAAGAGCACAGAAAGGATTTTATCCTTAACACAGGGATTGTTCGGGATCTTTAGTAGAACTTTATGTGTTGTGTCTATTCATTTTGAAACTTCCCGGAAAAATATTTGTTTAAAATTGAAATTTCTGGGATCTGTTGCTCTGTGCCATCTGCAGTGCACTGTCAAGGTGATTTTCTGAACTTGGGGCATGACTGCTTTCTTCCAGCTGCTAACTTATTGAGTGTTTTGATGAAGCTTTCCATAAAGGAATAATGAGTTAGAAATGACTTTTAGAAAGAACAATTTTGAAGCAAAAGTAAGGTAATAACAACATCAGCAGAACTAGGAACGCCCAGGCAGCACAGAATTGCTGGCACCTAGCAGTTATAGCAAGCTATTCCCAGGGCAGTTGCACAGAGTGTCCCTGGAGGATCCTTGATCCACAGCTGGGAATATTTGGGACTGCCAGCTAGGACCACATCCATGCCAGGGAGCCTTCTGCCTGTTTTTGGGATGGGCAATCACTGTGGGTTTGGGCTGACTAGCGAGTCACATTATGTTAAAAGAAATAGTTCAAGTTTGTGACCCCAATTACTGATCTGCACTGAACAGTGCCCAATTTATTCAGGTTTTTTTCCCCCAATTCCTGTCATCCCTGTGCACTAAAGTCTTGTGCTTTTGCTGCTGCATTTATATCAAGTTTCAAAGTGTGCTACTTTAAGAGCAAAAGGCTTCCCGCTTCCAGTCTCCCTTTTCTTTCTTTCTGTGCTGAAGATTCTGAGTTTAAAGAAAAGGACCTGAAATGGTGCCCCAGATTCTTTCCTTTTGGAATAAATTCTAACGGAGAGCAAACCTCCCACTGCCTTGTCATGATGAGAGAACGTCTCTTTTTTCCCCCCTTTATTATGATTATATCAGCTCAGTGCACACACACGGAGGCTGAAACGCCCTGAGCTGGCTCCTGAAAGCAGCACACAGACCTGACTGTGCTGCTGCCCTCCCTGCTTTGTCACTGCATGAGGAGGATGTGATTGCAGGCAGCACTCACACAGAACATGGTAAATGGATGTATTAAAGAGCAGGATGCTTCCAAGCAATGTACTGTTCCTTTCCAAAAACCACTTCTGTCTCCTACTCTGAGGATAAGAAATTAATTTCTAAATAATTTCAACTTTGCTCAGTATTTCACAGAATCTGAGAACGGCCTTGGTTGGAAGGGACCTTGATCTTTAAGCATGTGATCGGAAGCTAAGACTCTGTCTAGAAATCACAATGTTAAAGATTATTTTAAAATATTTTTTCTTACCATCAGCTTTGCTTCCCTCTTCCACCAAGAGCTTTGTGATGTTGAGAAAGCCTTTGGCAGCAGCCAGATGGAGAGGTCTGTCCCCAACTTCCCCACTCACATTCACATCAGCTCCAAACTTCAGTAAGAGGTGGGTTACCTAAATATTTAATTTAATCAAGGTTAATTAAAGTATCACATGAAAATAAAGCTTTGCAAAAACCAGATACAATATTGCATTGGGTAATACTATATGTGAGCATCTCTGTAAAGTTAAAATAGGGAGAAGAGATTTAATAGAAAACTGACTTTTAAGTTACACATCTATGAAAACATTAAAATTCTCAAAAGCAAGTGCACATTCATTCTCAAAAACATTCTCCATGGTGAATGGACACCAGACCTGTTTGTCTGAATGACCAATCAGCATAATTAAGGAACACCCTCAGGTCCCCACAAGCCAGAGCTGTGGCTCCTGACAGCTCTTACCCCAGAGCCCAGGGGAGCTTTCAGCATCACCTCCCTGGCACTGCTGTGACTGTTTGTGGCAAAGGAGCCAGCGAATCTCTCAGCACCAGAGCAGGGAATCCTGGATGATGAGGGGCCCTGACATGAGAGCAGCACCCTGGGGACCGTCCCTGGCTCACTGACACCCCTGCTCTCACCCAGCTGCAGGGCACAGCACTCCACCCATCTGGGCTTACTGCTTTCAAAAGCTTTCCCCAGCCAGCTCCCCCACCACTGGAATGGGAAAGACACCTCTCAAAGTCATCCTTTGAAACTTTAAACACCCCAGAACACAAGGCTTTCAGCCAAAGAAAGACACAGGGACACTTGCACACAGCAAACAGCTCCACTGTCACAGTTCGCATAAAGGGCTGTTCAGGGCTAACACTGGACTGAGGATCAGCCATTTGTCAGTTGTTCTGTCCAAAAATATTGAGGAGAGAGAGCTGAGGGGTCAATGTGAGCCTTGGTCAGAACTCTAGACTGTGTTTCAGTAACTCTGTGATCTGTGTGAATGGATGAACTCAGCTGCGCTGATCCTGGTGTGCACAGCACCCCAGCAAAAATCCTGCTCTCTGAATGATCATTTCTTCCCACTAAATGAAAAGTTTGTGGATTCAGGCAAAGCCAATAGAATTTCTTTCTTCTCTTCCTCTGAGAGGTTCAGAAAGCACATTCACATCCCCCAGGCCATCTCTGACATGGGATGAATGACCAGCAGATGAAAAGTGCCTCTAGACCCAAGCCTGCTTATCAAAGCCTGCTAAAGAACCCTTTGTTTCAAGAGGCCTCAAGGGAAAACTCCAGGTTTTGCTGAGGTCTAGCACAAAGGGTAGAAGTGCAGAAATTTCCTGTTGATATTTAGACCCTTAGGGCAACCAGAGATGTGAAGTTACAGAGTGCAATTTCAGTGCATGAGATCTTCGCACAGAAAGAGCCTCTGGAATGTAAAGCAAAACCATCCAACCCCAAACCTCTGGTGCCTTGGTCCCCCTGCCCAGGCCTGCAGCTGCAGGTGTGAGTTACCTGCTCATGGCCATAATAGGCAGCAATGTGCAGAGGGGTGAAGAACACGGCGTCCTGCACGTTCACGTAGGCCCCGTGCTGCAGCAGGATGTCCACAGCCTGCAGGAACCAGCAGGACACACCAGTCAGAATATAAATATATAAATATATATATATTGTATCTGCTCAGCTGGGAAAACAGGACTTCGAAACCTCATGTCTCCAGTTTAAAAAAAGGCAAGCAGCCCCAAATAATTGAGTTACAAAGGTGCAGAGCTGTGTACAGCATGTAAAAGTGATTAACCTACAGTACTTGAATTGAACACTGAATGTCACTAATGCTTTATAAATAAGCCTGAAAATTGGTGTGCCAGTAAAAAACCCCTGATTTATGAAGAGGCACAGAAACGGCTGTCTGGATATTCTCAGAAGAGCCTTTAATTTCCTTTTAGCCATTATGAACAAAGAGCTATGAACATATCAGAGTTTTTAGAAGTGAAAAAGTCCACAAAATGAAAGATCCTTTTAAATTTAAATGTGTGAAGGTAAATCCTCAAACATGGAAAGATTTATTTGTATTTTTGAAGATAATAGCTCTTTGGCTTCAATAAGTAACCCTGAGTTATTCAAAGTTCTACTTTTTTTTGGACCTTCAGGAGGCCCAAGTGATTCTGGAAAGCCACGAAGTCTCGAGAAACCTCTTGCTGCAGAGCTGTCAGAACAGGAGCCTGAATGAAACCCCTTTGGGCTCTACACTGGAGCCTGAGGGCTGCTCCTTTCCCTGAAGCGCAGGAAGCTTTGGGCACATGAAGGGCTTGGGCTGGGGGTGACTTCAAAAGTTCTACATATAATTTTATAGATGCAAATGTTTGAATGTCAGGATGATGAAAGGCACTGGCCCATGGGTCAGCAGAGTGAAGAGCTGGGATGGAAGGGCTGACAAGGACAGGGGAGTGTCCAGCTCTGCACTGGGCTGTTCACAGCAGCACCTGCCCACAGAGACCCCAGAGAATGCCAGCAATGCCAGCTGTGGGATGCACATCTGTCACTGCTCTCTCAGCTGAAACCCCCAAACCATGGCACATATGACAACAAGGACAGAAGGTCCAACTCTCCAGTGCTCAGAGAATTCAAACTCTTCCACAGCAACATGGGGAATGGTTTCTTTATAGAATTTTAATTCTTTTTTCTTGTGATAGCCTGCAGATATTTTCTGCATAAAGTCAGTGCCCTGACATAGATTAATGTGTCCATTTCCCATTAGTTTTAACCCCTTTTCTATGACATCAGCTGTAACTTCCCCTGGAGGCAGCACTGCAGGGCCAGGTCTGATTATTGCCATGGGCTCTGCATCCTCCCTGGAAAGCTCTCAGTGCTGCACCCTCTCACTGTGATCCCCTCGTCCCCTTTATAAACAGTCAGAATTTCCCTTGCTGAATGTCAGCTTGTGTTGATATCCTTTTGCTGTGGATTCTTCTGCTGCAGATCTCAAAAAAGCATTTGTCTACATAATAAAAACCTTAAGAAAGATCCCCTGAGATCTTTGGAGAAGCTGCTGGCTTTTCTTTCAGCTCAGCAACAGGCACTCACAGGATGGGTGGGAATATGTTCAGGCAGTAAATAAATTCAGTTATTTAGTTAACACAGCTGGCTGGTTAACAAACAACTGATTCCCTCCACTGTGTTTCCCTGTCTGGCCAATTTTCAATATCTTGGTGAGCCAGGGTTGGGAACACAGAGCCAGCTAGCCAGGGATTTAATGGTTTGGTGGCTTTGAAATGATTCATCTAATACATTTTTCAGCAAACTACCATGATAAAACTGAAGTTGTAGCTGTTGTCTCTGAAAAGAGATGTTTGAGCCCATAGCTTTTACATGAATATGTCTGAAATGTCTTTGGATCGGCCTGATTTTAATTTAGCCACGAACTGTGAGGCTGTAAGACATTCAGGGATGTGACCACAATTCCAATTCTCCTTAATTTCTTTGGGAACTGGAATTCAAAATTTCGATTAATCTAGAAGCTTTCCAGGAGGATCTTCTAGATGAAAAAACTGTGTTGAGTGATGTGGATCCACCTCTGATGATGAACATAAAACTAGATGGGTTTTGACACATTTTCCAGGCTGTAGCAGTGGCAGCCGTGCTTGCTGCTCTGTGATCTCCTGATAAACAGAATTTTGTGTGCTGTACTAAGCAAACTCCACTCAAGTGTAAATGATGAGAGGGGTACAGAGACAGGCTTGATAGTTTCTCAGACAAGATATCTTTCTAGGAAAGAAAAAAGGAGTGTTAGAAAGCACTGAAAACTGTGATAGGCATGACAAGTAGGAGGATATGCTGGCGGTATGTGAGAGGATAGAAATACTTCAGAAACAAAGGAGAAAAAATAAAAAAAGATTTTTATCCTCAGGAGACAGAACGTGAGTGAAGGTGAAGCTTGAAACCCAGGGGACATTCCCAAGCTGCAGAGAGAGCAGCTGGATGGGCTGGTAAAGGCAGTCAGCAGATCCTAGTGGGGCTCACACCAGCACAGTCTGGAGAACAAGGGGAATAATGCTGCCCTTTTCCTTGTACAACCAAATTTTATTTCAAAACAATACTTTAAAGATCTTGTACAATAGTCTTACTTTGTAATCGTTCTTAAAATTCTCTTATAAAAGGTTTTTTCAGAAGTCTTCTGAACACTCAAGTCAATGATGTTCACTTCAAAGACAATTAATTCAGCCATTCTGAAGATTAGAAGTAGCAAACAAAAAAACCCATGAGTCAGACATAAGGACTTTCTGTTTTGGAGAAGGGCAAGGGATAAAAACTCGTCTAAGAAAACCAGATCAGTGATTATTGACTTTTTAGCAGGTAAAATTTAAATGAAAATATAATTTCAGCAATTAAGGCCTTCGCACAGTGCCAGCCTCTGTACAGCCTTACACTGAATATCTACAGAATCTCTAAAAAGGGACTCCTCTTTTCTCCAACAGATCCTTGACACACATTCACTCACAGCTCAGACCCTCAGGAGTGCAGGTACAGAACTGAGTGTCATTGGTTCATCCTGTGACCCTCCCTCCAGCTCATGCATCTCACAGTGACAGCTTTAATTTGCATTAAATAGGCAGTGACACTGGCTTTCCAAGGCCCCCCCAATTTGCCCATAACCTCAGCAGGAGCTCAGGACATGGGAGCAACAGCAGGTCTGCCTTTGGCATTTACAGCAAAAGGCTCAGACATTTTAGAAATTATTTGAAACCCCTGAGTGTGCAGAGAAGACCCCTTTGTTCTGTCCAGAGACATTAAATAGCTGTGAATGAAACTATCCCAGAGTCAGAGCTCAGGTTAACAGCTCCACCATCATTCTGCACAGAACTATTGGAATCAAAGCATCAGCAAGGCTGGAAAAGACCTCCAAGACTTATCAAGTCCAACCTTTGATCTGTGTCCTTTTTGCCTCTTTGTGGAATGCATAAATGCCTTGCAAAAAGGCAGGAAATAAACGGAATTAAATCCGGCTGTATTTAACCAGTTGTGAGTTTTGCTTTGGAAGACATCAGTGTAGAACAGAAGGACCTGCCAGTATGAGCACTCACCTGTCGCAGTGCTGTCCAGCCAAGAGGGACGTACCTTGTGGTGGCCGGCGATGGTGGCGACGTGCAGGGCTGTCAGTGCTCCGTACCCCACCTGCTGGATGTCAGCCCCGCCGTGCAGCAGCGCCGTCAGCAGCTCTGCATTGTCCTGGAAGCCACGGATTAACCCACATCATTCCTGGGACACCTCTCACGCCCTGGCCGGAGCGGCTGTGACACTGCTGGACACGATGGGGAGGGACAGCCACTGTCCTGGGGCTCAGGGTGCCCTGGGGAGCCTGGGCAAGGTCTGTCCTGGCCACCAGAGCTCTCTCTTTTGTTGTACTAAAGCCTGGACGTTATAAAAAATCTCTGTACTGATTTTATGGTGGCACTAGACAGCTCCTCTATCTTGAGTTGCATTGGATGTCTCCATTAGTAATTCCAAAGCAACATCCCACCCCATGGATGACACTGCAAAAGCACATCCTGATTCCCGTGCATGAGCTCTTTATGGGGCATTTTCCTATGCACCACAAATATTAAATTTATATTTTCACCAGAAGTAATGACTAGAGAGCTCATCTAGACAGCTCAGACAAATCAGTTGCTCGGTTCTGATTTCCTGTCATTAATTCTATTTAAAATAATTTACCTTGTAAGCTGCCAAGTGCAGAGCTGTAAATCCATTTCTTGTTAGTCTGGATGGGCGCAGCCCTTTCAACATGAGAGTTCTGATGTGTGATTTGTTGCCTTTGGAGAGAAAAGTGGAAAAAAAGACAGTTACAGGAAAGAACATGCAGATGAGGTAAGAAGCTCATGTTTGAGTTTGAAAGCAGACAAATAGACATCTTAACTGCTGACCTGAGGCAAGTAATAAAATACATCTTTTGAAACCTTGAAATAATGAGGTTGATAGAAATATTTCATTGGCCAGGACAATGTTTTTAGGAGCATCCGAGAACACATCTTGCCTTCTTCTCTCGTGTATTCTGATCTGCTATCAGCTGATGTTTGTCACTGAAGCATTTCAATTATTCTTCTTTTAATCAATGTGAAATAAAGTACAGATATTTCCATTTTACTAGAAAAATTGATGGTTTAAGTACGGCAAAGTGCTGCTGCAATGAGGTCCCTGTCCTGGAGCCTGAGCCGTGGACTGAGTCCAGAAATGTGGAGCCAGGCTCTGTGGTGAGTGTGGATTAACAACTGCATACAGAAGCAGTTTTGGATGAGTTGAACAGCTGCAGTAAATCGTGCTGCATCACCACCCAGAACATTCATCAGAGAAAATCAGCTGCTCTGGTGCTCTTTGTAACTCAATTCACCCCTGGCCATGCAGCTTAGGTGATGCTGAGAGCTGCTGATGGAGCTCTGAGATGTTCCCTGGCTGTGCAGCTCAGAGCACTGCTGAGCTGCTGATGGAGCTCTGAGATGTTCCCTGGCCATGCAGTTTAGGTGATGCAGAGCTGCTGATGGAGCTCTGAGATGCTCCCTGTCAGTGCAGCTCAGAGCACTGCTGAGCTGCTGATGGAGCTCTGAGATGTTCCCTGGCTGTGCAGCTCAGAGCACTGCTGAGCTGCTGATGGAGCTCTGAGATGTTCCCTAGCTGTGCAGCTCAGAGCACTGCTGAGCTGCTGATGGAGCTCTGAGATGCTCCCTGGCCGTGCAGCCCCTGTCACCCACCCCGTGCTGTGCAGCCCCCCGGGCCCCAGGCTCCCCACCTACCCCCGCACACGCAGCTCAGGTGCAGCAGGGACAGCCCGCTCTCCGTGCGGAAATTCAGGTTCACCTTGCAGAAGGCTTCGTCAGAGCTGAAAAAGGGATTTTACACATGGTTACCTCTTTGTCTCTCAGCACAGCTCCTTGCAGGTGGGAAACATTCAAAAGAGAAATCTCAATGTCATTTTTTTGAGACACTGAATCTATACCCAGTTTAGAATCTGTATACCTAGAAATACCTTATGACTACCAGGTTGAGTAGTCCAGATATATTGTTTTCTGAGAAATTCTGCTATGCAATCACAATATATACATTCCAAATTGATCTAAATTAGGAGAAATAAGAGGAAAGACTCTTTAAAAATATAAATAATCCATATAAACTCAGCTTCAATATTAATGTAAAAATTACTAAGAAGTATTTTTAAAATGTGTGTATTAATTCTAAAATGGTGATTAGGGCATGCATAGAGCAGGGTCCAACTTGTTATGTGAAAAGAATAACCAGGAAAAGCATACCAAAAGCTGAATTTATCCTCAAAGGAGACCACAGGGACAGTGATCACTGTGCTCGCTTACAGGTTGTTAAATTAGATGATACTTGGATATTTTAGCATTGAGCCTTGTAGGTTTCCTTCAGCACAGACTGGTGTGTTACTGATCCATCAAACTCTCCGAGTAATTATGTTTATTGAAAACTAAATACATCTACAGTCAAAATTTCTTTTGACAATCTCGATTTTGGACTGCCCATAGAAGTTTGGGATTTTCCATTCAGTATCAGCACTCCCACGACCCTGATTTTGCAGAACACTTGGGTTTGTGTAACTATAAACCCACTCTGAGGGGGGGAGCAACCATTAAACATAATTAACAGGGTTACAATAAAAAAATAATGTTCCAATACTTTTATTTTAAAATACTAACTTATGTCAAGTTCCCCTCAGGAGGATGACCCCTGTTAAGAAAGGGGACACTTAGGGTTTTCTTTCAATAAATATTTCAATAATTTATTCTTTAAATAGAATTTAAAAGGCAGACAGAGACTTGCCTTTACTGCAGTTTGTCAGTAAAGCCTGTGCTCTAACCTACTTGTTCAATGTATATCATCACTCTAAACCTGGACTAAAACCTGTGTTTCCACACTGGGTGTTTTATGATGTGCAGAAACAGTGCATGATTTGAAAAGGATAAAACCAGAATGTAAGAGTTAGTGGTTTATACAAAAAAATGGCATTAATAATCAGCCACTAATTCTGGTACTCTGCTGTGGGGCTCTGCCCAGCACTGTGGTGACGTATTCCCAAAAATAGACATAAGCCACACACATTCCATCCATGAGAAACTCTGTCCATAAAAACACCTGAAACTGAAGGTACTGTTTGATAGCAAATATTCATTTGAAAGAAATCAGTAAACATATTCCCAGAATATTTTACCTGAAAACATGCTTCAGCTCTGCCAGCTCCTTTTCTTTGATTTGCAGGTCATCCTCCAAGCGCTCCGTGACTGTGGCATAGGATTCACTGACCTTCTTCTTCCATTCATCTACAACAAAAACTCCCAACTGATAAAACCCTTCAAAGCACAAAAATCACAATGCCCCAGTAACCAAAATGCTTGATTTTTAAACATCCATCTGTAGAATTGCACATATATTTCTATTATAGTTTAAAATATTACAGCTATTAAACTGTTCCTGCTGCAGCCAATACAGAAACATATACAAGGATTTCAGAGACAGTGCATATGTATGAATCATTACCAGAAATATTTTAATATTAAATAATATTTAAGAGAAAACTTAAAGCTCAGGTTGCATTTGTTAGCTGTTATTTCCTAAACAGACACACAGGAGAAAAAGGTTGGAGATTTAAAAGTTTTTCTCATGAAGTATAAGTTAAATCAACACAGTAATGTAAGTTATTATGATCTTATATAGTTGCCCAAATAAATTTAGTTTAGTAGCTTTTTTGGCTTTTTTGTATTCTTTCACAGTCTGTACCTGGGTTAAGTCAAGAACAATACCTGAGCCTTGAACTCAAGAGCAAACCAGGAATGAGTTATCTCCTGAAATACCATTTGCTCCTTCAGATGGATGGATGGCACATTGCCTGAAAAAAAGTGACATTAGTTACCCGTGCAAGTCTGGGTTGGTCTAGATTTATAATTTCCCATTTGTCCAATGTATCTTCTTTGTTTCAGCAAAGTTCTTGCAGTAATATGATTCCCTGGTCGGGGCAGTGACAGTCCCTGAAAAATACTTGTGATAGTCTCTGGCTAAAAATAAACTCTGTGCCAAGGGGAATGTCATGCAACAATAGCATGGAGTGAAACAGCCAGTGCTGCCCACTGGGCTGAAGTCATAGAAACACCCACTCAGCTTGCTCAAAAATCTCCTTATTCCCCCACAAACACCTGCCTTCATCTGCTGGACACCCGAGACTGCTGGGAAGTGGTAATTTGGCAACTTGCTACTGATTTTGTAGAGAAAAGAGAATGTAAGCAGCTGAATCCCAGGTGCTCTGTGAGGATCCCCAGGGAGTGCAGGGGGTCCTCAGCTCAGAGAGGCCAGGGATGATTGCAGCTCACAGCCCCTGACCAGGGAGTGGCACTGGGAGCATCTGGGTAGGGCACTTAGGAAGGGCAATACATAATTCAAAGTGAAATGCAAATACACATAAATATTTATATCTATATATTTATGTATTTAAAGTGTGGTGATTGACCTTGGCTGCTGATCTGCGGGTGAGCTCTGATCTCAGTGAAGGATTTCAGGCAAGCAGACGTTAATAGAACAAACATCTCTAAAGCCTCACTGCATCCCACTGAAACAACCTCACTGCCTTGACAGCCCCTGGCACTAGCAGCTTCCCTTTACTTGCACAAATTTATGTATCAAGCCAAGGATCTATTTCAGAAGAGTTGGAACTGCTGTGACAATGTATCCTGTGATATCCGACCAAAGATTTGCACCAGAATGGCAACTGATTCCCACATCCAGTTGCCAAACAACTGGGCAGAAATGTGTGAACATTTCTCTTCCCACTTCTGGTTTTAAATGTCCTTCCTGGGGAGGCTTTACAGGGATATGTCTTTTGAAATAATCTTAATTCCAAATTAATTAGAACATATCCACAATTAACATACATACACATCTATAATTTACTTGAAGAAGCTGTAAGTTGCTCCCATAAATTTCATTGCCATTCTGGTGATATTCAGATACGTCAGAGGAAATGAAAAGGGTGTTAACAGAAAATATATATTTTCAGGAAGAAAGCAGAGGAACTCTGTGGCCCCTGTGAGGGAGCAGGTGCTTGCAGTGCTCCCTGTGGCAGCAGATGAACAGAGTGTGCAGCAGAACAGTGCTGCTATTTTTGCTCTCACAACACCAGAGAGGCCTTTGCATGGGGGCTCAATGTTCCACATGTGCAGAGAGCAAAAAATGAAGCTCTTGCATCAGAGGTTTGGGAAAGAGAAGAGGCTGGAACCTCTGAGCTCCAGCAAAACCACCCCGACAAGGCACGAACATTGCTCTGCAGATCCAGCTGATCCTTGGAGCTTCCCCTTGCCAGCCCCCAAATCCTTCTGGCACAATTCCTCTCAGCTGCTCCTTTTTATTGCAGCTCCCTTCCCTTGTGCTCTTTGTTAGGTGCCCGATTTCTCAGATTTCAGTTTCCTGCACCAAAGGTCACTGAAATAACCCCTCTCAGGTTTCAGAGTAACAAAGCCAGCAGGGCTAAACCTCTGATCTCAGCGCGTGCTCAAGGCATTCAGGGAAATCACTGCCATCATGTTCATTATCAGCACTATTATTGTACTACACAGCAAAACTAATTAAATAAAGAAAGCTGACATGAAAAAAAATTATTAAAAGCTCATCTTGACTTTGTTTGAGATTGTACCAGCCCAAATTGCAATTCAGGATAGATGGAGCCAGGCAATGATCTAGAGGACATACGAACACTGCACCCACCTGGGAAACTCTGTGAGGTTCAACCAAAACCTAACTCCAGGCTTCAGCAGATGACACCTCTCTGCAAAGGTCCTGTGTGCCTGGCACTCTCAGGACTGCATCCTCATCACTCAGACTGCAGGAGATTGATGGGCCAGGATGCTGTGATGGTCTTGTTTTAAGAATCTGGTACTGGGAACCAGCAACCCTCAAATTATTGACCTTGCTGTGAAGTTTTACTGGGTGGCCTGGCACAAGTCTCTCAGTTTCTTTGGGACACACTTATCCCAGCTAGCTGCACATGAAAAATTGTTGTCATCTACATTAACAGTAGACTGCAGAATCCAAAGATTACCTGGAGCTGTGAATGCAATATGGATAAAATACACTCATGGACTGAATACCCCAGACTTGGATTATTGTTGTCAGGGGCGGGTCTGATCTGCAGGCTTTTTGATTTTAATAAGATGTACTCACACTGTAACACGACCCTTGGTGGATAATCACATTAAAAGGATGCATTTCACTGTTGCCAAACACTTGAAGAACTCACCTTGCAGCAGAGCAACCCTCAGGGAAGTCTGTGCCAAACAAAGTTTGGTCTCCAACTTAAAATGCAAAGCCTATGCCAAACATGTTTCTCCTAAAATGTTCTGTGTAACAACAGATGAATAAATCACACAAACAGGATGATATACAAATGACAACTCCATGTTTATGACTACTTTCACTTTGTGACTTAAAGCATTTGTCTTGGACTTGAGTGTTCCCAAACTTACTGCTCCCATTGTTTAACTAATACTTCATAATGACATTCAGACCTTCTATTTGCTCAGAAATTCTTATTCCTTTGAAATCAACTCCAGCAATTCCCAACCTCCATGTTTAACTTTTTTGTATTTTTTTAAGGTTTCTTTATTAATGAAGAAACCTAGAGCAGGTTAAAGAAGGTTAGGTAATGCTCAGGGGATGTTTCTCTGCTGCTTTGTAGGTGGCATGAGACAAATGCCATTTGGGAATTCAGTCAGCAGGGAGATAAACACTGTCATCATGAAATATTAAATAAAACATGAAAACCCACAGAGACATTCAAGAGGAAAAGATGCCTCGTGTTTACAGACAAATCTGATAAACTGCACAGCACACTCCTAAAAGCAGCAGTTTTATCTATTTGGAGCTGCATCTTGGGCATCTAAACTAGAAACAGGAGGGCTTT
The DNA here is from genome assembly GCA_025920805.1 of Petroica traversi. Classification (NCBI taxonomy): domain Eukaryota; kingdom Metazoa; phylum Chordata; class Aves; order Passeriformes; family Petroicidae; genus Petroica; species Petroica traversi. The sequence continues at coordinate 205,339 of JAHLSL010000008.1, forward strand.
ATTGCTAACTTTATTTGCAGGAAGGGGAGAGAGTTTCTCTGCAGATACTCACTGTGGTGCTGCTCACAACAAACCCCTCCTTTTCTCTCTGCTCCACCACACCAAGGACTCCTACAGTTCAGTTTAGAGAAACACAAAATGCTGGGTTTTGCATGGCACACATCAGTCAGTCCAAAGGGCTGGCAGCTTCTCAATCACACTGCCTGCTTCCTACAACTTCCAGTAAAAAAAAGGAAATCTGTATGTCTTATAACAGGTGTTGACTCCAGAATTATGAGTTACAAGAATAATCTCTCATGCCAATCTTTTCTTCTCTGACAAATAACAGGGAAAGACAAGAAAGTTACAAAATAAAAAAAGAAAAGTTTATTAATGCCTAAGACAAGATGTCTTGAATTAAAAACACTTTTAATAATTTTACCTCTACCTAACTGAACCTGTATTGCAAAATGGCAGCATGAAAAGAGAGAAACATAAGTTTTTGTTGTATTATTCCACATTGCTGGAGCTAATATTCTACCTTTTAAAAGCTTTTAAAGCAGTTTTCAGTCAAACAGACAATTTTTTCTGTAGCGTATCCTACTGACAAAGACTACAAGACATAATATACAACCCATAAGAAGGCACCAATTAATGTTTTCAGATCTGAAATATTCCCCTACTTTAATCAAAAGAACAATTTATCTGCATTTGCTGTTTTATTAATGTCACACAATTTATTTATTTCTACTTCAATGAGATCAGAGAAGAGATCTGTGTACTTCTTCCTTAGGATTCTTACAAGGTGGGAAGTAATCAATCATCCACAAATGAAAACAGGACATTTGTTCAAGTACTGTTCATTCTAAAATCAGACTTCTCTTTTTGTCTTTGTAGGCAGATTTCATCATAAATTTGCTTCCTAAATTTCAGCATGTCTTCCACATCTTTGTAGGTGAGCATTTCTTCAACAGACAAAAGCTGAAAGCCACTCAGTTTGAAAGCTGACTTGTGCTGCACAGAATTCAGCATGTTCAGTGACATCCTAACTGATTCACTCAGAGTGGAACAAACAGGGAAAATCCTTGCAGTCCACAGCCCCAGACGTGTGTCCTCACTGGAGAAGAGCTGGTCTGAAGCTTCTACGCTCCAGAGGTCAAGGCATTCTGGTAAGCTGGCTCCAAAAACCTGGAGGGAGTGTATATCTGACAGCAACTTCACACTCTTTTTCAAGTCATCACCGACACCGAACACCATGGTGACATACTCCACCTGATCAGTAATTTTCACACTTACTGAACTCAGGAAGCAGTTTGAGGGTATGTCTACACTGAAATTTATGCAGGACCCACTAACAATGCTGCCTTTCCCTACTGAGACTTCAGGCCCAATCCTGGAGTACTCAATGACGGACCCAGGCCCAATCACACACCCGGGCTCAAGGATGCTCTGGATGATGCTCAACTGATCCAAAGTCCTGGCTGTGTCAGGAAAGATGCTAAAAGCCACAGGCTGCAAGCCAAGCTCAAATCTCAGTTTGCTCTCAGCAGTAAAATGGAACAAATACTCCTGAGTAGTCCCGATGTGGTAGAACTGGGAGTTGTTGAGGACGATGACATTCAGGGCAGTGCCTTGCAGGAGGGAGTAGAGCTGCTGCCGCACTCCCACCAGCCCCGAGTCCTCCCTGGAGACATTATTTGTGTTTTTGGTGTAGTCTGGAGTGGCTCCAGGCCCCAGGGCCTGCAGGAAATCACCGTATGCATCTATTTCACAGCAAAGAGTGCCCATCTGCTTATAGAACATCAGTAGCCGCTTGGCAGTGCCGTGGTCAATGTAGAACACACTGTCTGTGTACACACACTCTGAGGCCACACCCGGGTCACCACGGCTCCCAGGGGAGCTGGGCTGAGGGCAATCCCCCCTCACACATACTGCACCACTCCGCTGCATTGTCTCCACGTCAGGCTTGTGCAGGAAACGATAGCATGATGCATATTCCAGCCCTCCTTTTCCTGAGAAACTGGATGGATCTAACACAAACACCCCGTGCGTGGTCCCGACTGCCAGGTCTGAGGGGTGGGCCAGGGCTGTGAACCCAGGTTTATCAAAGGTGATGGTCTCTGTGCCCCCAGTGCTGTACAGCTCTATGTCATCCGAGCAGGTGACGAGCACTCCTGGTTTCATGTGCTGGGGGAAGTCGATGTACATGGCCAGCTTCAGCTCCAGCATCTGGTACACGGGGTCACCCAGTGGCAGGGCTGTGAAGATCTTGCCCAGGGCACTTGCACTTGGCAAACGCTGGCTGCAACCACCTGGAAAAAAACCTCTTTTAGTCACACAGTGTATATAAGTGAGCAAAAAGTAAACCTAGGCAGCTGTTTCACAGGTGCACAAAGGCATTAAAAACCTCTCAGCTTGGGCATACACCAAGTCCCAAAGCAGATCTGAACTAATGTCCAAAACCCAGCCTGCCTTATATAGCCCATGTTAAAACTGTGGCTGATTTTGTTACCTTTCTGTTTCAGAGCTGTCTGTCACTGAAGTGAACAAAAGCAAATGATACCCGCTTTTTGCTTGGAGGAGAACCCCCACAGTCCTGATGGGAATTTTAAGCCAGAGAGGAGTCAAATAAGCAGAAGTTTGGTCACAACACTCGCTATCACTTGCTTTCTTTTTCCTCTGCAGAACTGATGTTCTTCCACATCTGAAAGTGGCCTGACTAAATGGCTAAGAGGGCAAGTTCTCAGCCTGCCCAGAGGTATGAGGATCCCAAGGTCCTCTGAAGGATGGTTGTGCTCTTTAAATGGATATTTCAAGGCAGAAACTTGAATCACCTGAGAATCACATCTCCTCACTAGCTGAGCAACTCTAGTGCTGAGAAGAAATGTTGAAGTGACAGTAACATCTTGTAAGCACCTGTGTAATTTCAAATGATCAGACACATGGGTTATTTTTCTCAGGAACTATATTTTGGAACTTGAACTCCTCTGTCATTCTATTATTTTAAGGAAGGAAAAAAAGAAAAGGTATAATTTTAGAGCAAAATATGTAAAACTGAATTTACCAGAATGGATTAGCAGCACAGTGAAGGAAGCCCACTGATCACCATACTCCTCTTCCAAACACCGAAGAGCATGAAGAGTTGATCCACCATTTCCTAAAGAAAAAGGCTTTTAGTATCTGTGAGAAGAGCTCCAGTAATGCCTGTTCTGCCAGGTGAGGTGTACTGGTGCCCAGCCAGCACTGATGGGACAGTCTTTCTATTGAATCATGGCTGATAAGATCACACAGAAGCTGATGGACAGTCCCTCCGGATATCTGCACTCTCTGAGGGGAAAACATCCTGAGCAAACAGCTCCAGGGAAAACTCTGTGATTTCCCCTCCCAGTCACCTCCACACAGCTCCACCACTTGAAGCATTTCATCAGTTAAATAGGCCATAACTCAGCCATAAAAACCAGCTCCTGCAAGAAACAAGTCACACAAAAGCCTACTAATGGATTCAAGGCAGTATTCACAAATACTTCTGACATTTACAGTATGGAAATATGGAAAATCTGGGATCTGAGGAAATAGTTTGGGATATTTTATGTGCTCCTACAACTTAAAATTGCCAGATTCTTGAGAATTAGCCTCTGCATATTACTCTACACTGCAGATAATACTGAGATTACTTACTTTGTACATCAAAGTGAACAGGAACTAAGAATTACAGGATGGTATTATGAGCAGTGAGACCAGTTTTACATCACCATTGGGCAGTGGTCAACTAAAACATAACCAAACTATTTAAATAACCAGGTTAAGGTAAGTATGAATCTCCAACACCCGAGTCGGTTCTATTCCATATCCACAGGACACGCTCTGAGGAGGGGTGCAGCCCATGCACCAGCCCCACCACGGCCCCATGCGGGCTCCCGCAGCCTCCCCTCCTGCCCGCGGGGGAT
>JAHLSL010000008.1:209664-222023 GCA_025920805.1 Petroica traversi
ACGCGGGGCGCGCCGGGCGGCGCAGCAGCGCTGGAGCCGCGGAGCGGAACCTCCCCGGGTCTCTGCAGGTGCAAGCCTGTGTTTTATCTGTTGGGGACTGGCAGGAGTCACAGAGCTAATGGTTTTTCCAGCTGAAGGTTTTCCCTCTGCCGTTCCTTGCCTCGGATATTGTGGGTTTTGATCTGCAGATTCCGTGTGTGTTCAGAGTCTGTTGAGATTACGGATACCAAATGCAATCAGACGGGAATATAAGAAGGCTTTGCCGTGATAAGAGCTCATTATACACAAATTTTACAATAAAAAGTAGCTGTAAAAGCACAATAGGAGCTACTGAGAAAAAAAATTATGAGGTTATAAAAAGGTACGACAAATCCATAGTTTTTCGTGATTGTAAACCGCTGACAGAGAGGATTAAAGAAAAAAAGATAAATGCTTCACTGTGCTTTCTCAGTGTGAAGCTTTGCTGTGATGCTGGTGATAAGAGCCCTAATCAGAGCAACGCACACCACAAAGATCCGCTTGATCCTTCCTTGTGCTCTCACTCACTCGAGTAAGAACGATGGTCTCTTCTGTTGGAACGACACCTCTGCTCTTCTGTCCTGAGTTTTCAATGCTGGCAACAACGCTGCCCAGCAGTCCTGGCTTTCCCAGCCTCTGCTCAGAGCCCGGATTCTCCTGGCCCCCACTATTTGTGGCCCCTCTCTGGGCTGTGCAATTTGTCTCTGTCGTTCTGGTGCTGGGGACCTGGATCGAGCATCCCCAGGGTGTCCCCCCCTCCTCCCAACACAGCCCCACAGTGCTGGCACCTCCCCTGTGTTGTGATTACACATTACTCAATCCAAGCTAAATTTATCACTGAACAGGTATCCCTTCACCCGCTGCTGTGCTAGAGTAATGCAGTAATGAAACAAGCACAGGCATTTTCTGAGCATGGTTATTCCACCAAATTCCATCCAGCTGTGAGGAAGAGGTTTCCCACAGCTGTGGTGTGAGCAGCAGTGACCTGTGCTGCCAGGGGAAGAGCCCGAGTCCCCGACACCTCAGATGGAAAATGCTCAAGCTCTGACTGTTTATGGAAATGCTGAGATTTTATGTCGTTTTTGTAATCTAAGCTCTTGCAGAGGCACAAGGAGAAACTAAATGTTCTCAGCAGTGATGGACCTGTAACACCAGACCTGCTGCTCAGCTTTGCCTGGCTTAAATAGCAACAAAAAATAACCACTAAAGTGTAGTCTCTGATTTAGCTCAGATTTCCTGTGATCCCACCCAGAACAGTAAATATCTGGTATTTCAAGGTGAATTAAATGCATTGATAAGTGCTGCAAGTCTGTGCTCTTACTGGTCCTTTTACTTAGGACTAGATTTTAAACGCATAAAAATGGGAGGAAATGCCTACATGGTTCAGGTGGCAAAAATAAACAGGGATGGTGCTGGCTTGTGCCATGCAGGAGGAATTTCTTCACTGAATTGGTGCTCAGGCCTTGCCCAGGGTAGTTTGGAGTGCCCATCCCTGGAGGTGTCCCAGGAAGGGCTGGAGGTGGCACTGAGTGCTCTGGGCTGGGAACAAGGTGGGAATGGGGCACAGGCTGAAATCCATGACTTGGGAGGTTTTTCCAGGCTCAGTGATGCTGTGACTCCGTGCCCAGGATGTGCCCCACTCCATTCCCATGGATTTCTCCCCTCCATCCCCACGCCTGGCACAGCCATTGCTCCTGGCTGCCAGTGCTCATTAGCGCTGTCTCTCCTTGATTAACTTCCCAGTTCTCACACATGCAGTTACTTATGGTTCGGATTTATTTTGCATAAATTATGTGTGTATAAATTCCACTGTGTCACAGTGGAAATGTGCCTACTGCATGCCAGTGACCAGGTCAGCTCATGGAAAAATAATTTACATGTGTTGTTATTTGTGTACTAATGTATTTTGTATATACTGTTACACTGGTGGTATTGTAAAAAAGAGGATACAATTCAGAACATTTGCCTGTCAGTAACCTTCCCCTCCCTAAAATTAGTCTTTCTGGGTAGAAGAAATTATATATTTTTAGCAATGCATAATTTGGTAAAAAAACTTTCACAAAAATAGAGATGAAACATTTGATAAACATTTTATAAAAGTTGTATGTAAGAAAAATGTTAAATATTTCCTAGGCACATCAGCTGTGTCTATACTGGGCATAGTTACCTGTCAAAGGTAATACCTGCAATTTATTGGAGACAAAGCAATTGAAATGCTTAGCAGAAGATAAATGATCTTTTTAGCTGGAGTATAGAGTCCGTAATTACAGTGGGAAACAGATTAGGAAAAATAGCATTCCATCATTTCTCCTGTTTGACATTTACAGAAGTTCGGGGTATTTATTTAATATTTAAACAGCCCATCTCAGGAATGTTTTCAATGTTTGATGTGGTTGAGCACTTCCCTGACACCCTTCATCATTCACCCGGATTATTTTTGTAGGCATACATACAATATTTTAAGATTCTGTCTTTTTATCTCCTGTGTGTTTGTACCTAGACAGTTTTTTAAACTGCTAATGAGTCCCATGGGGCAGAATGTTCGAATTAAACAGACATTGATACCTGCTAGAAATAAATTTTAAAAGCCCAGAAAAAGTCACTCTCTCTCTATACACGAACAGTGTGAAGCTGAGCTGTGCTGTCATATTATGGGTTGGGTGTTGGGTTGCCTTCCCTCTTCTTTGGGGTGGGCAAGCTGGGCACCCTTCTGGCCCTGCAGGGCTGCAGGAGCTGTGCCCAGCAGTGGGATCCCAGCACGGGAAGGGCATGGAGCTGCTGGAGCAAATCCAAGGGAGGCCATGGAAATGTTCCACAGCCTGGACCCCCTCTGGAACTGGGCTGGGAGAGCTGGGGGTGCTCATCTGGAGAGGAGAAAGCTCCAGGGAGAGCTCAGAGCCCTTGCCAGTCTCTAAAGAAACTCATGAAAAAGAGGGAAAGTGGCTTTTTACATTGGCAGATAGTGAAAGGGCAAGAGGGGATGATTTTAAACGAAAGAGGAAAGAATTAGATTGAAGATCAGGGACAAATTCTTCCCCATGAGGGTTTGAGGCCCTGGCACAGCCCAGATTTGCTGTGGCTGCCCCTGGATCCCTGGCAGTGCCCAAGACCAGGCTGGACATTGGGACAGTGGGAGGTGTCCCTGCCATGGCAACAGAGGGGAGTGGATGAGCTGCAAGGTCCTTCCCAACCCAAACCAGTCTGTGATTCTATGAGCTGCAGGGAAGTAAAATCCATCACCTCAAGATTCTTGAGAAAAACAGTTCTCTGTTGGTGGATGAGGTTATTCTGTCCAGGAGATGGCACCATGCATTCAGGCTTTTTTAAAAAAACCAACCCAACCCCAGCCACAGTAAAATCTTCAAAATGTATGGAGGAAATGCTTGCAGAAGTCCAATGTATTGTCCTTTCAATGTTCTGTACAAGTTTCTATTTTTGATATAATCACCACATATTTGATAACTATCACTTTTAGTATAAATAAGTCTTTGAAAAATGTCTGGTGAGAAGCAGAGTGGAGGAGTTCAGTAGAAGGACTCCAGGGGAGTGTTCAGTGAGTGGGACAAAGTCTCTGTTTCTGACTGCAGTGTATTTTTTGGGCCTGGGACATGAAAGAGCAAGACAAGGATGTTTGTTCCTAAGGAATGTGAGGTCCTGTAACTCAGGCTTTACTCTAAAAGTGATGAAACTTTTAGTAGGATTGATAGGATTGGATCCAAGGTCCATGATAGCAAATGTACTTGAAAAATGCTTAGTTTTTCGGTTTTGGTGGGGATTTTTCCTTGTTTGTTTATTTTTGTATGTTTGGGTTTGTTCTCTGCAGTGTAAGCTGCCTGAGGATCTCCCCTTGGGATGCCATGGCCTCATACTGTGGTTCAGCTGGGCTGTGGCTCAGCCCAGGACTCACCTTGGCCCAGCCTGGCACCCTGAGCAGGGCTGACTCCTGGCACCCTCTGAGATCTGACCTTGTAGCTCTGTAGCTGTATGGAAATGAGGGCTTTGTAGCAAAAACTGGCTTTGCATTCTACAGGTGTGCTCCCTGAACAGTGATGCTGATGCAGGAAGACAGGAATGATTATTTTGTACTGCTCCTGGCAGCAGTATCAATATTCTTACTTTCTCTTCATTCCCAGCACTTTCCCTTTTCAATACTGCACTTTTTCCCTTTAATACATTGCTTTTGTTTCTCTTGCACTTATTTGTTACAAACATATTATCGTCTATTGGTTGCACAAATGTCTTTTGGGAATTTTTTCTTCAAAGGCAGGGAAGGAAACAGGAAAAGAAGAGAGGTTTTCTTCTGTTTTTGGGACTCCTGGTCAAGCAGGGAGGCAGCTGCTGCCTGTTCCAGTCTGCTCGGGGAGTGGCACAGAGCAATCCTCCTGGGGTGCTCATGCTCCTCTCCAGCTGTTTGTCCAGGCATCCCTCATGGATACAGTGAGGTGTGTCTCACGTGCCTGTGAGAAGGAGAAGTCACCCTGTACCGACAGAGCTCCCGCTGGCTGCCGTGGTCAGTTTGTGGCTGTGGGACTCCTCCAGCCCCTGGAGCTCATGTGCCTTGTCCTGCGTGGGACAGATAAGCCTGGCCTGGGCTCTTCTGGTGCAGTTTCTCTAATGCCTTAGACACAAAGTAGCTTTCTTTCTTTCGTAGTCAGGCATGTGTGTCTCATCCTAATTATGTTTTTTTCCCCTCCAACCCATTTTTGTTGAAGTTGTTGCCATGGGCAGTTGTGACAATGTTCTCCTTCCCTTGTTACTATATAGAGGGGATCTGCTCTAATTATTGCTTAAACTGAGCTTTTCTTAATTGAAATGTTAGAACATGCCTTGGCCAAATGTGCTGGCCGTGGGCCAGGGTGGATGTGCCTTCTGTGTCCTGGTCACCCTTGTGCTGAGGGTGTGCAGGGCAGGCTGCTGGGTGCAGGCAGGAGGGCAGGCACGAGGCCTGGTGCTGTTCATTTCAAACTTCTTGCTGTATTTCTCAGGAAAAATTAATTGTTTGAGGAACAATTAATCTTGTCTCTTGTGTGACCAACAGAGGAGATGGGTCAGGTCTGTGTCGGTGGGCAGACATGTGGGAACACTTCCAGAGCATTTAGTTTTCCCTTTAAAAGTAGAAAAAAGTGGAAAGAATTACAAATAATCCTCTCTTTTTCCATCCCTGCCTTTAATAAAAGTCTAATGAAGCTGTGTTGAAATGGGTGAGTAACTGTTAGATGTATAATTAAACCTCCCTGTGTAATCTGGGGTGCTGCAGGCTCAAATGAACCATGAGGTTTCCCTTCCGGATAAATGACCTTACATAAAGCCCTCAATATTTTTCACCAAGAAGGTCTGAAAGATGTGTGTTTTTGAAGGATGGGGAAGTTGTAGACTACAAAGCTGCATTATATTGGCTCTGAAAGAAAAAAAGCAAAGTCTACTTTGCTTGGTTGTGTGGGCATCCAGGAGCCGGCGGTGCTGGAAGCTGATGGGTTTGGAACAACTTCCCTGTTGTGTTGCTGTTCTGAGGCCTCATTTACAATTTTGTCACTAAGATTTGGTCCTGTAATGGTTTCTGGTTAGCAAAAAGATGAAGAATGTTGCCAATTGCATTTTAGATGCAAAAAATGGGTGCTTGATTTTTTTGTCTTTATCACATCCTTCAAGGAAGAAGAAAAAGACATGAGGAGCCTTTGGCAGTCAAGGAGGGAAGTGAAGTTCTCGGAAGACTTTTTAATGTGGCTCTAAAGAGATTCCAGACACTGCAAAAGAGCAAAGCACTTTCTAAAGTGCAGGGAAAAATAAATATTTTTAAAGTATTTCAGCATATTTAACATAAAACTTGTTGATTTATAAGAGTCTAATTAAAAGGCCATGATTATCATTAAAAGGCTATTATCAGAAATGAAATGCTAAAAACAAATGATATATATTGAATAGGATCATACATATTTCATAGAACATATTATACTGTGAAATAAGTTGTCATGTAGCCATGGCAATGACTTTTAAGTTACCCTTTCTGATGCCTTAATGCACTGCTCTGCATGTTTTAGTGTCAAGCCTCTGAACATGCCCAGCACTCAAAAGCTCCAGCTGAGAGTGAATATAAAGTGGTAATTATGAACCTAACTGGTCACATGCATGGATAAATGGTGTTTGCAGGCACAGGCCATGTCCCTGGGAGCTGCAGCTCTTGGGTGGGAGCCAGAGGTGTTGAACAGGAGCTGGAGGGCCCTCACCCTTGGCTGCAGGCTTGGTGCTGAGGAAGGTGAGAGTGTTACAGCTCTGCCGAGGTCGTGGTGCCTGCTCACACCTGAACAGCCCACCCTGCTCAGGGCAGCCCTGCAACCATCGGGGTGCCTTTCACAGCCTCCAAGGTGACACTGCAGTCACTCAGAAATTACACGGATGTGGCAGAGGGTGACATTCTTGTCATCTTGACACAATGGTGACATTAGCATCTAATTACCTTGTAGTCAGTTTAACAGCACCAGTCACATCCTGTAGATCATGTATTGTACCACCTTGATGAACTGACTCTCCTGGGGACATTAAATAAGTTTGGATCACCAACAGTTCAGGTGATCGAGGAAGCGTTTGATGGATTCAGTAAGCGTGGCAGTGCTGAGCTGTGCCTGCACTGGTGGTGGTTTGCTGCTGTGAGCCTGGGTGTGCAGGGATGCAGTGGTGAAAATGAGTGCAAAGGAAGAGTTTGGGTGGGAACACCAGGCAGGAATTGTGTTACACCAGGAGCCTGCAGGATGTGGCAGCAGCCCTGAGAACCAGGCATGGAGGGGAGTCCCTCTCTCATAAGAGAGCCTGACTTGGCAGGGAGGACAAGCCTGGCCATTAACACAGTGCAATTACAGCCAAACCAACTTGAATTGCATCTGCTCCTTCCTATTGTCAGGGCCTCCCTAATTTCTCATTGGGCCCCGCTGCAGTCAGGGCTGTCACAGAGTTTTAGTGTGAGATGGTGGAACAGCCTGGTGGAGCAGGGACAGGGGATCATTGCTGTCATCACTGGAGACTGAAGGTTTCATCCGGGGTTCTGAAACAGCGCTGAGGCTGCTCAGGTAACCAGAGACAGCAGCGAGTACTGCATTCCTCAGCAGTGCATTTCTCAGTAGTGCATTCCCCAGCAATGCATTCCCCAGAAATGCATTCCCCAGCAATGCTTTCTTCAGCAATGCATTCCTCAGATGAACGACCTGTGTTAAATCTCTGCTGGTGATGCAGCTCCGAGTCTCACACCCTGCTCCTCTGAGCTCAGTGTCCCCAAGGCGTGGATGTTCCTGAGGCGCTGAGCTCCTCTGGCACCAGCTCTGCCTGAACACAACCCTGCTCCTCTGCCTAATGAGCACTTCTCAGCAGCAGCTCTGGGAGTCCAGCCACCGGGATGTTTCCTCTATTTAATTAGATAACAGTCAACATATTTCAGAAATAATGTCTCTCAATAACCATTTGTTGTAGGTGTCTAGTTTTCTGTTTCTCAATTACCCCTTTTTCAGAAAGCATTTCTGGTTTTGATTGATCCTCAGTTGTTATTAATGCCTTCCTGGCTGTATTATCCAGAAATGAGAACCATAAATTCATATCTCTGGATGCAATCACACCTTTATTACAGTCCATCACAGAACACACAACAAAAAATGAATGCAGCTTTACATCTCAGTATTATTTAAATGATTTCTGATTTTTTAACTTTTCTTTTTATGGGTAGCCTGGTTTAGGGATAGTTTTATGCATGGTTATTGTAATCACACCTAAATATTACCTTCTTGCTTAGCATTTGAGGTCTCTTAAGGTAATTGCAAAATTTAGTTTTGATGACATGCATGGTTAGTAATAAATGGCCACGCAGAGCAGTTGTCTTCATGTTATCAGTCACTGCTTAGATATTCACAAGGGAAATCTTATTGGTTTGCACAGAGACAGAGAAACAAACATTAAATTTAACTGTATAACCAAACACCAGAGTCCTAATCTTTATATGACAGTTAATGCTTTCACTACTTATCAATTCACTTGTTATGTTACTCTTTGAAAAGTGAGTACTTTTTCTACTCTACAAATAAGCAGATCTTTCTCTTCTATATATATAAAGACAGAGTGTGATTGAGTTGGTCTACTGAAAATGTTGATTTTATATGAGTCGTTTTACTAAATCATGATGGCATCTCTGTGTCTCGTTAAATGGATGTCCCTTTCACATTTAGGAAAAATTTTTCATGTATTTTGTGAGGGCTGTGTTCTGTGTTTCAGCTGAGCCCAGGGTACCTTGTTAGGCTGAGGCAGCTCCTGCAGCACATTCTTGCTCAGGGCATGCTCGGGAGCAGGGATTTGGTGTTGCTGGGACCTGGCAGCTTCCCTGCAGCCTGACTGACGTGACACACCTGAGCAGGGCTGTGGATATCAGCTGTGTTTTACCTGTCCAAAATCAGTTGTCTCTCAGTAGCCTCCTGATGCCTCCCTTGAGTGCACTTTATTAAACACCAGTTTACATCTGTGGAAGAATGAAGTCTAAAAGGGAATCATGGAACAGCATGAAAGTGCACAGTCAGACTGAAATTTTGGTGCTACTTTGATGAGTTTCCTGAAGTTTTTACGTACATTTGTTCTATGCATGACTCTGCTGTAGTGACCATTCTAGAACAGTGTGGTCAAAGAGCTGCTAAGTCCAATGTGTTTAATTTCTAACCTGCCCCTCACAATGGAGCCTGCCTGGGGCTGACCTGGGGGTGCCAGGAACCCAGAGATGTTTGTCAGCCTGGGCTGGGGCTGCAGGCCTGGGCAGTAGGTGCCTTCGAGGCAGCCTTGTTCTTCCTGAGTGCCTGAAAGCTTCTGTTTGATTCCTGGAAAGAAATCAGATGTGGCCACGTTTTCTACCAATGGTTCGGACAGGTGTGACTGATAGAGGAAAACACAAAGATGGGCTCTCTTACCAAGCTGTCTGTGCTGGGAGACAGGGGCCACACTGAGCCTCGCTGTGTCGTGCTGGCATCAGGAGAGATGAACCAAAATTTTCATCTTTAATTAAACCCAGGAGTTAATTTGTCCCCTGCAATGGCATTGGAGATGTATCCACCTCCAGCACGGTGCACGCTGCCTTCCCATTCAGTAGCTCTTGCTGTGCTCCTCTGCTTCAGCTCTGAAACCAAAACCCTTCAGTCTCAGCTTTAGCTTATATTTATGTGATTGTAGTGCTGGCAGTAAAGCTTTCATGTGGAGCCAGAAGGAGATGAACATTTAAACAGGTGAAGTGACGCAGTAATTGAACCTGCTAACAAATGGGGGGAAGCCCTCTTTGTAATCATTTCTTTGCTCTGCATAATGTGTGAGTCTAAAGCAAACAGGGTTTTGCGTGGGCTGTTGATGTGTGTGTGCTCGAAGTGCCACGTTAATAATGCACATGGAAATTGAGTAATCGGCAGCTTGTCCCCCCAGCACGAACAGTGCCATGCCCAGAGTGCAGAAATGAGGAGTTCAATAATTCACACAGGGCTCTGAGCTTGGCAGAACTGTGGGTGGGTGGGTGGGTGGTCCTGCCTCAGAGTGGGAATCACCCCGAATAAAACCCTTTGGGAAGTGCAGGACTTCCTAAGCAAGCAGAGTCTGAGCTGCTGCTCTGTGTGTTTCAGCACTTCAGTTCTGCTTTCCAGGCTCATTGCATTGTTCTGGCTGGGGTGCTCTGCAGTCTCAGCACCATCCTGACCTATCAGGGTTTTGTCCCTGTGTTCCCTTTTCTGTTCTTCTGCTGCCATTGGCACTTGGGTGCTCTGCTCCCCGAGGTGCAGCACAGGTGATGGCTCTGACTCCCTCTGTCTGTCTATGTCCTTGTGTCCCTCGGCCCAGGGTGACACAGGGCACTCACAGGTGATGCTCCTCTTTGAGGATGGCTCAGAATTGCTCCTGGAGGAACAGCAGTGGAGCTCAGGATGGATCCCTGTGGGATGTGGCTTTCTCTGGGTGCCACCTCAGCTCCTCTTCCTGCCTTGTTGCCACTGTCAGGACCCTGCTCCAACAGGCACTGCACCCATGTAAAAATTCCCCTCTGCTTTCTGTTCCTGTGCATTATTGAGCAGCATCGTGGCCTCTCAGTGTTTCTGTGTTGCTGTGTGCAAATGCTGAGATGCACAAACAGTCAGTGAAATCCCCCTCTCTGCGCAGAGCTCACGGTGATTCTGTCATTTTTAATACAGCACCTAATTTACAACCCTCAGCATGCTGCTGGAGCAGCAGAACGATAACAAATTACCAACCTCATTTATTTTGTTGCATAGTTTGTTTTGTAATTACAGGAGGAGGGTGGTGGCTGGTGGGGCTGCTCTGGGCTCTGGTGGGTGTGTGTGCCTCAGGAATGGTGAACGCTCTGGCACAGCACTGAGAGCTTGGCCACCCTGGGAAGGCTGTTCCACAACTGCTTGGATGTCTCTGGCTCATAGGACAGAATCACAGACTGGCCTGGATTGGAAGGGACATTAAATCTCACCTCATTCCACCCCTCTGCCAAGGGCAGGGACACCCAGGGACACCTCTTCCTTCAGGCTGGGCTGCTCTGAGCCCTGTCCAGCCTGGCCTTGGACACTGCCTGGAAGGAGGACTGGTCATTCTGCTTTCTCCTGTGCACCGAGGGCACAACTCACTCAGCCTCAAGGGTTTGAACTGGTTTTTGAGTTAACATTGCAGGGTTTTCCTCCTGACACGGTGCCCAGGTCAGCCAGGGCAGCTGGTGTGGTACTCTGGCACTCACCCTGTGCAGCCACTGCTCACCTGCAGGATTTAAATGTGCCTCTTCATCACACTCAGGTTCTGTGAGTGTTGTGGGAGAGTGCAGGGCTGGGACGGGTTTTAGAATAGTGACATATAAATTGCTGGACTTCTCTGAAGTCTGCAAAATACTGATCTGGATGTCTATTTATTTCCTACTAAAAGCCAACCAAACTTGGGGTGTTGGTCCCCCATCTGGGTGGGACACTGGGGGAAAATGTCTGAGTTAGGAATTAACATAGATTTATATATGCAAAAGCTTTCCTAGGCAGCACTAATGTGGGTTTTCTCTGCCTCAGCCAGCCCTTTCTAGAATCTGTTTCAGGAGGCCTGGGGGTTGCTCTGAAGGTGAATCCAGGAGAAGATGTTTGCCCACAGTGGTTGCAGCACTGCAGCACCCAGCTCCATCACCTGGCAGCTCTGAGGGCCCCCAAATTCTAAGGCTGAAAGATACCACTGCAATAAATTTTTAAAGATAATTAAGTTTAAGGCAAATGGGAATTTTACTTTCCTCTCCAGCCAAGATGGACCATGGGGATGCTGGAGGGAGCCTGTGCTGCTGCCTGAGAGAGCAGCAGGAACTGGGAGAAGGGGCCCAGGTTGCCAGCCAAACTGAAAATACAGGAGGAAAAAGGCCACATGCCTCATTTTTAAATGTTACATAGTTTTAATGAGGGTTAATATTGGATTTTTTTCAGCAAAATGCCTCCCTGTGCTTTATGAAATTCCAGCCTGGCCATGGTTTTAGCCTGTTTTGTGAGTGACACTAAAGGCTTTGAGATTCAACAGTTGCCACATCCTGTGTGTTGCCAGTGACAATTGGGGCTAAAGAAAATACCAGCAGTCCCTGCATTAATCAGCAAATGAATTTGCTCTGCCTGTGCTAATATTGATTTTTTTCCTCCAGTTTTGCAAATCTTGGCTAATGAACTTCCTGGCAAGAATGCTTGCCAAAAAAGAAAAATTTGGTCAAATATTATAGAATTTTGATGGCATATGAA
The DNA here is from genome assembly GCA_025920805.1 of Petroica traversi. Classification (NCBI taxonomy): domain Eukaryota; kingdom Metazoa; phylum Chordata; class Aves; order Passeriformes; family Petroicidae; genus Petroica; species Petroica traversi. The sequence continues at coordinate 221,439 of JAHLSL010000008.1, forward strand.
ATGAGGGTATAAATCCCAGAGTATATTTGCTAGAACCCAGTTATGAAGCTCATCTTGCCAAGAAAAATATGAACTGTTATCTGACTCGCTTGCAAGTAGGCAGCAGACAAATTTCCTTCCAGGATGAGCTCAGGGAATGGCTTGGAGCTCCATAAAGGAGAATGGGGTCTCCCAGGCAAAGGCTGTGGAGGAGTTAGAACAGCTACTCTCAGTATTTTATTTACCCAGCTCCCAGTGCACGTTGTGACTGCTGAAATTCCCCTGATGGACGCAGCTCAGAACCTCCAGGTGCAATACTTGGTGTTAGAAGGCAAGATAAAGAAAATGTGTTTAATTCAGCAGCATCAGGGCCTGTGTCCTCCGTGGCTGAGCAAGGGAAGGGCAGTGTGGTCACTGTGTGTCCATGGCAGTGGTCACTATGTGTCCAGGGCAGTGGTCACTGTGTGTCCAGGGCAGTGTGGTCACTGTGTGTCCATGGCAGTGGTCACTATGTGTCCATGGCAGTGGTCACTGTGTGTCCAGGGCAGTGTGGTCACTGTGTGTCCATGGCAGTGGTCACTGTGTGTCCAGGGCAGTGTGGTCACT
>JAHLSL010000008.1:222033-248078 GCA_025920805.1 Petroica traversi
GGCAGTGTGGTCACTGTGTGTCCAGGGCAGTGGTCACTGTGTGTCCAGGGCAGTGTGGTCACTTTGTGTCCAGGGCAGTGGTCACTGTGTCCATGGCAGTGGTCACTGTGTGTCCAGGGCAGAGGTCACTGAGTGTCCAGTGGGGATGTGTCAGCCAGCCAGGTACCCCCTGATCCCCTCTCCCCCTGAAGGCCCTGGAACAGCCACTGCAGCTCCTGTCTCCAAACCCGGAGCAGCAGGAGTTGGGAATTTTTTCCAGAACTTTCCAGCAGCCCCTCTGGATTTCTGCAGGACACTCAGTGCTGTTATCCCGTCTGCTCCAGATGGAAGGACAAAAGAACTGAGCTCGTGGCCAGAGATGTGGCCGGGGGCTGGAAGAGCCTCTGCTGCACTTGATGGCATTTGAGCTATTTTAATTTGAAGCTGATTTTTTGTGTTGTCAGCCTCAATATCATCAGTGTCACCCCCTCGCTCTGCAGCACGGCCACTGCTGCTGCCACCACTGTGGCCACGGTGTCACTGCTGATAACTCCAGCCTGACATTAGAGAGATTAATTTACTATGAAAATGACCCTCAGGAGACTTGTGCAGACACAGGATGAATCATATTTGAAAAATTGCATGTCTCATTGTTTCAGAAGTTCTAATTAACTTTTTTTAGCCATCAAAAGCAGTGGCTACAGACACATCATGTCTGCCCTGTCCCTGCAATGGGATGGCTCAAGGAGCAAACCCCTCTCACCGTTCTGTGGGAGGAAGGATGATTGCTGGGCTGCGCTGGGACCTGCTCAGCCAGGCTCTTTCCATCTTGTGCACCTTCATGGTCAAGGTCAAAGAATAAGTCTTGGATAAACTTGGAGCTAAGACTTTTAATCTTTTTCTGGAAAATCCAACAATCAAATAATCAAACAAAGACTGTTTGGGACTTGTGAGACTGGAGACTTGTGAGAAATTAAACCAAACTTTAATTTTAACTCTGCAACTGTCTCAGTTTTACGATCAATAATATGCTTTTTTTTTTTTACTGAGGTTATTCTCATTTTCCTCACCGTTTCTCCTGTCACCTTTATCCAATATTCTATAAAATATGATAATACAAAACTCTGCAGTCATAGGGGCTGTAATAAGACCCAGCAGAGAGTCCAGCTGGGGAATTTCTACAGTCTCAGTGGTTTTGTCTTCTTATTTAGCCCCTTTTGATAAGCCCAAGCAGCTTCCTGCTGTAGGAAGTGGTGTCTCAGCTGTGCAGCCGAGCTGGGATGTGACAGAGATGTGTTTGAGGGGAGAGAATCTCCTGCTCACACCTGGGAGGAGGAGGTGACACAAGCACAGCATGAATTCAGTCTGGCACTCTGCAGGTGGTACAGCAAAAGGAAAGGGAAAGGGAAAGGAAAGGGAAAGGGAAAGGGAAAGGGAAAGGGAAAGGGAAAGGTGTTTCCCTCTTTCTTGCCTGGACTCCTGAGTGAGTGGTGCCTCCAGGATGCCCTTCCTGGCCCATTTTCAGCCCGAGTTTGGGTGCTCAGGGCACTTTGCAGGAGAGCTCCAGCCCTTGGTCACCCCATCCCCCAGGTGTCAGAGATGGATTCTGAGCCAGCCCCGGAGCAGGGATGGAAGTGGAGAACAGACAATTCATACATTAGGTTTCCTAGAGCAGCTTTCTGGTTTGCAAAGGAAAAAAAAAACCCAACAACCCAAAAACCTTCATCCACAAAAAAGCTTTGGGTAGCACATGTCAGAACCACGTGCACATGTAAAACATGGAGGGGAGGGGAAAACTGTTGTTAAAATGTAAATGCCAGAATTCCGTAATTTGAGTTCAAGAGATTTGAATGGCCTTGTTTTGGCAATAACCAAGCACAGGATTCCCTATTCCCCAGCGCTTGTATGGGATGGACACCTCGTGTGGCAGAGGGATCACCCCGTGCCCAGTGCCTGCTCACACCCCACACAGGGCTGTGGGCTGCAGCCAGGTGGTCCCAGTGACCTTCCAGGTCCCTTGGCTGGTGCTCACTAAACCCAGTCAGCTCTGAATGTATCTCCCCCCTCCCCATCCTCTGTGGGGTTTTATCTGGGTTTTTGTACCAGAGTGATAGGGAAAGGCAGACAGTTCTTGTCACTGACAGACACGATGTAAATGGTGATGGGCTCCTGAAGCTGTGGCCAGCTGCTCATTGGAATTTTCCCAAGGCTTACTTTTTCTGGAAATACATTTAATTCTTCCTAATATAAGTGTTTTCATCAACTTCTGTTTAAGCTGGGCGTCTATCTAGTTTGAAAATTCATCTGAGGAGTTTGGGGCAGTTATGGGCAAGGATTTTACCCAAACACCCTCAAAAGCCAGGCTTTTACACGCAGCCATGATGGACAAGAGGAGTGAGCTCCCAGGTGAATTGTTCATCCCTGGCTGGAGGCTCAGCTGTGACCCCCAAGCCCAGGCTGTGACTGCACCCTGTGTTTGGGGCTGGGAGAAAGGAGGTGCTGCCAGGTGGGGAAGGAGCCCAGGGCTCCTCCTGGGCTGGGAAACATCATTTGTGTCTCTGCTGGACAGAGAAGCTGATGCAGGAGCTCTCTCATCCTGGTGCCCACTGAGTTTGTTACTGACAGAGGAGCTGCTGCCCTGGGGCGTGAGGGGCTCTGTGCTGTGCAGGTTCGGGGAGCAGAGGTGTTAATGGGCAAAGTCATCGGTGAGCAACAAATGAACACCCCAGGCCGTGTGTCAGCAGCTCCACGGACACTGCTCCGTGCAGCTCCCTCGGAGAGAAAACAACTCTGACAACTTCTCTGTCAGAATCATGGAGACTCTCTAATGTACGAGCTGTGGGGACAGCAGCTGCAGGGACAGGGGCTGTGGGAGCTGCTGAGAGCAGCCAGCACACGGACTGATCTCTCTGGGCAGAGCAGGGCAGGAGCCTGGCTGGTACCTGCAGGGCTGAATGTACCTTGCTCCTAAGTGCCTCTGAGGTCTGCCCAGATGGCGAGCTGCAGCAGCTCTCCAAGGTCCCAATTAGTGTTTGAGCAGTGCCCCTGGTTCCTTCTGCTTTCTTACTGGCCCTGGTGCTGGGATTTTACTGCTTTTCCTCCAAGGAAATCTTTGGCTCCTGCTCTGCAGCTGCCAAGTGCCAAGCGAGCACCTGCCCGGCTGCTGCTGCCCATGCAGGGACAGCCTGGGGCTGCTGAGCACCTGCAGCACAGCACAGGTGAGCAGCACGGCACAGGTGAGCAGCGTGGCACAGGTGAGCAGCGTGGCACAGGTGAGCAGCACGGCACAGGTGAGCAGCACAGCACAGGTGAGCAGCACAGCACAGGTGAGCAGCACGGCACAGGTGAGCAGCACAGCACAGGTGAGCAGCACAGCACAGGTGAGCAGCATGGCACAGGTGAGCAGCACAGGTGCAGAGGGGAGGATACCCTGGAGAGAAGGAGCATGGCACTGGTGGCACTGGTGGCACTGGTGGCACTGGGACACAGCCCCCACCTGCTGAGGTTTAGGGCTCCCACCCCGGTGTCTCTCTCTGGCCCTGATCTGTGAGGGGGGACCTTGTGGCTCTGCACAAGTCCCTGACAGGAGCGGGCTCAAGAGGGTCGGGCTCTGCTCCCAGGGAACAGGGACAGCAGGAGAGGGAACGGCCTCAGGCTGGCCCAGGGGAGGCTCAGGTTCAATTCAGGGAAAATGCCTCCCTGGAAAGCGTTGGCAACGCCTGGCACAGCTGCCCAGGGCAGGGGTGGATCTGCATCCCTGCAAGGATTTAAAAGCCCTGTGGATGTGGCACTTGGGGATGTAGGTTAGTGCTGGGGGATGGTTGGACTTGGTGTTCTGGTAGGGCTTTTCCAACCTAAAGGATTTTGTGGTCCCAGATGTTGTGAGGAGCTGGGAATGTGCTGCAAAGCTGTTCTGAATTGACATGTCATGACAGCATGTTTAGAGGTACAGTTGGGAGAAAAATCAGCCGCAAAGGGAACTCACTTTTATTTGTCATTAATTTTGAATTGCTTCAACAGATGTTTGCTGGGAGCTGCTTTAACCTGCTTAATTTGTCTCTGAGAAAGCAAAACAGATAGCCTCAATTAAGAGACTGATTAGCAAGTTCTTTAATGACTTCCAATAGTTTTAGTCATTATTGCTGATACAGAATACTGAATCCTGGGAGCTGGGATTTAGTTATTGTGTAAAAGCCAAGACACACTGCACTTGTGTGTGTACAGGGCATCTGCTCCTTGTCTGTCTCTCTCTTGGCTTTGTGGGAAGCTGCCTGGAGTTTGCTGCAATCCATACCTGCCTGACCATGGTCCCGGCCCAGCAGGCACTGCTGTTTTGGTTTGCTTTTTTTTGCTTTTTTTTGCTTGTTTGTTTGTTTGGTTTTTTTTTTTTCTTTTTGTTTCTTTTGGTTTTGTTTTGTAGTTTTTTTTTGTTTGTTTGTTTGTTTGTTTGGTTTGGTTGGTTGGTTGGATGCAGCCTGGGGTGTCCACCATTAACAGGTTTAATCAAACCATGGCATCTCTGCCTTCCTTGCCAGCAGACACAGACACACCTCCCAGGCTGGAAGGTGTCAGGCTGCCATCCCAAGGTGCACAGTCCACACATTCCAGCCTCCCAGAGCACTCCCCATGGGGACGGCTGGAGCCACGTCTGGAGCGGGGTGAGCTGGGGAGGGCTGCAGCCCCACTCAGCTCTTGCTGTTTGCCTGGTCAGTGCCCGTCTGTTGTGTGGGCAGATTGTGCTGTCTCAAGGCATTTGGAGTGGATAATCTGATCTGTTCTTGGCTTCTCTGTCCACCTGCTGACTCCCTCGTGTCACCCTTCTGGTGCTTCATCCATCTGTCAAGAATTTGCTTACAAAATGTATTATAACAAACTACTGGGGTTCTGTGTGCACAGGGATCCTGTTCCCAGCTTCTCAACTCCCAGTAAATACCTGTGTTTGTAGTAACAGTGTTGTCCTGCACTAGTGATTTACAGGAGTGCTGTGATGCCTGGGGAGCAGCCTTTTAACATTCAGGTTTGGGAGTTTTCAGGGTTGGTTTGATACCCTGCTGTTGAGTAATACTGGTTTTCAGTGCAGGTGCTGAACACTGTTATCAAAGAAATGTATTCAGGTACAGAGCACGGTGACAGCTTCCATGGAATTGGTGCCTGTCTGAACAAGATCCTAGCTGAGGCCTGGGGCTACAGAAATCCTGCAGATTCGGGCATTTGTTATTTTCTGGGCAATTGATCTTTCATGGGGGAGGACAGGGTGACCCTGCAAGGAGTGGGTTGACTGACCCAGGGATTAAATCTTTAAATGTTATGTCCAGATAGTGAGCAAATGATACAAAACTATTCCAATGCATCCAGCACAACTAAACACAGTAGCACCTGAACAAACCCCTGAGGACAGCGAGAGGGCCAACCTAAAATATAGGTCAATGTTTTCAAATTTGGTGTAGGTTCTTTTTGCCTAATTAATCCATATCTGCCTATATGTTAATGAGAGGGAGATGCAGAAATCTGGCTGCTGCAGAAAGGTCCCTGAGGCTGAAAGAAAACACCTCCAGCTTGTGGCTAATTATTTTTTTCCTCTGGAAGAGAAGCAAACATGGAGTTTATTTGACCTGTGCACCTTGTACCAGACTCTCTTTCCAAACACTGTTCTTTAAAACAGTAATTAAAGTATTAGAAATGGGGAAGAAAATGCTGCTGGAAGCAGAGCAGGAGGGAAGGAGCTGAAGGTGGCCTGAAATCCCAGCTGCTCCACCGAGGTGTTCATGGCCTGTGGCTGTGGCTGTCAGAGATCTGGGCTGAGTTTCCAGCCTGGCTGAGTCTCCTCAGCTCTCAGGACATCTGCTGTTCCCTCCCTGAGGAGCCAAGGCCGGGAGGTGCAGCTGAGGGAGACTCCTCAGTCCCCACTCATCATTCGTGTCCCCTTCTGCACAGGCACAGGACAAGAGCTGGGATTGCCTCATTCACTGCTCTCCATCCTCCCCAAGGTGAGCTGCAGCCCTCAGGGAGCCATCAGGAGAGCTGATTTATGCAAGAATCTGTAATGAACTGGCAACAGTTATTTCTGTGGCTAATGGGAATGTAAATTTTCAGATAACATATGTTAGTAGTGATAAGCAAAATCTATGATAAGAGCACCCCCCACCAGAGAAGAAAACTCTGCTCTGGCTGCTGCGGTGATGCTGCCCCTTGCTGTCAGGAACTTCCCTGAGGATGAATTGGTGGAGTAGAAGTGGCTGCTGAGACTGAAAGTGTTTGTCTTGACACAGACCTTGTTCTTCCCAAGCAGGTGGGTTGGTGGTGCCTGTGTGTGGTGCCTCCGTTTAGTCTGGAATGGGGCAGAGAGGGGGCCTTTCTGATTTACATTCTGATTTACCTTTCTGATTTACATTCCGATTTACCTTTCTGATTTACATTCCGTTGCATCTCTGGGCTATAAATCTGGGGATGCAGTGCCCAGGCAGAGCTCCCGGTGATGCTGGTGAGAGCTGTGGCTCACAGCTGCTCCCACCAGTGACTGACGGGGGCCCAGGGGCTCCAGATGGGGCTTTGATCAGCTACGGATGGCTCTGAAATGCACACATTTGCTCCCTCCATCCTAAAGGCTTCATAACAAATTCATGGTCTCGCTCTTCAGAGCGAGGTTAAGATGTGACTGACTGAGCTGCTGAGCAAATGGCTTTGCTTCGTGGTGTTTCTATTAGGCTTGAAAGCAAGTATCACTGCCTGGCCTAAGAGGAGGTTTATATTTCATGTAATGGAGGCTGTACATCCCCATGTGCATTTGTAATGTGCTGGTGGAATTTGTCATAGGAGCATCCAGGCCTCTTAAACACGTGCTAAATTTAACTTTAAAGCAATGCTAATTCAGGGGGAAAAACCAGTATGCATCATCTGTCGTCAATCTGATAGTCTGTGATATGTGTAACCAATTGTTCTTATTTACATTAATTTGCATTGTGAAAAGCAATTTTACAGTTTCAGTCAGGCTTAATAGGCAATTTGCAGCTCGCTGCCTAATGGCGCAGTTACTTAAGCCTGCCCCGGGGTGCTCCTGAGACCTGAGAGGAGACAAAACCTTTTAAATGTTCAATTGAACAGCTTAAAAAGTCAGGAAGTCCTCAGCTGTTGGCTCTGGCCCCTGCCTGCTTTGTCATATCGACATTGATGCTTTGATGCCCTTTGATTGGGATGTGTTTTGCCCCAGACAGCCCAAACGCTGATCTGATCCTGTGGCACGAGTGGCTCCCAGCCTGCAGAGCCTCCGTGCTGCAGGGAGGGCAGGGTGAGAGTGTCCCCCAAACCTGGAGCTGTGGCATTCCAGGGTCACTGGATCTGCTACCTGTGTTTGGTGAGTGACTTTGCATCTCACCTCAGAGACCCATTCCTGCATTTATGGGCACAGGAACCACCCTGTGGAGGTGTAATAAAAGCCAATTCCACAAGATGATTGAATGAAAGCCCTTAATTTGCAGTAATTTCCCTTCAGGTTGGATGTTTAGGGGCAAATTGCAAAATAAAGTAAGCTACACTTGGGTGGGCAGCAGAGGCTGCTGTGATTTTGGCGTTCTTCAGCACGGCCTCAGAAAGGTCTTTGCCCTATCCAGGAGATTCTCATTGCCCTGAGTTGGTTTGGCTGCTGCAGAGGCTGTGGGAGAGCTCTAAGGAGCTCCCAAAAGCTGGAGCGCCACTTGAAGGTCACAGGATATTTGGAGTTAGGTGCTGTATGAAGGATACAGTGTACATGAGACTGAAGCAGGGCACTGCTGATGGACACTGGTCATGACCACAGTTGTTTCTCTGCCCTTGAAAGTCATTAACCCAGGAGCTAACCCACCACCCTAAACCATACCCCAGGTGCCACTTGGCAGTCCTAACAGGATGGAGTTTTGTAAAAAGTGCACAAAAGTTGGGCTGTTTGATCATCCTTTCCTTGGTGGAGCCAGTGGAGAGCTGGGATGCTCCCACCCTCAGGACAGCACTGGCACGTGTGAGGTCACTGGGATCAATGGCTGTGTTAGTGCAGGGGTGACAGTGACGCTCTGCCACGCTCTGCAGGCTCTGTCCCCAGCAGCTTCCAGATACGGAGGGACTGATTTTGTGCCCGTGCTGATGACACAAATAATGAATGCCCCACTGAACTAATGCAGTGCCCCCATTTGCTTCTTTGGGACCTTGCTTTGTTCCTGCTTCTTCAGGATCTTCCTTTGCTCCTGCAGGAGGTTTGAGCTGAGCAGTTGCAGCAATTCCCTTCAGAGGAGGGGACTGCAGAGATCCCAGAGCTGCAGCTCCTGGGCATATCTGGCATTTCAGCTTTGTGGGGAGGAGCAAAGAGAGAGTCAAGGGAAGTTCCTGATCAAATCATTCCATGTCCTCACCACTGAGTCCCTTATCTACAATTAGCTCAAGGGTTTGAGGCTGTGAAATCCCTGCCACTTCAGTGAAAAATAGCTAAAGTAGGACTGTGCTTTTATAACGTTTTTTGACTAGATCTGGCTAGTTTGAGGCCATCTGAGCTTTGTGATGCATGGAGGTGGTGTAGGTAGCCAAGGCAATCTGGCACTGTCTATATTTGTGCTTCAGAATAGCAGAGATCCAACCGATTTTCAGTTTTAAACTTTTTTTTTAGGATGGCCTCTGCTGTTTTCTCATGGATATATAATTAAAAAGCACGAAAGTTCAGAAGCCGAGGTGTGAGAGGTTGAAACCAGCTCATTTAAATGGGAGGTTTGGGACATATTTACAGCACCAGCATGAATCTTTACTGCCTTTTGGAGGTTCACTTGTAACACAGCTGGTATTTTTAGCTTTTTGTGGGAAATAGTGACGATTGTGGCTGCACATGGTGTGACCTGTGCTCTGTGGCTGAAAGCAGAGTCAGACCCAGGGCAGGAAAATGCTGGAGCTCCTCTTCCTCCACCCAGGCTCAGATCAGCCTTGGCGAAGGCCTGCCATGCCCCAGTGATGATTCACTGCACTCTCACGGGTGGCTTTGCTGTTGTCCTTTGCCACCAGCTCCTTTGGCATTCCTGCTGCAGTGTTTGCCAAAGACCCACCAGGAATAAGATTTTTTCACCCTGCTCTGGATTGTTCTCCTGCACTGACCAAGAAGTCCCTGCCTAAGAAAAAGGCTGTCACCCTTTTAGCCATCCACTACCAAGGTTTGGTTTGCTCCTTGCAGCTCTGGGGTGTTTGCTCAGTCCCAAGGGTGTTGGGAGCAGTTGCTGCTGTTGGCCACAAGTTTCAGAAGCAGGAGCTGGTGAAGCTGCCACCCAGTCTGGGTTCTGCTGCTTGGACACCCAGCCCTCTGCACGGCTCTGTGAGGCAGCCAGGTTTTATGTTTTGAACTCTACAGTCTCTAAAATGCAGGGGCAGTGTTTAAGAAAAAAATCAAAATAACACAGGGTTTGTGTACAGTTGTGCTCTTTTATATTTAAATCAATGACTGACAGGGACAGTTTCTAGTTTGCAGCACAGTGCAGACACAAAGCTGTTGGTTAACATTTCATCACTGCAGCCTGTGTGTACAGCAGCAGATACAGGATGGCACGTGATGGGCTCCTACTCCTCTTCCTGTGAGGATGACTTGCTGGATCCCATCCTTCTAGTAATGGACATGGGCTTTTCATCTTTCATTGATTTTTGAAAATGAGTTTCACCAGCCGAGCTGCCAGCCCTCAGGTTCCTGCTGAGCACTGAGAACATCCTTTAAAGCACAGAGGGATGCTCAGGGAAGTCTGTTAATCACTGGGATGCATAATGACCTTCACGGGGGTTGGCAGTGGCTGCCTGCAGGGGACACCCGGGCGAGTTTGTCCCCAGCCCAGGGGAGAAGCAGACACAGCCCTGGAGATGGGCACGGAGGAAGCCACAGAGATCGGGATGGGGATGCAGAGAGCACCCCGAGCCACAGAGCTGCATCAGCGCTGAATTGCTGGGCTTTGGACTGCTCCCAGCAGTGCCCAGCAGGTTGGAGCTGGCAGAGCCCCCAGAGCCAGGAGAGTCCATCTGTGCCCTGCCCTCCCTGCGGGGCTGTGGGATAAATCAGCACCGAGGGCTCAGCTCCAACAGAAAAGGGGACGTTGTTCTTTCAGGCACTGACACACACAGAGGGGTCTGGCATTTCTGTGTCCTGAAATGAACCTTGTACAGACTGCTCAGAGCAGATCTGCATGGGCTGTGCAGTGCCCGGAGTCCTTTCCAGCACTGGAATGGCCATAAGACAAATCGGAAATAAAATGAGCAGGCACGTAGTGATAGAAAACACATTAATTTATCCTGAATGCTTCTGATACCCTGAGAATCCTGGTCTCACTGCTGCCTATGATTTACTTTTCTTTCCTATCCATGGTGCTGCATCCTTTCGAGATAACTCCAGTGTCTAATCTGCTGCTGCTTTGTTTTCCTCTTTGTTTCCTCCCTGCTAGACATGGAAACAGAGAGGTGCCTCCATCAGCTCTCTTGGCAAGGCTCCTGCCTGTTCTCGGAACACCCACACCGAGCAGCTTGTCTGTGGGTTTGCACTGAACTGCTGGGGAAGCTGCTTTCTGACAAAAGTATGATTAATGATTGCTTTTGCATGTTTCTTATAAATGAGATGCTCTGTCACTAAATAAATACACAAATAAATGGGCTGGGTGTAAAAAAACATGTTTTTCACCAAAAATGACATCCTTAGTTGTAAATTTTAACAGATGCCATGAAACCAAGATATTATAATCTATTACAAAAAACCCTTTGAAGTTCTATTTTAATTAACTGGCAAAGCCATCAGAAGTCTTGGAGAGAAAATGATACGTGTGTGTATCTCAGGAATCTCTTGACTGTGATCAGGAGGATGTGATTGGCATGGCTGGAGGATGAAGTGCCTGGAACAGGAGTCAAGAGCAAAGCTGATATTTAGCAAAGCAGCTCTGGCATAGAAACCAACTGAGAAAAAAATTGGTGCCTTAAAACCCCTTCATGCTCCAGCAGCAACAGGGGAAGGAGCTGGGGCTGAGCCAGCACTTGGAGCCCCTCTGGAGCCAGCCTGGGAGAGCTCACCTGGACAGGAGAAGCTCCAGGGAGAGCTCAGAGCCCCTGGCAGGGCCTGAAGGGGCTCCAGGAGAGCTGGAGAGGGACTGGGGACAAGGGCTGGAGGGACAGGACACAGGGAATGGATCCCAGTGCCAGAGGGCAGGGCTGGAAGTGCCAGGAGAGACCCTGTCCCTGCTGCCGGGCACTGCTGCAGCCCCTGCAGGGCAGAACCAGCGCCCAGCACTGCCTGAGCCAGCACCCAGCACTGCCCTGCCTTGCTCAGCCTCTGTTCCCGCTGCAAATTCCATTTACTGTCCCCGTCTGACTGGGATTTTCTGAGTGATGTCTTCAGTACATTTTACTTGTAACGTTTCCCCCTTGTGTTAGAAGCGTTTTAGAGACGATCACATCTCCTGATGATGTGGCAGCTGCTCAGCTGGGAAGTGAAGTGCCTGAAAATGTGATCCTGCAGCCTTCCAGGGAAGTGCTGGGAAGTCCCTTCCCCCTGCACTGAGGCCTCGCTCAGAAAGATGCCCAGGTTTTTGCCCTGGATTTATCCCAACGACAGCCATTCCAAAGCTTCCCAAACCTTTTGTACTCACAATAAATATTTCTAATGCAACTTCAGAGCATCCAGAGTAAACACGTCGAGCTTGGCAGGCAGCTTGAGGAAACCTGCTCTGTTCAATCATAAGGTCAAACTGAATAAATTTCCACCTTCAACAACAATTGTGAGTGAATGTTGAAGATGAAGTGATTTTAAGTTCCTTGACAGGGAAGCTTTAGTTACATCAGGCAACAATGAGCAGTTGAAAGATGCAATTTTGGTTATAAAGAGACTACAGCAAGTACATGTTCAAAGACAAAATAATTCTTACCATTCACCACACCATAATATTTAAATACTTATGGCATTTATATAGTAAGATTTATTTCTAGAGTAAGCTGATGGCTTTGAAACTGAATCCCCACTCAGCCTGTCAGATCCCTGAGTTTCCCAGGAAGAACTGTGCAGGAAGCTCAGCTCTGTGGCAGGGCTGTCACTCAGTTCGGGAGCTCTAAGTGGCAGTAAATGGAGCTCCGGTGATGGGAGGTCGCTGCAGGGCCTTTGGAAAGGAAAGGACTATTTTGTGTCTGTTTGGAGACTTTTCTCTATTTATTGGTGAGTGTTCCCCAGCAGCTGGGTAATGGGCCTCAGAAAAAAGTGTTGTTTAAGGCAAATAGCAGTGGTTTGGGGGGGGAATAACTGAATCAAAAGTTCTGGGAAGCCACGGCTGGTCCTTAGGCATTGAAATGTATCTGCTGCTAAGAGCAAAGCAATTTTTTCTAATTCCAAAATCCCAGTTTGCGAGATGCTAAATCATCCTCGGGCTTAACACAACAGTCTCTTGGCAACTGCAGATGCTTATCTTGAAAGATTTGCTTTAACAACAGATTGAATTCTCAGAAAAGAGGCCAAACATAAAAATGTTAGAAATCAAAGTGAAAATCCAAAAGGATTTTGAGGCTTGATTTGGTTAGGCATCCAAATGTTTGGATATTTATTTGAAACTTATTCAAGCTGCTTAAATCTAAAACTGGGTAATAGGCTCTATCCCCTCTCGGTGATGGGAGCCCTGGCACATACAGTTCCAAATTGCATTGACCTTTTGGGCTGCCGAATTCTATTGCATTTTCATGTCTAATTTACTGTCCAACCCAGCCCCAAGGTCTCCAGCTTTACTGCTTTTCTAAGTTTCCATTTCCTGTCCAATATGTGCTTTCCCCCCTTGCTTAATAGGTTTCATTTTCCCCCCATTAAGTCTCATCTTGTTACTCAGAAGTTTCGGGAGTGATACAGGGGATCAGACTGACAATCCATCCCTTCTGTTATTCTTTCCTCTGTAATTCACCAGGGTCAGGTGCTTCAGAAGAGACAGGAATGCCCATAATGGATTTTCATGGAGACCTTTATGCAAAGGAAAAGCTCTCAATGTTTCTGTGCTGCTGCAGAGGGGTTGCTCTCCTCTCCCATAAAACCCAGCTGGAATAAGTGTTTCAGTTCAGCCCTGATCTACACATACCTGTTTTTCTGAATGCTGTTAAATGTTTGCTCTCAGCAACATCCATTGGCCATGAGTCCTGCAGGCTTATTCCGAAGGATTTTTGGGTGTCTGTGTGTCCAGTGGTGTTTCCTCTGATGGTACTGGTTTGATTTATTTCCTTTGCTGGTTTGCTGATTCCCCAAAGAGCTGTCACTTGTTTGTCATTAACGTGGTGTCACTTGCTTTTGAGTGCCAGGGGGCTACTGCACAATGTGACTTATAGTGCATGTCCTGCCTTGAATTTTGCACATCCTTCCTTGAATTTGAAAGTGTATTTGTACAAAATAGACTTTAAAATGCATTTCAAAGTACATTGTAAAGGACGGGAAGCTTGGGCAGTGGTGAGGGATGGGGGTTCCCTGTGCTGCTGCCCCTTGTCCCAGCACAGGTGCCAGGGGTGCCCGTGGGTGCCCAGGTGAGCAGAGGGAGCCCTGCTCCAGGCTGCTTTTGGTGCTGGAGTCAGACCCTGAAGCTGGAGTTATCTGGGAATTCATCCCCCAATTTATTTCTCTGTTTCAGCCCTGCTGGGCTGCTGGGACCTTTGCAAATGTTCCCGGCAGCTCTTCCTGTCTCCCACTCCCTTTCTTTCTCTGTCTTGGGGGCTTTTGATCCGTGCACGGGATTTGCTGGTTTAATTAATCTAATCTCTGCAGTATCATCCTGCTAACTGGAATAATTCCTGACAATGTTTTGTTGATCCCTGTGACTGCCGGATGCCAGCGAAGTGATGTGGCAGCATATGGCAGAATTTCTTATCTGTGATGGCTCAGTTTAGCATTTTAGAGGCTTTTTCAAGTCCTTTTCCTTTTAATCAGAGTTGTCTACTTGCTAAGAGATTAGGCTGGTTTTGTGTGTTTCCTCTTTGATAAAACTATAGGATTTAATGTTCTGTGAAATGCTGCCTTTTTGTTCCCACAGTGAAGTTTGCAGGAGCAAACTTCCCACAAAAATCACTGGGCAGGGAAAGACAGTGCTGGGGTGCAGGGAAAGGCAGAGGTGGGGTTCAGGGAAAGGGTGCAGGGAAAGGCTTGCCCTGAAGTATTAAGAGTTGTTGTTCATTTTTAAATGCTTGCAGAAAGGAGAATACTCTTTAATTCAGTACCTGCCTGGATCAATGCAGGACTGCTGCCAGCAGTGGCAATGCCATGATCTCAGCCCCTCAGGGGTCACACCAGAGGTGACATCCCCTCAGTGGTGTCCCTTGGCCAGAGCTGCAGTGATGATCCTGCCTTCCACGGGGGTGCTGAAGCTTTGGGGTCCCAGGGCCTGGTATTTATAGGGTGCTCTCCTTGGGAAGGAGCTCATCCCATAAAGTTTTATGTCCAAGCCACAAAGGTTGCCCCCAGCAGCCCTCCCTGGCTGTGAACCCACGATTTCTTGCTCCTGTTGGTTTTGCAGGGAGCAGGATCAGGTCCTGGCCCAGCAGAGGATGCAGTGGCACAGCCATGGATGCAGCCCTGCAGCCCTGCAGCTCTGCAGCCCTGCAGCTCTGCAGCTAATCCACACGTCAGCTAAAGTGGGTTTGATTTCGAGAAGTCTTATGGACCCCAATAAAGATCAGTAATCATTAAAATTAACCACATGCTGATTTAATCAACATATAGCTTTGTTAATTACCAGCTCTTTCTTCATGTCCATCTGTTTTAAAGATTTTAGTGAACCTGCAGCAGATGTTCATGTAAATATAATAAGCTGGTTGCCATGTAAATATAAAATTTTCAGGAGTGTTTGTGTATCAGACACCCAATTTATTTGGGCTGTTGTCAGGATCACGTCTTCAGGGGCTGAACCCAGAACTGATGATTTTGTTACAACCCACACTGGAGTTTCTGCTGCTGGCCCATCCCCTGGCTGGGCTGGCCCCACTCCTGGCCCCTTGGCTGAGCCCTGCACTTCCCCATCCCAGCAGTGCCCTGGGAGCTGCCACCCAGGAATGGAATCCCACCTGTCAGTTCATGCTCCCTTCAGGAGTATCAGCAGTAATTCCTGCTAATCTAAGTCCAAACCAAGATCATTCATTTTTTTATACAAAGCCACATTTCTACATCTTTGTATAATATTTGCTAACTGTCTAATTCTAAAAACATGCCCTTTACTGAACACAGAAAATGCTAGAGAAGCTTTTATTTCCCACCATAATTGAGTCTTACTGTGTCAAATCTTTAGACTTCAGATGACAGTGTAAATTAATAGCAAGAATAAAATCTTATAATTGAAACTGAAATGAAACTAAATCTTTCAGCTGGGATAGTGGCTCGGACTTCAGCCTGAGTGCCTAAGGAATCACTGTGTGCTTTTTAATTCTTCAGCTCCTTTCCATAAATGTTGTGACATGCTCAGAAATTTATCTTCATGATTAAGGCTACTTATCATCACAGATTGATGAGTCCAAAGTCAAAATCTTTACTTACCATTTACTCAGGAATAAATTTCCAGATGAAAATCCACAGTAAGGACTTGGTGCTCCCATGAGTCAGTCACAGGAGGCAGTGCTTTGTTTCACACCGTGGTGCAGCCTCGCTGGGCCTGGGGTGCTCAGCCTGGAAACCTTTCATTTTTATTTCAAGTAAGGTACCTGATACCTCTCACATTCCTATAATGTGAATTCACTCCTATAACATTTATTCTCCTGCCCAGAAGCTCTGGTGTCTGTTCTTGTCTAAAGAGAATTTTTGTATTTTAGACCATATTGATATTTATTTAATAGATTCCCGACCTTCCCTTCTGCATCTGCTTCCCTTCAGCCCTGTCCTTCCAGGTGTTGCATTACCCTTTTGTGCACAATTAGGAATGGCCTTAAACACGCAGGAAATGAGAGGCCATGGAATGGAGGAGGACCTTGAATTTTGTGCCTTTTCCCACGAGGGTTCTGTGGTTTGAGAAAAGAGGCTGTCAGTGAGTGAGTGAGGCCGTGTTTGGGTGCTGGGGTTGCAGGAGGGCAGAGCTGAGCCCGTGCCACTGAACCAGCCCAGCCCAAGGGCAAGGAGCCAGCTCTGGGCTGGGCTTTGGTTTCCCAGGCTGGGCTTTGGCTTTCCAGGCTGAGCTTTGGCTTTCCAGGCTGGGCTTTGGCTTTCCAGGCTGGGCTTTGGCTTTCCAGGCTGGGCTTTGGCTTTCCAGGCTGGGCTTTGGCTTCCCAGGCTGAGCTTTGGCTTTCCAGGCTGGTTTGGTGCTCCCTGCAAACATCCCTTGTGATTTACTGGGATCACACTGAGCCTCCTGCCTTTGGAGAGGAATTAAAGTCACTGTGGAAAAAACAGAAGAGATCCAATAGCATTTCTTTCTTTATAATTCATATATCTGTAATACACTTTAATTTTTCTAAGCTCCTTAAGTTCCTGGGGCAGGGTTGTTTCTGTGTCGCTGCTGAGTGTAGGAGAAGACAGAATATTTGTGTTTATTCATGCTGCAAATCAGCACTAATTTCCTGAAAAACCACATTTATTGGCTTTATTCCTTCATTTGAATAATTACAGCCAATAAATATCTCAATAAGCTGCCATTTACGAAGTAATTTTCATAAAAATTAATGTCCAGCTCCTCTGCAGGGATAAATCCCCAGGCACAGTGAGTGCAGGGCAGCTCCAGCCCGCCCGGGCTCTGCCGTCCCCATCTCCCTCTCCCTGGGAATGTTTGGTTACTTTTCCTGATTGAAGTGTTTGTTATTGTTGTTCTTGGTTGTCTTTGCGGTTTATAATGTTTAGTTATTTTACTTTTTAAATGTTTGGTTATTTTTCGGTTGTTTTACTTTTGGAAGTGCTTTCTACAGCAAGCGGCACCGGACTCTTGTGTTAGCTTAGCAAACAAATCAGAGGAGGGTTCTGCTCACTGCCACCAAATCTCTTTGCAATTGCCCCGGCGTCAGGCCATTCCTTTATTTTATCTGGGGGAAAGATCTTTATCTCTCGCTGCTCCCAGGAAGGGATTTCCTTATCAAGAGGCTGTTAGAGATGCTCCTGGACTTCTACGCCGTCTCGGAAAGAAAAAAAAAAGCCTTAGGTGGCGTGGCACCATCACATCCCAAATCTGTTTTATTTCATCGTGCTGTTTTATCTTATTTTTTAGAAAAAGAGGCTGCGAAGGGGAGGAGAGGAGCGTGGGTTGGGTGTAACATCTGTCCAGCTGTCTCCAAACCCCTCTTCCTTTGAGCACTCCTTTCTTCTGTTCCCTCTCTGCTGATCTCCTCTTTCCTGACCAGAAGCTTTCTCTGTCCGTCTGTCTGTCTGTCCTGCAGATTTGCATCCCCACCTGCCCTGCCCTGCCCTGGGGCTGGGACAGAGAAACACTCGCAGGCTGCAAACACAAACACAAATGTGGTTTTAAAGGAAATTGCCATTTCCATTGGCTGGCACTGGATAAATCTGGTCAGGACAGCAAGGAATGAATTCCAGGATCCACTTTGGGAAGCAGCAACTTGCCAGCCCCAGGGATGGGCCAGGGGCAATGGTCACCATTTGAATTAAAATAACCAGAGGGCACAGCCAAACCCAGCACTCAGAGCTTGGAATAGGCTGAGAATTCCCAGTCTGAAACACAGGGAATTACTGTAAGCCAGACTGCAGTAACTGTGTAAAAATAAGCTGGTGAATGTACGTTAAGATGCCTGCTCAGAAGTAGCTGGGATAGGAAACTATAAACCTGATGTAAAATTAAAATGAGGGATCTTCCAGTCGTACACATCACGAATTGGTCCAATGTCAACTCCATCCTTGGGAAAATGCAGATTTCAGCCCCAGAAGAAGCTCTTTTGGACCCTAGGGTTCACCAGCACCCTGAGAAGCCTCCCTGGTGCTGGAAGATTTCCTCTGGCTGGGGAAGGCTTTGTCTCCCTGTGTGGGCTGTCAGAACATCCAGCTTTGGCAAACAGCACAGGAACTCCTGCACTGCAGCAGCTGAGCTGAGCTTGAAGCTGTATTAAATCTTGACATTTTAAGGGAGTAAAATAAATAAAAACTTACTGACTGTTTCAGCAGAGGCTGAGCAGAGCCGGCTCTGCTCCTGCAGCCCAGGAATCTGAGCACAAGGGAAGCTGTTACAGGCAAGGCAATTGGGAAATAAACCTAAAAGTCAAGCTGAGCACCAAAATATTGGATCTGTTTGAAAAGGAGCCCACAGTGGCAGTCTGTTTCTGCAAGAGGAGGTTGATTACAACTGACATCACGGGACCCCACAGCCACAAAAGCTCCAGGTTCCTGGGAGTTTCCATCCCCGTGCACTGAGCTGTGTCAGCGCTGGCGTCCCCATGTCAGGGAGCACCAGGTGAGAGCTCCTCTCCTCTCCTCTCCTCTCCTCTCCTCTCCTCTCCTCTCCTCTCCGTGCTGCAATATTTCCATCTCAGCAGTGCTGAAAGAGGAACTTGCTTACTTGAGTGTGTTTTACCTCATTAGAAATAAAGGACTGCATGAAAAGAAGATTACATGCTATGGAATCCCAGTAGAATTCCTGATAAAGTCTGTGTTTTTATTAGATTTTTCTTTTTTTTCTCACATCTTTAGATGGTGACAGATGCACATAACAAAGAAAATGGAGGATCATGTACTGCATTTCTCTCTGCTTGTATTTTAATAAGGTTTTGAATGTCATTAAGCCCAAACCTCTCAAATCTTGAGCTGCAGTAGAGGCTGCGATCAGCTGCTTTTGAAATCATAAATCTGCAGAGTACAGCTGGGGAAGCAGCATTTGAAATGGCAAAATATTGTGCCTGTAGGACTAATTATGCTTTTGCAAACTTTATCAAACTGTGGCTGCTTATTCACAGTGAGCAGCACGAGGAGGGGGCAGTGGATGGCTCTGGCTGTGCCCACAAACACCCATTTTCCAGTGGATGGCTCTGGCTGTGCCCACAAACACCCATTTTCCAGTGGATGGCTCTGGCTGTGCCCACAAACACCCATTTTCCAGTGGATGGCTCTGGCTGTGCCCACAAACACCCATTTTCCAGGGAAAGGGACAGGTAAGGCCTTGTCATGATCTTGGGCTGTGCCCATCTCTCTGCCAGGACAATGGGGAATTAGAGACTCTGTGGGTGTGAAGGGTGCTGGAGTCCTGATCCCCAAATTCTCCAGAGCCCTCTCTGGTCCCCGTGGGGCAGCCGGGGTTTGGCTCCTCGCAGAGTTTATTGATAACCCAGGAAACTGAGGCTGCTGCCTCAAGGTTTTCTAAGGAATGAGAATCCAAAGTGCACATTCCCAAAGTTCCCTCTTCTCCAGCCTTGGGAGGGAAACCCTCAGCAAACACATTCCTTTGGCACACGTGAGGTTTCTCCCAGGTGTGAGAAGTTGTGCCTCTCTCAGCAGGTAAAATACTGGAATTATTCAAACTGCTGAGTCAAGGCAGAACAGCACGAGGAGAATGTCATGGATCAGCACAGAACTCCCCTGGAAGAACACCTACATTTGGAGCTCTTTTTTTTGCCTAATAAAGGTGAAGATGTAAAAAAAGCCTTTTTCTGTTTCCTTGTCTGTGTCTCTGATCTCAGTCAGTGCAATCAGCCAGCAGTGGGGGTCCAGGTTCTGTTTGAATAGGAATAATCTGGGATTTATGGATGCTCTTGTAATTTACTTGGGTTTTTTTGTGGGTGAGATTTCTCTTCCTGCCCTCTTGATCCCAGCTTTTCCTTTTTCCATTGAGTTTTTCCCTGTGCCCATGGATGTTCCTGGGTACCAGCATTATTCCCAAATCCTGTGGGAAGCTGCCCAGCCCCAGGTGAGGTGCAGCCTTGGGGAACCCCGGGTGGGATTGGTGCTTTCAGGGTCCCTCCCTGCCCTGCCCTGCCCCGTTGGCCCCTGAGCCAAGGCTGCTTCAGCAAACGGTGTCCAGAAAGCTGAGACAAAGAAAACAGGTTTTTATTCATATGCTCACGAGCACTGTGATTTGACACCACTCAGATGGGGGTCACAAGCTGTGCCCAGCTAAAGTGAGAAAACTGTGCTGGCAAATGCTTTAAAAAGCTTGAAACTATTAAATTAGAGGCAGAAGATCCTCGTGAGAGGACGGTAATATCTTTATTATTTCCTCACTTAACTGTTTTGCCACCTCTTGCACGGACTTGGTTGCAAATTAACTCTCACATTTTTCAAGGCTATGGAAGTTTTTTGACTTAGAAATACCTTCCATCACGAACAGTTTTAATACCAGATAATTTCAGGAGTTATGTGTCAGTATGAGCAGGAATCCCTGGGTAGGAGGGAGCAGGGATGCCTGGGGAGCAGGGCTGGGCTCTGTGGGTGCTGTGTTTGCCTCCTCCCTGGCAGGGCAGCAGAAATGAGCTCGGGTCTGAAGCAGTGACAGTGTCAGCCAAAGGCAGCCACGGCCACTCTCCCACCAGGAAATGCCCTGCTTGGACCTGATGGTCTCGAGGTCAATTCCAACCTTGATGATTCTGTGCTCCAAGGACTCCATTGCACTGAAATTGTGCTGTAAAAGGAGAGAGAGCAGCTGGGGTGTTCTGCAGGGGCTGGCACAGAGGGGAGGGCTGTTTGCTGTGGGCTGACAGTGTCCAGGTTTGCTGAGGGGACTGCAGGCAAAGATGTGACTTTCTGGAATTCACAGCGTGTGGAAATGCCCCTGCTCTGAGCCCCAGAGTTAGGAAAGGATGCACAATGCAACCTCTCTGCCAAGTGGATAGAAATAACAGGAATTGTCACAGGAATGGGGAAGGCAGCAGACAAACACCCATGAATGGTCTCTGGGGGAAGAAGAGGGAACAAATAAGAAAATGAAAGAGTTTGAAGAAGGGGTGAATGGAACACAGCAGCTCCTTCTGCTCCTTGCCCTGTCCCTGGGGTGGGCAGTAAGAGCCCATCCCTGGGCTGAGCATTGGTTCTCCCTCTGTTGGAAGCAGCTGAAGTGTTGCTGGGGCAGGTGCAGGCTGATTCTCAGTGGTGACAGCAAAGAGCATCATTAAACCAGTCCCCTGGGAGCAGTGGCTTTGATTTCCTGTGTGTGCAACTTTGGGATTCAGACTGAGCCTTGTTAGTGCAGCCAGTGGTGTGTGAGCTTGGTTTGGAAGGAAAGGAGGGGAAGAAGGGAGAGGAGCTGGGATTGCAGGCTGTAAAGCTGATTTCACCACAGAACTCTGCCAATCCATCCCGGGCACAGAGGCCTGGGAGCTTTTTATCTGCACAGCTAATTCTGACGAGCAGGTGCACGTGGCTCCCTCAGGGAGCAGAGGGGCTGTGTGTGAGCTGTGGTGCAGCTCCCTCAGACTGGCAGTGCCACTGCTGCCCAAACACTGCAGCTGCAGAGAGTGACAGGCAGGGTTCAAAGCATCTCCTAAGAGAGGCTGTGACAAAGTTCAGGTAAAAGCTGAGGGCCTTGGCAGGAGCTCAGGGATGTATCTCAATAGCTGCACGGCCGTGTAGGACATAGCGTTTGGTCTTGTGCTTTAAATCAATATCTTGAAGCTGGGCCAGCTTCACTTATAGTCTTTCTTTTTAATGCCATCTCATGTTTAATTACTGAGCTCAGCTCACAGTGGTTTGGCTCTTTTTGAAGTGCAGCAGCTGGCCATGGGCTCTGCAAGCAGAGCTGTGTTTGAGGATCAGGCTGAGGAAAAGGCTGGTGGAAAATGGGTAAAACACCTGTATTTCCATGGACAGTCAGAGCTCTCTGTGCGGGCAGTGCCACCCGTGATCCCTGCCCTGCAGCTCGGAGGGGAGGGAACATCCCTCAGCTCTCAGCAGGGCTGGATGTGGGGCAGACACTTGGGACCCTCAGCATTCACCCTCCCAGATCTGTCCCAGCCTGAGCACAGCCCCTGTGAGGAGCAATAAATCAGGAGCAAGGCTGGGAGCAGGGGCTGGAATGAGCTGGGGCTGCAGAGAGGATGTGCTGGAAACCTCACCCTGCCAGCGTGGGGGAAGGGGAATGCACTGCTCTGATTACAGACACTGGGCTTTATCATTAAAACTGTATAAAACCAATCTCTTTTGTGCTTTAGGGGCTCAGCCTGAGAACATTATTCGTGAAATATCCAGTTTATAAAATCATGACTCCATTCCTATGCACTGATGTCTTTCAGTGAGTGGCCCTGCAAGAGGCCAAGGCTCCATCCAAAACCTGCTGCACGTAATAGAAAAACTCCTGTTTATTTCTGCAGGCTCTGGATTGGGTCCTTAGAAAGCAATTTGGGCAGTGAGGTGAGAAATTTGGGATGACCAGAGTATCAATAACACGAGCATCAAGCTCCACTCTTTTCACTTCAGTTCACAGACAGAATTCCAGCCCAGGTGAGAGCAGATGACCTCCCGTGCTCTGCTGAGGTGGATGCAGGTACCAAAAGGTGCATTTGAAAATGGATCTTTTCAATGCATTTCTCTGGTGTGTTACTTTTGTGTATTAATTCTTAATTTCGTTGTGGATTCTGATTTTAGTTGCTGTTCTGAGACAATGCTCTGGCTGTACCAACACCTGTTAGACCCAAATTTTAATGTGATTCAGAGGGGGGGGCACTTTCTACTCTGCTGACCCAGTCTTGTGTGTGCTGGGAGAAGCCAGGGGAGCAGCAGGGATTTGTCCCAGCAATAAAAAACCCTTGTGACAGTAGGGTCCAAGTTCCTCTTTTCCTTCCAACATTTATTTCTCCAGCATTCTTGGAGAAAGCCCTGGAGACTCTGCAGAGCAGCTGTCACCCTTGAGATGGACAGGGGGATGAGCTTCATGTTCCTGGCACAGCAGATCCCTGCAAACTCCCCCTGAGTCACAGAGCCCTGGAATGGTTTGGGTTGGAAGGGATCCTCAGGATAATTTCTAATACTTTTTACTGTTGGCCAGAAATTTTGTCCTACAATAAAGTCTTGCTCTTGTCATTGCCTTGGAGCTCAGTGAAACAGGGCAGGATGATTTCCCTGGTCAGGTGTGATTGCTGCTCTGGGAGTGCTTGCTGAGGCCAGGGGAGAAATGAGAAGAATATGAATATCAGTTACAGAAAGGTTGATTCTGGACTCCCGTGGCAATTTCCTATGATAATAAGCACCCAGGAGGATATTAAAAATGTCACTTGTGCTCTAAAAGTAATAATAATTGAAATAGATTCTGGCATCTTTTGTAACAAGAGAGCCAACAATTATTACTGGGGATATTTTAAAAGAAAACAAACACATCCAATAATTAGTTAAGTGAATTGCCAATATGCTGATGCTGCTGAAATTAATCTAAAAAATATGAGGTCAGCAACCTGGTTTTGCACAATTCTATCTGGAGAGGACATTAAGAGCAGGACTGGGGTTTGCTTTGCAGGAAAGCAGAGTCACTTGAGCCTGGACTGTGACACTGGGACCTGTGGCTTCCCTCTGCTCCAAAAGGAGTTTGGGGAGCCAGGGGCTTCCTCGTGGCTCAGGGGGCTCCTGGTGCACAAATCCCAGGCTGGGCTGGAGGTGCCAGCAGGGTCAGTTCTGTGTGGTCCTTGTTTGAAAAGAAATACAAGTATTTTGGAACGGATTTTCCTGCTGCAGCCCTGATGACTGCTGTGTCAGCATTGCTTCCTCACCTCTCTGCTTTCACAGAACAACAAATTCCTGAGTGTCAGCAATGGATCTGAACCTTCATGTGTTTGAAACCCTGCCCACGTTTGATGGTGTTGAATGAGAGGTGCTGGGACATCCTTGGGGGAGCACAGGGGCTCGGGAAGGAGCAGGTCTGTAGGAGCAGCCCCGTGAGGAGGGTGGGAGGAAGGTCCCAAACCCTGCCCAGAGCAGTCAGGGATTGATTGGGATCCTGGGGACACAGGGCGGGCAGGTGAAGCTCCTGGAAGGGCAGCAGGTCAGACAGTGCTGGTGCCCTGGCCTGAAGGGTTCTTCTCTCCCTGTGCTTCCCAAACTGCCACAAGGCAAAATCCTCTGGTCCTGAGGTGCAGCTGAAGGAAAAAAAAAGCCATTTCTGGAAATGACGGCATTTCACCTGGGCAGCCCAGGAGGTGCAGGTGTGTGCAGTTACAGGGAACATGACTTTTTCTGCCCTGGGTTCAATAAAGCTCAGCTTGGAGCCTGGCAGCAGAGAGCTTTCCCAGGTACCATTGTGCTCCTAATTGCATTTTTTGTTTTTATGCACCATCAGCAAATTGTCTCAGGAGAGATTTTTATCTTTTTCTGGTTTTCCCCCATTTCCCAGAATCAGTGACACTCCCAGAGCAGCTGAGGGCTCGTTCCTGCTGCCACCACCCTGGGCTCAGCACAAACTGCTGCTCTCCATCTCCTCACACAAATGAGACACACGAACCCATTTGCTGTTGTAAGTCTGAAAACACAACCATCAGTTCTGCCTGGCATTCAGAGCAAACGAAATGTCTTTATTGCGACTTAGCCAGCCACACCACTTGTCAATTCCATGAGTTTTTTAAAATAACATCTAATGTTAACTTGGCAATGAATCCGTCTTAAGACACACAACCCACTCATGTTTTAGTTCCTCTATAAAAGAAAAATAAGCATGAGCACTATGGGAAAGCATGGATCAAACTCTTCAGTATCCCACAGAGCACAAAGAAATGGGAGCAGGAGGAACTAAAGGGTGGTGGAAAGCTGGGCAGGGGTTTCTCTGGGGTACAGCATCCTACAAGTATTTTATCTTGATCTGGGAAAAAATACCCCATTGTGGAGTGCTTATTATAGAGAATGCTTATTATAGAGAATGAGGATTGTTTGCCTTGAAAAGCAGGTTTAGGTCAGGTGGTTATGGTTTAACATTTATCTGATTTTTGGACCTTTACTGTGCTGTTAGGACCTGACTGAAGGATGCCCTTCATGCATGAACCCAATTTAAGGCACATAAACAGTCCCACTGATCTGAATTTTTACACTGATTACAGTGGGGTGAAGCACTTCTCAGTGAGACTAAAAGCAATATAAGTGTGCCCCCATTGCTCTCAGAACACAAGAACAGGATTCCAACTGCCTCTTGCTGGAAAAATCGTGACATGATACGGATTTTAGCCACTTGTGAATAAACTGAACTTCAAAGGATTTTTTTTTTTGTTCTTACTCACAAATCCACGGAAAATATACATGTTTTTGTGTTTCTGCAGTTGAGAATGTCACTGGTTCAGCCTAATTCTCTCCTCGAAACCCAGATTTCTGGAGAGGGTCCAACACCCACTCCTGGTGATTTTTCTCTCCATGGCTGCACACATTGTCATTCACACCAACGACGCGTTAACCTCTCACTTCAGAAGAGATTCTTCTGTAGCACCGACTCTGATTAGTTGTGACACAAACTATGTTATCAGTATAATTAAGTGCCCTTGTGGGTTAGCCCGTGTTGGGAAGATGCTGTGACCCTTAATGAGAGAACAGACAGGCCCAGCCTGGGGGGAGGCGAAGGCTCCCGGGACTGCTGCTGTCACCCGGCAGAGGATGCCAGCAGAGCAAAGGAATTCACCTTTTCCAAAGTGCTCTGCACAGGTCAGTTATTCCTGCAGCCCCACAGTAAGACATCAGCTGGGAAATGTCATTGGCTCCTGCCCAAGTTCACTGTGGTGTGCTGGACTAATCCTAATCCTAAACCTAATCCTAAACCCTGAACTCATCTCATTCCACCCTTTGTCATGGGCAGGGACATCTTTTTCTAGACCAGATTGCTCCAAGTCCTGTCCTACCAGGCCTTGAGCTTGGTCACTGCTCTGGAGTCTGGAAAGGGAATCTTTTCTTTGACTGGAGGGTTCAGCAGTGCTGGGACTTTGCTATGACACTGCTGGGACACTGCTGGGACATCATTGCTGTGACACTGCTGGGGCAGTGCTGTGACACTGCTGGGACATCATTGCTGTGACACTGCTGGGGCATCATTGCTGTGACACTGCTGGGGCATCATTGCTGGGACACTGCTGGGACATCATTGCTGTGACACTGCTGGGGCAGTGCTGTGACACTGCTGGGGCATCATTGCTGGGACACTGCTGGGACATTGCTGTGACACTGCTGGGACATTGCTGTGACACTGCTGGGACATCATTGCTGTGACACTGCTGGGACA
>JAHLSL010000008.1:310108-322995 GCA_025920805.1 Petroica traversi
GGGGGTCCCAAGGCTGATGGAAATGGGGGTCCCCAAGGCTGATGGAAATGGGGGGTCCCCAAGGCTGTGCCTGTGAGCCCCTCGGTGACTTTGGGGAGCTGGGGGTGTTTATGGACCGGCTGTGCCCGCTGAGCTGCTCGGGACCAGCGCCTCTGCTGCCTGCTGGGCACTGCTCTGCTCTGCCGCACTTTGGGCTCTGACCTCGTCACAGGGAGGGGTTCTGGTCCATCCCTGTCCCAGGAAGGTGGTTCTGGTCCGTTTTCCATCCCAGAGAGGTGGTTTTGGTCCATTTTCCATCCCCGGGAGGTGTTTCTGGTCCATTCCCGTCCCAGGGAGGTGTTTCTGGTCCATTCCCGTCCCAGGGCTGTGGTTCTGGTCCATTTTCCATCCCAAGGATGTGTTTCTGGTCCATTTTCCATCCCAGGGATGTGTTTCTGGTCCATTTTCCATCCCGGGGAGGTGTTTCTGGTCCATTTTCCATCCCAAGGAGGTGTTTCTGGTCCGTTTTCCGTCCCCTCCTGGGCGCCCAGGGGCCGGGTCTGTGCTGGGACCCGGGACAGGCGCGGGAGGAAGGCGGGACCTGCAGAGGGGGGAGCGGCGCTGCCCCAGGGATGCTCCCGGAGCAGCCGGGTCCGGGTCCCTGCCCTGCTCACGGACAGGGATTTTGGGAACGAGGTGTGTTTTGGGGAACGAGGTGTGTTTTTGGGAACGAGTTGTATTTTTGGGGACAAGGAGTATTTTTGGGAACAGGTGTGTTTTTGGGGACAAGGAGTATTTTTGGGAACAAGGTGTGTTTTTGGGGAACAAGGTGTAATTTGGGGAACAGGTGTGTTTTTGGGAAAAAGGTGTATTTTGGGGAACAAGGAGTGTTTTTGGGAATAATGTGTATTTTTGGGAAGCCTGTCTGACCCTGCAGAGCCTGAGGTGTCGGCTGAGTCTCTCCAGCCTCTGCAGACTCCAGGCCTGTGCTGCCCTCAGGGGAGGAAAACAAACTCAGGCTTTCCTGCATTTTGTGGAAGAAAAAACCACTTTGGCTCTCATCGTTTCAAGCAGAAATGTTTGGGGTTTTTTTCTCCTGTAGGAATGTTTCTTCTCTAAAAAGACGAGCAGCCAGGTTTTGGGCCACAGGGGGATGGACCAGCCAGGAGCACTTTTCACCACCCAGCACTCGGGGAGAGGGGGCAGAGCTGGGCTGGGAGCTCCCTGGTGCTGGAGAGGAGCAGCAGAGCCAAGGGACGAGCTCAGAATTCACTCCGAGTGTGTCAGAGATGCTCTCCCGTTTAGCCCGAGGTCTAAAAAGGACCCTCCTGCTTCCCAAACTCCCTCTCAGAGAGGAGTCTGGGCCTGGCTGGGTCTGATTCCAGTCCCAGGCCTGGCCAATGGTTTATTTAAAGGATTACACAAGTGCAATTGAAGCTCTCTACAAATCTGTCCTGCAGGATTAAGTATGGCAAACCAGATATATGCAAAATGAATTAGTTATTTCAATTGATGATTATAATGATTAGAATAAAGGACCTTAATCAGAATTATCTGCTACACAATATAGGTAGTTATAACCACAATTACAGTGCACTACTTATTAAATCAGTAATTTCAAAGGCAGCTTAATAATTATCAAGTAGATATTGAAGTTGTGCTGCTGTCTGAGGAGTTTGCTCAGCCTCGAGGAGTGACCTTGAGGGGTGTCCCCACTCCAGGAGGAATCTCCAGGCACATTCCCATGCTGGAGCTCCCTGCCATCCCCCATCCCCGGAATGTCCCAGGCCAGGCTGGGCGGGCTGGGAGCAGCCTGGAGCATGGGAGGTGTCCCTGCCATGGCAGGGGTGGAATTGGATCTTTAAAGTCCCTCCCAAACAAACAATTCTATGGTTTCAAATGTTCTTTCAATGGTTATGGGTGAGTGTTGCCCTTGGACGGGGATTTTACAACTGCAAAATTCAGCTTCTGTGATTCATCCTCTTCTCTCTTGCGAGTTTATTCTTTTTGAAATGTCAAGATTCGTCATCCTAAAAGGCAGAAATCAATCAACAAGTGAAAACAAGCACAAGGAAGTATTGTAATTTTTAATGGCTTCTCAGGCAATTAGAAATTGTCTAATTCCTTGCTTCTACTAAACCCTTGTTCTAGAAAGTTATTGGGGGAAAAAGAGAATTCCCATCTGCTTGAGGGCTTTTCCTCAGAATCCTGGAGCCAGGGGGGTGTTCCTTTGCACACAGGGTAAAAATCCATCCTTTGTGTGAGGACCATCCAGAAATACATTGTGATTTTTGGGTGGAAATGATGGGGATCAACCACAGGAGTGAAATAAAGCATTTTCTCCCCCATCTCCAGTCCTAAAGTGAAGAGTAAATATTTCATATCATTGCCTGCCTCTCTCCAGCTGCTTGTCAGATCCATCAGTGACTGCATGAATCGTCACCTCGCTGCAATTAAACAGCAAACATGGAACTGGCAGGGACCACACGGAGCCCAAAAGGTGCCGTGGCCACTGCATTTCTTGGCTCTCTCCCCAGCCTGCTCAGGACTGGCTCTGGAGTGACTCTGGAAGTGTTTACCAGCACTCTGCTTTAAGCTCAGCACTCAATTAATAAAAAGAGAAAGAGGTCATGCCCATAATTTGTGTTTGACATTGGGGAACTTGCAGGTTGTCAGCAGCATTTAAATTTTTTCTTTCCAATCTATTAAGGTGCTTAATTTCATTTTAACCTTAAAGAGTTAGGGCTGGTAGTAGTCAGCAACACTAAATTAACATTGCTGTTTGCAGTCATTAATTGCTGTGTCTGAATGGCAAAACAAAACAGAATGACAAAATAAACCCTGATTTTGCCACCTCCCAGGTAGCTGATCGGGAACAGTGGCTCTGCAATTAGGACTGAGTGATCTTTATTAACTGCCCTGTGCCAGAGAGGGGCAGCCCGTGGCCTTCTCGGGTCCCTGATTTACTGCTTTCCATTTACTGAGAGCCCGCATCAAAGCAGAGGTAATTCCCCATAACGGGGCAGGGTGTGACACAGCACAGAGTAAATTATTGCAGCTGCGTGGGGATGCTTTTGTGCAGTGACATTTTATTGATGTTTCCTCCTGGCCACTCTTCATTGCACCCAACAAAAATAAAGTGGACAAGGAAAGGCCTCGTGGAGCGTTCTGGAGAGATGATCTGAATGTTCCTGATTCCTGAACCTCTGACAGCCGTGAATGTGCGAGGGAGTGCTGCCTCCGAGGGGAAGGCACGGCAGCAAATGATGCACACTGGCAGGATTACAGGATGTAATGAATCCAAAGAAGATTTAAAAATATAATTGGAAAAGGTGTCAAAGAAAAAAATGGTTAGGCTGCTTTATCTGTTGTTGGGGCTCGAGCTCACAACCTATTAAGAGATTTGCCCTTGCCAAGGAAAAGATGAGAAGTCTCCCTGGGTCCTGTGAGTGCTGTTAAGGCTCAGGAACTGAGCAGGGGTGAGGCAGAGCTGCTGTCACGGCTCTGTTGTTGTTCTTCAGCCCCCGAGGGAAGGGAAAATCTGTTTCTTGGAAAATTCTGCTCCGCGTTCTGATTTCCTCTCCATTTCCTTCTGCTGATGGGGCTGGTGTGACGGGAAGGACGATCATGGAATGAAGGGTTTGGAGCTGCCTGCTCCAGCCTGCAGCAGGGACTGCAGCACGGACTGCTGTGCGGGATGGGGCAGGGAGCCCATCTCCCCTCGGGATGGGGCTCAGAAATGTGGGATGGGGCAGAGAGCCCATCTCCTCCCCTCGGGATGGGGCAGGGCACAGCAGTGGGATGGGGCAGGGACTCAGAAATGTGGGATGGGGCAGGGCTCAAGTGTAGG
Source organism: Petroica traversi (assembly GCA_025920805.1). NCBI lineage: Eukaryota > Metazoa > Chordata > Aves > Passeriformes > Petroicidae > Petroica > Petroica traversi. The sequence continues at coordinate 313,938 of JAHLSL010000008.1, forward strand.
ATGGGGCTGGGAGCCCATCACTTCTCCTCGGGATGGGGCAGGGCACAGAAATTTGGGATGGGGCAGAGAGCCCATCTCCCCTCGGGATGGGCAGGGCTCAGTGGGCAGCGTCTCCATGGCCAGGGAACAGCGCGATGCCTTTGCCCCCGGGTGAGGAGGCACATTTGGTGATGATTGCAGGAGCTGAGGGTGCAGCAGCCTCACGAATCATCGCAGCAACTGGTGCTGCCCTGCAGGAATTAGCCGGGGGCTGTTTCTGTACCTGGCAGGCCCCACAGACCCTGTGCCAGCTGGCAAAGTTCCTCTTACACTTAGACCCCGGCAGCTGAGGGTAAAACTGGATTCTGAGATCATCTCTGCTGGAGAAAAAGAGCCCACACCAAGGGCTTTGAAAGGAGAAGAGGAAAGGAATTTTCTTGTAACGTGGTAAAGGGCGACTGAATGGAAATGCTGAAGGTCCATAAATAATAAAATGAAAATGAAGTTTAAAAGGTGTGGTGGAGGTTTGTGTAGCATCGCTCAGGTGCAGGCAGTGCTCAGTGCTTTTTGCAGCATTTTTACTGATTATCATGCTCCAGTGACTCCTTTAACTCTGCTGTTCCTCAGCTTGGGCACTTGTGTGATCTTGGCACAAAGCAGGAGGTACAGCAGGATTTCCAGCCAGGACTGTGAGAGGTGCTGGGTTTATGCAGGAAAACTGCAGAGTTTTTAAACCAGAGAGGGTTTAGCTGTGCCCAGCTGGGTCTGGGGCAGAGTGGAGCCCACCAGGGTCTCTGTGCTGGGCACTCTCTGCTCTGCTCTGCTCACCTGAGGGCATGGGCAGCACGAGGGGACTTTGGGTTTCAGGCCTGCAAGAATGAACTGTGTGTTAGGAAATGTCCTATGGAATCATGGAATCACAGAGCTGCTGAGAGGGGAAAGAGAGGCCACTGATCCCAACCCTCCCCAGCGGGGCCAAGGCCACCCCTGAGCCTGCCCAGCAGTCCCTGGGCACTCGGTGCAGCCCTCAGGGAAATGGCACAGCCCTAAAACCCCTTCCCTTTAAACTGGGAAAGCACCAGCAAACTTTGCTGCTCCTTTTCAAACAGCCCAGGTAAAAATGATGAGATGTGGCAGAGCCATCTACCAAAAACCAGCTGGGGCTGCCAGGCCATGCCACAGGACATGGACAGCACACTTGGGATTAGCTCTGGATTGATAATCCAGGTGAGCTTTGAGGTCTTTTGATAAAGTGGATAATCTTTAAGGTCCTTTCCAATCCTAATTATTCTGTGATTTTGTAATTTACTTTTAAATATCTGAGAGCAGAATAGGAATAGCCCTGATAGCCATTAAATAATGATAAATAAAGCATTGAAAACAACCATCTAAAAAAAGATATTTGATCATGGGAGGAAGAAATGCCCCAGAGTTTCCAAATGAAAGTCAAAGTAACACTTCCAGAATCCCTGTCAGTCGCAGCCTTCCCTCTCCTGTCCTGCCCAGCAGCAGGGCCAGAGTGCCAGCCTGGGCTTGGATGGGTTTATTCAGGGGACAGTGAGCAGCAGATGAGGATAACCCCAATGTTGATGCAGACAGGGCTTGAAAATGCTTCTAAAGTTGCTGAAGAAGCAGGAAAGAAATGTGTGTTTCTTATTTGAACGAGTTTTACCTTTTTCTCGAGACAGTTGAGGAGTGTCTGGGAAATGCTGGGAGCCTGAGCAGCGCCACAAACAGATCCCTGAGTCAAATGGAAATTAAGCTTTCTGCTACATTTCTGCAATAATCCATCCAAAGAGGAGCAGGAGCTACAAACCATAACAACGATGGGAGAAATTACCCAGCCCCACCGTTTTTCCAGCACTGCTGTTAGCAGAGCACTGGATTGATGTTGTACCTATTTTTATTTTTGCTGCTGGAACAGCCTTTGTCACAGAGAGGAGGCACACGAATTTCAATAGCTCCTATGTTTTGTGAAAAATGTGGAGTGCTGCACTCATCTGACCTTTTCAGAATTTTTCATTTCAATTGCCTGGTCACCCCAGTCCTTTGCAAGAGGTTGGGCTCCCCTTTTAATGGGAAGAGGAGGAGTGCAATGGTCAACCATTCAAAATACTGAATATTAAAAAGGTCAACAGAGTATGGCATGGCAATGTGAAAATGAGACAATGCAATCCCAGATACCTCCTCGCAGTGACAAAAATTGCAGCAAGAACAGAAAATGTCACAACACAGATCCATTTCCAGAAGGGACAGGAGTGTATGATAAGTCCAGGCTGTGTTCCTGTGCTCCTGCACCTGAGCAAACCTCAGGGAAATGGGGCTGTGAGGCTCACGGGGATTTGGGATCACAGAGCCAAGGAAAGGTTTGGGCTGGAAGGGACCCCAAAGCTCCTCTCACCCACGGGCAGGGACACTTCTGCTTGAGGAGCTTGCTCAGAGCCTGAGATTCCTCACAGCCAAGTTGTGTTTGTGCAAATGATGCTGTTTGAGGGCCACAGAAACGCGCCCAATTCCAGAAAATTCTCTATTTCCCTGTCTGTGTGTGTTGTGCCATCCTGGGAACCTCCCCTCCCTGCAGAGCAGGGGCAGAGCAGCTCCCAGCTCGGCCTTTTCCCATCTTCACTGGAGTGAAAATAAAAAAAGGATTGTAAGAAGAAAAAAATGAAAACAAGGCAATAAATAAATCAAAATAGTGTTGGGAGGGGGTGGGGGAATAATTCTGAATTGTTGCAAACTGTAAATGTTTTCCTGAAAACACAGGAATAAAGTGTGAATTTTTATGTTCTGAGCCATCAGTGCTGGGGCACGGCTGGCAGAGGTGCCCAGCAGAGCTGGCACAGGTGCCCAGCACAGCCCAGCCTGGTGCCAGCACTGCCCCAGCAGCTCCATCACTGAGGAGGTGCCCAGAGCCAGGCAGGACTGCTCAGATTAACACTTCTCTTGGTTTGCTTTCCTTTTCTCTGTCAATAACCAGCAGCTCTTCATTTTCCTTTTGAAACATTTGAGAACCTGAATGATATTTACAGAATCTCACTGGTAACATTTGCTGGGCTGATTGTAACTGTACAAACACCATTTCAAGCCTTTCCAGCGTCATAAAGATGTACTTCAGTAACTATTTATTCTGCCTTAAAGAGAAAAGCCAGTGTGTGATAGAGGGAGATCTGAGCCCCTGGCTGAAGGTGCCCTGCTTGGCCAGAACCAGCCAAACACTACAGGAATTGCGGTTTTAAAATTCCAAAACCCAGAATTCACATAAATAAGCTTTGGTGGAAAGTAGGATTTCTCCCCAGCTGAGGCAGGAAGAATTAACTCACAGGAATCCTGTCCAGCAATGGAAGTGTTGGGGTTTTTCCTTTGCATCCAGAGAGAGGAGCAGGGTTACAGGGCAGAGAAAAGAAGCTGTCCCAGCCATGTGGGTTCTGTTGTTCATGGAACCACAGAATCCCAGACTAGTTTGGGACTCTGGGTTCCCCAATAAATACCATAAACCCCCAAAACAATAAAGCAATGCCTGAAAGAGGAGCTTGGCTCATCAGCCAGAGCCCCCCTCTGTGTGTGCCTGCCCTGTGGGCTGAGCAGGAGCACCCCTCGCCTAAATCTCTCTGGGCTATTCGGGGGTTTATGGGGCACAACCAACACTTCAGGCTCCATTTGCAGCCTGGTGCTCAGCAAATGCTCATTCCCACTCTGCAGGCTGAGGGAGGAGCCCTCCGGGAGGGGATGGCACAGCAGGCTCTGGGGCACCTGGAGAGTACAGAGCAGAGAGGTTTGGGTTTACCAAGGGGGCTTTCAGGAGCCCAGTGCCCCTCTGCCCATGGTGCCCCCACATGGGCGCTTCCCTCTGTCTGAGGCCCCTGCTGAGAGGTGCACACCTTCATTTATTCCTTAGGGATCCTTTGTGTTCCCTGTGCCTGCAGGTCCCCCCTGATCCCTTCCAGCCCCATTTGCCAGGCTCGGGGCTGTGCTAACCCAGACCTGCTATTTCAAACCCACAGCTGAGTCACTGACTCATCCTTCATTTCCTGCCGCAATGATTGGAACAGTTATTTTCTCCATGATAAACACTCCATGGTGGTGTTTTTTCTCCCCCAGGTATTTGTAGTTGCCTTTTTGTTCCTTTAGTTTCAAGCTCTGGTGTCACCAGCCCCTACTCAGCTCCCCTGAGAGCTCAGACCTGCTCGAGCAGCTTTGGGTGACTGGAGGAGAATAAGAAGAGCCAGAGGTGTCTGTGGGAAGGGGGATTCCTGGGAAAGGGAACAGGGAGGCCACAGAGCTCCCTTAGATCCAGGAAGAAACCTGAATTCTGGGAGCTTGGTTCAAGCTCCTCAGAGCCCCTTGAGAAGACTCCAGATCAGGCCTTTCTGAACCATCCTCCTGCTTCTCTGCTGGGTGTTAATTATTACAGCTTGCAACTCAGGAGTTTTGTTTTCAGTCACATCCTAGTTTTATTCTCAATACATCTGAATGGCAAATTATTCATTTGCTCTAATCACAGTGGGGTTAGGATCTTCGGCATGCCAGTGACAATATTAATTGCCTGGTGTGTGGTCTTCTGAAGAACAGAAGTTAGGAAGAATGACTCCACACCCCAAGTCATTAGGAGAAAAGCTCAGTTCATTATCTGGGTGTTATTATTACTAATGACATAGTAATCGACTCCATACTAACAATAAATATCTTTTTACCAGCTCGGTGTTGTATTTAATAGCCTTTTTAGCTGGCAGCTGAAGGGCTGTGCCCCCAGCTGGCCCTGCCTCTCCTGGGGCTGCCTCCTGCTCCTCTCCAGCCTGGATTCTGTATTTGGCACCGCTGCTGGGGATTTGGGCACGTCTGTGTGTCCTGGCAGGAGGTGTGCACTCAGGTCCTGGCAGGGGATGGGGCAGGAGGTGTGCACTCAGGTCCTGGCAGCACAGGGGGATGCGGCAGGGGCTGCCCCCAGGATCCCATCTCGGGTCCTGTCAGGGGAGTGGGGCCACACAGCTATCCCTGTGTCCCTGGGGCACCTCAGCACTGGGGCTGTTGGCAGAACCCGAATTTTCAAGCCTGGCTAAGAGAAAGCTCTTCTGGAGTGAACTCAGCACTGCCCAAGGGACCTGGAAACACCAAGTATGAGGCAGAACTTTTGGGCTTTTTTGCACTGGGCTCGGGTTTGTCCCACGGGAAAAGGGCTGAGCCCCTCTCTGAGACCAAGCAGAGCAGGGCTTTGTCCCCAGCAGGGAACTGAGCCCAGCTTTGTGCAGCGGGTGCTGGGTCTGGGCAGAGCTTGGGCAGCTTCCCAGCTGCAGGAGGGGAAAGGCCCATTCCCACTCCGATCTCACAGGAATTACAGCAGCTGACCTGGCTCTTGCAGTAACAGAATTATGCCGTAGAAAAGCAAGTTAGTGTTTTAAACATAGTGGAACTGTTTGTAATTTGTTTGTTTATAAAGCAAATATCTGCTTGGTACAGCATTACATTGTTGAATCACTTATTTACAGCTCCAAATACCTGTGTTATTAGCGCTGCCTGCTACTGCAAACACCAAATTAATGTTCACTTATTTCTCCACTTAGGTTGTGGAGATTGTGTTATGACTTCATCAGCGGCTGTGCTGTTCAGAGCAGCTCATTTCAGTGCAATTCCTTGTGTCATGTTCCAGACAAATGAAAGCAAAGGCCCCCCCGGATTGCAGGTGAAATCTGAAATGCTGCGTCTCCGGAGTGACGCCTTAAACAATCAAGCTGAATATGTCAGGGGACTTTTTAATGCACTGCACTGATGAAGCAAGAGTATTAAATTTATTCAACCATGAAGAAGGCTTTGATTATCCTACACCTCGGCTGTGCCAGTATGTGTTGACCATGAGTGAAAAAAAATAGGAGAAAATGAAATGTGATTAGTTCCTGATGGGCAGAAATTCCTTTAATGCCCATAACAGGGAGGGAATTCATATTAACAGCTTCCATCAAGAATTTATTTTTTCCATATCTACTCCAGAGCACAATGAATCAGTGTCTCCAAAGGCTGATAAGGTTCTTATCAATACCTGAATGGGAACAGGTGGGATGGCACAATTATTGCTGGTTTATTGTCTGCACTGTGCACAGCTCCAGAGCCCTGGAAATGCCCCCCACAATTTCACTCTGAAAACAGAAGTGGCAGCTGCTTTTGGTCATTTTTTTTGTCAGTAGATTTGATTGAGCAGATTTGGAAAATTGATTAAGTTGCAAGGCTTTAAAAATTATTTTTGAGCTGAAGCTTAACAAAAGCTTATTTTTAAGAACCCAATAAAAAAAAAAACCACCCTGTAATGCATTGAGTGAGATGTGATTATATGCAAAAGGCATTGTCAGCAGCTGGAAAAATTAGGAGGAAGTTTAAAGGCTAATTATTAATCACCTGGCTTTGCCAGAATTCATCTCCCTGTGTCCGAGGGGGTGTGGATTTGCAAAGCTGCAAATGGTAGTTTATCTGAATTATTTTTAAGGAAGGTTCTGGCGCCCACGTGCACAGAGCCGACATTTACAACTGAATTATTACAACTCTGTGTTTTACTTCTCTGCTGCCTCTGCTCTGCTTTCCCACCTGCTCGCTGTCGGTGAGGGAGAGCAGGAACTGCAACAGAGCTCACCAAGAGGGAGAAACCGAGGCTCAAACGCTCAGCACTGGCAGTGAGTGTGCTTCTCCTGGGGAGGGAAAAGCAGGGAGCTCGCAGGGAAACGTGGAGCCAGAGAGAAAATAAAATTGCACTGCTGGGCACTTGTTGGGGCCTGGCTGCCCCAGCCCTGCCCAGCCTGGTACCAGCACGGGGGCTCCTTGAGCACCCATGGTCACAGAGCCCCACACTGCTTTGGGTTCAGAGGGACCCCAAACACACCCAGGGCCACCCCTGCCATGGCAGGGACACCTCCCACTGTCCCAGTGTCCAACCTTGGGCACTGCCCGGGATCCAGGGGCAGCCACAGCAAACCTGGGAATTCCAGCCCAGCTCCCAGGGACCAATTGCTGCCCAGTCTGCCATCCATCCTGCCCTCAGCTGTAGGAAGCTGTTCCCCATGCCCTGGCACCCCCTGCCCCTGTGAACAGTGCATGGAAAAGCAGGATTTCAGCTGGATGGTGCTGGGTTTATGCCAATCCTGTGGCACCCAGGCAGCTGCTGCCTCCCAGCCCCGTGCCTGACAGATGTGAGAGCTGGAGAGCTGGAGCTGTTCAGTGGCACTCACGCTGAAGATGATAAATTCAGTCTTCATCTGGCACCTTCAAGGCTCACTTTTTTTTTTTTTATTTGAAGAGGAGCAAGCATATGGTTAAAAACACAACATTAATAACCCTTCCCTGCAAGCAAGATTGATACGTGCAGCATAAATCCTGCTGGGCTGATGTGGCTCCTGCTGGACACCGAGTGCTCCTTTTGCCACCAAGGTTTGTGCTCAGGGTTGATGCCCAGGTGAGGTTTTTCCCTTTACAGAGGTGAGAGCCTGGAGCAGGGGCAGGGGAGGGAGGTGTGGGAGCAGGAACCTCCAGCCCCAGAGTCGGGGTGTCCTGCAGCATCCCACCCTGATCCCCCAGACTGGGAATCCACCCAGGGATGTGTGACAAGGCTGGCACAGCAAAGAATCCTCTCACTCCTGGGGAAGGAGATATTTGGCCTTTATTAAGCAAGAGACCTTTTTATCTCCCATTTTCTCACAGAAATTGTGAGTGTAGGGCTGGAAAACACAGCAAGCTCAAATGGGAGCCAGGCCATTACTGAGCATGTGAAATAACTCTGGGGTATTGCAGGGAATCCGGGAAAAAACAAGGCACCCTGAGCATCAGGCAGGAAAAGGAACAAATGCTGGAGGTGCAGCCCTCGTGGAAGCCTCAGAGGTCTCTGTGCTCCCCGAGCTGAGTGCTGGCTGGAAGAGAGCTGGAGCTGCAAGAAAATAAACGTTCTCTGGTTATTTGGTTTCTCCCGTGTTCATGGAAACAAAAATTGCATTAAGGAATACCTGACTTCACTATCAATTTTTATTCCCCACAGAGCCCCAGGCAGGGCTCTTGGCTTTGGCCTCGCTGTTCAGTGCTCTGTGAAACATCCACAGCCTTTCTGCTGCTTTTTCTCCTCGCTCAGACATTGGGTACCAGGAGAAAAAACAGGCTCTTGTGTTTCCATATCTTCCTTCCTCCTTTTCAAGGGTTTTTAAGCAATGAAGAGCATCATCCCCAGCCACATTATGAAGACAAAACTGGAATGCAAAGCAAATACAAACCCCAAGTGTGGGAATATCCGTGGTGTTCTCAGTGAGCTCCCCTGGCCTGGGACCTGCAGGGGAGTGAGGAGCAGGGCCTCGATGTCCCCCCCCACACAGCAGGAGCCCGTGGTGCCAAGGCCTGGGGTGTTCCTGTCAAACACATCCCATTCCTTTCCTCTGATGGCTGAACCCTCCTGGAGATCCCTCAGCCTGCTGCCCTCCCAGCTCTGGGAGCGCTGCTGCTGCCTCTGGCCACATCGCCCTCCCTCCTTGATATCCAAATAAAAACAAATCTATCTTTAAGCATGTTTTGATTTAATTCAGCTTTCTTCCAGCTCCATTTAAGACTTAGCCCTCATCTCCAGCTCTGTTCCAGATGAGAGGAGGCAGAGGTGGCTGTGAGGAGAGGGCTGTGGGTGTTTTTGGGAAGGGCTCTTTGCAGAGCGTCCCTGGGCAGGGCTGGGTGGCCACAGTGCCCAGAAAGGGACATCTGCAGGGACGTTCTCTCTTTGCTGAGCCAGCCCTGGCTGGCAGGAGCTGTCCCTGGGCACAGGGAAAGCAGAAAACACTGGGGAAAACACGGGGGAAGGGGATCAGCCAGGAGCAGCTCCCAGGGACCATCGTGGGGCTGCTCCCTTCAGAGGCACTGTCCGTGAGCAGCAGAACAGCAGGAATCTCCTGGTGCTCGAGGGACAAACTCCATGAGATTTTCTCCCAGTGCAATGGTATTGAAGTGGGATGAGGCCAGGATGGGTTCCTTGGAGAGCTCCCCGTGCCAGGGAAGGGTTTGTGCAGCTGCTGCCCTGGAGTCCCTCTGGAATAAATAAACAGGGATGTGCTGAGATGGCTCTGGGGCTCAG
>JAHLSL010000008.1:416895-427481 GCA_025920805.1 Petroica traversi
CTGTGGGGTCCCGGCAGGCTCTGTGGGGTCTCACCAGGCTCTGTGGGATCTCACCAGGCTCTGTGGGGTCTCTCCAGGCTCTGTGGGGTCTCTCCAGGCTCTGTGGGGTCCCGCCAGGCTCTGTGGGTGTTCCCAGGGTGATGGGGCTGTGCCAGCCCAGCATAGTCCAGTTTAATGAAGATATCCCAGTTGGGGATGCAATTTATGGCTGTCACTGCCAGTGAACGCTCTCCCAGTAAAACCAGGGCTCTGCCATTCCAGGGACAGGGACAGAACCGTTCCAGGTGAGCACAGAAACCCAGCCTGTGACTGCCACAGGCGAAAATCTCTGCCAATGAACTGTGCACTGGTGGGAGACAGGAAGAGAACTCCCCGGGTCTCTTCATTTACTTTGAATAATTCATTAGCTCGCCCTCCTCACCCATGGCAGCCGCAGGTAAATCCCACTCTGGAGCTGCTAATTAGAGCTGCAGGATGAAGGGAAGCCACTAATGAGATGCAGGACAAGTTCTCCAACAATGCCGAGGAACTTGTAGGAGTGGAAAGTTTTATTGTTGGTTTTCACAGGAGGGCTGAGGAATTCACACTTGTTCCAGGAAATGATTGGATCATTTCCAGGAGGGGACAGCCAGGAGGGGACAGCCCTGGATTTGGGGTCTGATCCCAGGGGGATTTGGGCTCTGCTCCCAGGGAACAGGGACAGGAGGAGAGGGAACGGCCCCAGGGGAGGCTCAGGGGGGAATCAGCAGGAATTTCCCCATGGAAAGGGAGCTCAGGGACTGGAAGTGCCCAGGGAGGTTTGGATCCCATCCCTGGAGTGTCCCAGGAAGGGCTGGAGGTGGCACTGAGAGCTCGGGGCTGGGGACAAGCTGGGGATGGGGCAGAGCTTGGATTTGATGGTCTGGGAGGGATTTTCCAAGCTCAGGGACTCTGAGAGGGGCAGGGAGTACCTGTGGCACCAAGATGGGTCCTTAGGGGTCATCCAGACGTGTGGAAATGAAAAATAGTGCAATATTTCATATTTTTATTTTATATATATATATATAAAGTAGAAATAATAAATCTGAGTGGGTTTTTCTGGACACTTTAATGGACAAAGGCAGTGCTGAAATGTCACCTCTGTTCCAGGTGATGTTTTATAGGTGACAGCAAAACCCTGTCACCTGTGTGAGGGCCTGGGTGTGCCCTGGGCTCAGGGGGACCCAAGCAGTGAGCTCAGGGAATGAAAAACGCAGCTTTGGGTGGTAGAAATTAATATTTCTGGTGTTTGCTTCATGTAGAAACCGAATGCTGTGTGCAGAGAACACGAAATTGCCTCTGTGTTGTTCCTGTTGCTGGCTGGTTCACTACACAGAAATTTGTGATGTTGCAACACATTTAAATGTGTTTTTTTGCTGGTTGGGAACGAGATATCCAGAGATCCGTGTGGGGACCCAGAGGAGGATAAAAATACACTTTTAATGATTGTTTTCAGTGTACAAATTGCAGCTCAGACAGAAGCAGCTGCCTTGGAGCTCTTTATCTCGTTAGAGGAAATGTCTGGCAGGGCAGGGGGAGCAGCAGAGCCTCCCTGGGGCTGGGCCGGGGGGTGTGGGGAACGTGAGGGGTCACGGGATGGGGACAGAATTCCTGGCACAGAATTTCCAGAGCTGCTGTGGCTGCCCTGGATCCCTGGCCAGGCTGGACGCTGGGGATTGGGGAATTTTGGGACATTGGGAGGTGTCCCTGCCGTAGCTCTGGGTGGGATTAAAGCTCCCTCCCACCCCAAACTCCTTTGGGATTTTGTGGCTCTGGCTCAGCAGCTCAGCCCCTGCAGGTGTGGGGTGAGAAACGCTGGCAAAGATCTCCTGGAACTGCTGCTGTCCTGTGGAAATGGGGAAATGTTCACCCTGCACCTTCCTGGCAAAGGAGGTGGAGCTGAAACACAGCATAACCGGGATTTAAAATGCAAATGCCAGCTCCATAAAAAGGGTTCCAAATGAATCCTGAGGAGAAACTCCTGGCAGGCCCAGGACACCGGTCCCTGCCCCTCACAGCCTGCACAAATGCAGCACTTGTGGCACTCCTGATCCACCCAGGATTGCAAAATAAAGCTCCCAGTCTGACCCAAGCAGAGCTTGAAAACGCCTTGATTTTTGCAGGGGATGCAGAGCAAAGGGCAGGTGCTGAGCTCCAGCCTGGGGTGAGGCTTTTCCCAGCAGTGACCCTGCTGTGCTCAGCAAACCCATCAGACCCAGGCTGGGCTCCCAGCCCGGCCTCCCCGGGGCTTTTCCCTGCCCTGACCCCGGGGATCCAAGCCCAGCTCCCAGCAGCGTGAAATAATCATAAAATCAAAATCTGGGAGGGCAGCAGGGCAGGGGCAGCTCCAGCTGGGGCTGGGCTGGAGCTCTGCCCGGGGCTGAGGGACATGGGGGACACCCAGCTCACAGACAGGACATCCCTGTCCCTGCAGGAACTGTCCTGGGACTGCACGGGTGGGACAGCAGAGCCTGTCTGGGGACAGCAGGAACTGTCCTGGGGACAGCAGGACTGTCCTGGGACAGCAGAGCCTGTCTGGGGACAGCAGGAACTGTCCTGGGGACAGCAGGACTGTCCTGGGACAGCAGAGCCTGTCTGGGGACAGCAGGACTGTCCTGGGACAGCAGAGCCTGTCCTGGGACAGCAGGAACTGTCCTGGGACAGCAGGAACTGTCCTGGGACAGCAGAGCCTGTCTGGGGACAGCAGGACTGTCCTGGGACAGCAGGAACTGTCCTGGGGACAGCAGGACTGTCCTGGGACAGCAGAGCCTGTCTGGGGACAGCAGGACTGTCCTGGGACAGCAGAGCCTGTCTGGGGACAGCACGGGTGGGACAGCAGCACTGTCCTGGGACAGCACGGTGGGACAGCAGCACTGTCCTGGGACAGCAGGACCTGTCTGGGGACAGCAGGAACTGTCCTGGGACAGCACGGTGGGACATCAGGACTGTCCTGGGACAGCACGGGTGGGACAGCAGCACTGTCCCGGGACAGCACGGGTGGGACAGCAGGGCCTGTCCTGGACAGCACGGGTGGGACATCAGGACTGTCCTGGACAGCACGGGTGGGACATCAGGACTGTCCTGGGACAGCACGGGTGGGACAGGGGATTCTGTGTCCCTGTGCAGCTCCCGGGTGCTGCTGCTGCCTCTGCAGACATGAAGTCGCTGTTTTCTCCCTCTCTGCTCTCTCCCCAGTCCGAGGGTTTAATTTTGTTGATTCATGGGTTATCTAAACACGAGCAGTTCCCATCCATCAGCAGCCCAGCGCCTCTCAGAGAATACAAATGGTGTCTCCAGCAGCTGCTGAAGGCGTGGGGTGTCTGAGGTGGAAATCCACATTTCTGGGCTCTGCTCCTGGGCTTGGTTCAAGCCTCCATCCATGACCTGGCTCTCCCCCTCGGAAGGGGTTGGGAGGAGTTTCTGCTCTCTGGGAGTGATGTTCATTCCCAGGATGGGAAAAGCCAGGCTAACCAAGGCTCGGTGCTCAGAAGGGACAATTCCTTGGGAATGCACACAGGAAACTGGCATTTCCTGTCCATTGGGGCCAAGCTTTAAACTGCACACAGAGATTGCTCTGTGCTCCTTGGGGTGACAGCCCTGGAACGCTGGGGACACCCTGGAGAGCCCTGGGCAGTGCCCTGGAGCCACATCCAACCCTCCTCCTCCTCCTCAGGGGGAAACTGGGACTCCTGGGTGTCCCTGAGTGTCCCTGAGTGTCCCCTGGGTGTCCCTGGCTGTCCCTGGCTGTCTCCTGGCTGTCCCTGGGTACCCCTGGGTGTCCCTCAGTGTCCCCTGGCTGTCCCTGGCTATCCCCTGGTGTCCCTGGGTGTCCCTAGGTGTCCCCTGGGTACCCCTGGGTGTCTCCTGGGTGTCCCTGGATGTCCCTGGCTGTCCCCTGGGTGCCCCTGGGTGCCCCTGGCTGTCCCCTGGCTGTCCCTGGCTGTCCCCTGGGTGTCCCCTGGTGTCCCCTGGGTGTCCTTGTGCCAGGGGAGCTGCTGGAACCCCCAGCCCCAGCAGCCCGAGTGGATTTTGCAGAGTTTGAATAAAAAAAGTGCAGCTTCCTCGTTAGACATAATGACAAATAATCTGCACAGGGACTCGTTAGCAAAAAGTGTAATTATTGCATCTCGCATTGAAAATGATTTAAACCTCTATTCTTGACAAATAAAGCAGCTGACCCTTGATTAGAAGAGATGATGGGTGTGAGTAATTAAAGGCACATAAATGTAATACATCTTCAAAGCCTCCCTGTGCAATTTGTCTTCTGTTCCTCTTTTGAAAGCCTCTCTCTCCTGTTTGAGGTCACTTCTCCAAGGATTCTGAGTAACTGGATTATTTTGCTGGGTAGCAAATTGGAAAATAATTTCCTAACCTTGATCATAAAAGTTCTGGGCGACACCTGGGCTTCTTCACAGCTTGAGAAATCCAGCCAGAGGTAGAACTTCTGTCATTTAAAATAAAATCCCTTCCCCAGAGGTTGTTGGAGAGGAAGGTGAGCAGAAGCCGTGTTCTGGGTGTCAGGAGCTGAGGCTCTGCACTCCCAGCACTGCAGGAAAGGGAATTTTCAGCTCTTTGGAGCTGTCCTTGTCCCCAGGACAGGGCAGTGACCGACACCGAGGTGCAGAAATCCCTTCCAGCCCCGGGGAGGGAGCCGGGCTGGGGAGGGGAGAGGGCTGGGGCAGGAGAGCTGAGCTCTCTGAGCTCCTGCAGTGCCAGGGCTGCCTCGGGTTTGTACCCAGATGGGGCTGGGAAGCTGGGGAGCTTGAGCTCTGCATTCCCAGGATGGAGATCACTGAGATGCTTTTGCTTTTGCAATATTTGTGTGTGTGTGTAGGAAACTGGGCTTTCCCGTTTAGTAATTGGAATTTGCACAGGTCACAGAGCCACTGGAGGGCTCATCTTTTACTGACCTCAAATGGGTCTCCTGCTGTAAATCAAACACCCTTCAATGTGTTGGTGTTCGTGGATTAATTAATTTCCCTCACAGAGATATAAAATCCCCATTCCACCATCAAAATCTCCTCCCTTTCTGAAGTTTGCAGCACTGAAATCTTGATGCCGTGGAAATCAAAGGGCACAGGACTCTGCCACCAGATTTTTAGCAGTGGAAATCTTTGTTCCTCAGATTAGAAATCCGTGGGCTCTCAGTCTTTAAAGGAAAAGGAAATTTTTCCCTCCCCCTTGCCGTCTGGGAATGGCCAGGAGCTGGATAGATCACAAAAATGCCAAACCTGGAATGAGAGAATCATCCAAAGTCAGAGCTTTCCCAGGAAAACCAGGAATGAAGTGCTGCAGCCTGGCTGGGAAGGGCCAGACCTGGGCAGGGGCAGAGCTGGAGGCAGCAGAGCCTGGAGCTGCCACGGGAACGGGAATCGTGTCAGGAGCAGGGAGGAAAACTTGGTTTGTTACCACGGCAGAGCAGGGCAATAAATCACTGAAAGCTCAGTCCTGGGAGGCTCCAGAGAGCTGGTCCAGCTTCCCAGGGGGCTTCATCTTGGTTTGATCTCGAATGGGAAAACTGATCTGAGATCCCTCTCGTATTTTCCTGGAGAGATTTCCCTCCTCCAGTGCGTTACTGGGAAAACAGATCTGGGGTCCCCCACATTTTCCCGGAGAGATTTCCTCCTCTGGTGAATTATTGGGAAAACAGATCTGGGTTCCTCTCACGTTTTCCTGAGAGATTTCCCTCATTTCCCTCCTCCTGTGCATTATTGGGAACACAGAAGCTGTTGGGTGCCTGTGCTGAGGGATTCCCATCCCCTGGGACTGATCCCACAGCCCTCTGGGCCTTTCCTTTGTGCTCCTGCACAAAGCAGGGGTTTATTCCGGGGAAAACAGACACCTCTTCTCTTCTAAGAGACGTCTGAGTGACTAATTCGTGCTATTTCAGTGACAAATTAGTCCATTTTGCTGAGTAGCCATGTCTTAAATCCCATTTTTTGTTTCTTAGGGCCCTTCAGGTGTAATTTTTAGTCTGGCCAGCAGTGAGAGTGGCCCTGGAAGTGCCTGTGCTTCCCTCCCACTGAATTCCCCATTTCCTTCTGCAGGGGAGAGGGAACTTTGGCATCACAAGCAGGGAAACACGGCCCTCGGAGAGCAATGGAGCTCTGGGTTTTCAGGGTGAGGCTTCCCCTGGGGGCTTTGTGAGGTCCCGGGTTTGTTTTCTTCTTTAATAATTTCTCCTTTAATATCTTGTTCACCCCCAGGCACAAAGGCTTGTGCTGAGAAGGGGCAGGCAGTTGATGATGATAATGAGGAAACTCATTATCACCTGGGGATGCTGCAGGTGCTCTCACCTGGGGATGCTGCACTGCTCTCACCTGGGGATGCTGCACTGCTCTCACCTGGGGATGCTGCAGCTGCCCTCACCTGGGCATTGGCGAATGAAGGCCAGCAAGAAAAAAAGTTATTTCTCCCCTCTTCTTCTCAAAATATGGGGTTTTTTTTGTTTGGTTTGGTTTTGGTTTTTGGGGGTTTTTTGGTCCGTGTGGAGATGGTTTTGTATCCTGGGCTGATCCCACAGGGACAGGGACAGGGACAGGGACAGGGACAGGGACAGGGACAGGGACAGGGACAGGGAGGGATTGTCCCCCTGTGCTCCTGGAGAGGGGCTGGGGACAAGGGCTGGAGGGACAGGACACAGGGAATGGATCCCACTGCCAGAGGGCAGCGATGGGTGGGAGATTGGGCAGGGATTCCTGGCTGGACTGGGATTCCCAGATTTGCTGTGGCTGCCCCTGGATCCCTGGCAGTGCCCAAGGATGGGGTTGGGACACCCTGGGACAGTGGGAGGTGTCCCTGCCAGGGCAGAGCTGGCTCTGGGTGGGATTTCAGGGCCCCCCAACCCAAACCCTCTGGGATTCCCTCATTCTGTGGCTGTCACAGGTCGGACTGGGAGCTGAGGGTCCCTCTGGATCTGCCCAGGGGGATTTTCCTTTCCAGCTTTCTCTGCAGCTTTGTGTTCTCTCCTAAACCCCCAGTTCATTCTGACTGACTCTGATACAGCAAATGTAGCCAAAAAGATATTTTTCTTCATTAGGCTGGTGCCTCGTTCCTTTTCTGGCACTTTTCAGCTTTTACAGCTTGCTCTGGGAAGATTGAGCTGTTTTATTCCTACTCCATTAAAAATAAAACACCGCTGCAAACTAAATGTTGGTTTGAGAAATAAAGTGTGAGAAATTGGCTGCGATTGCACTGTGGTGGAAAAACTTCCTGTTTTATTGAGACATAATCAGTGTGGATGAGTTCTGCTGAGAGCTGAGAACCCAGGGACCTCCAGCCAAGGGGAAATGTTCCTGGAAATGCTGCTCACCCTGCCAAGAGCTCACCCAAATAGGACCTAAAATCTTCCTGATATGGACTTAGAAAATTCTTTGAATCCAGGCCCCTTCTCTGCAATTCCCACACATCTGGGAGTGCAAACCTTTCCTATTCCAATCATTTCCCCCTCCAGCATTAACGGGAAAGCATGGCCAGAATTCTTTTCTCATTATGCATCCCTTAAAAAAACAAACCCCAAACCCACAACTAAAGAGCTTTTCCTTCCCGAGCCCAAGTGTCAGTTCCAAATTCATGGGATCAGTGCAGATGGAAAGGTTTGTTCCTCCTGACAGCTGTCAGCTTCACTGGCATGCAAATTAATATTAAAGGATGACAAATGAATGACAGAGGAAATCTCGAAAAATCTTCTCAGCCCAAGACATTCGGGTGCAGACTTTTAATGCACTAAAATATGAATTGCAAGTAGGCAAATTACGGATGGATCCAGGGTTGGTTTGTGAGGGGAAGGAGCAGATCCCTCTGGCAGGCCCAGGGAAGACAAAGCAAAGCTTTTCAGAGGCCACCGGGGCACAGGGAGCTCCCAGACGTGGGGGCACTTGGGCAGCTCGGCGCAGGAAATCAAATTTCAGCCATCATTACCCAGTTATTGCTTGCTGCTTTTCACAGCAATTATTACTTTTCACAATTAATTTGTAAATATCAGCCTCTCGTGTGTGATGAGCAGAAATGGCCTCAGGCTGCTCACGCTCACCCTCTGCTTTTGGGGGGATGTTTAATTATTGCCCCAGCGTCCCGGGGAGAAGCTGTCAGAGCGTTGGTGGGAAGGAATTACCTCTGCTGGAATCCTGCACTGCTTGGTGCTGAAAAATTCGGGGCTGGAGAGCAGCACAGGGAGATTTCTGTAATTTTTCCGGATCAATAAGAGCATCCTGAGCGGCCGGAGGCTCCCAGCCCCTCCATCCCCGCCTGGGACCCGCAGGGACGCGGCTTTGTTACCCCCGGCTGGGACAGCGCTGCTCTGCCTCACTGAAACGGAATTTATCGACAGCCCAGGATCGATCGAGCCCGGCTCTCCCTCGGGCGTGTTTTCCTGCTGCTAACGAGGGAATGCAGGGGAGCCGGGCAGGATTTGTTTAATTGGCAGCCCTGGGCACCCGGCACATCCGCAGGTCCTGAGTCAGCGCTCTGGAGAGTTCAGTCCGTGCCGTGTGAGCAGAGCAATAAATAATAAATAATGAATGATAAATGCAGAGAGGTCCCTGCCCGCTGCCGGGCTCTGAGCCGTCCATGGCATTTCCCACACAGCGGCTCCTGTGCCAGGAACAGAACATTGCACTGGGCAGGAATTTCTGCTTCTCCAGGAGAGATCCATTTGCACAAAGCCGTTTCCACACGGAGTTCCACGAGTGCCCTGCTCAGCTTTTCTGATCTGTTTTTTCCTGATAGATCTGCAGTAATATTTTTAGGTGCAACTCTTGATTTGCCTCTGGCCCACACAGGGGAGGGGCTGGGTGTTTTCCAGGCAGGATTCTCCAGCAGGGCCAGCCCCGTGTCCCCCCTGCCCAGCCTGCCAGGAAAGCTCTGCTCTCCCAGCCTTGTCCTGGTTCCCTTCCTGAGCCCTGAGCCGGGAAAAGCCGGGGAGCCCGGCGGGCACTGCCTGATCCATCCCCGTTCCAGCCCTGGCATGGCCCTGGGATGGATCCCGAAGGGAAGGGAAGGGTTGGGAAGGGAAGGGAAGGTTTGGGAAGGGAAGGTATGGGAATCAGCAATTAGTCAGTAATGTGTAATTGCAGGTTTTGCACGGGCGGTTCTGCACGCCCGGCTCAGTGGAGCTCACCTCGTTCTCCACTCATTTATTTATTTCAGTGCCTTTATTTCACGCACAAATCCCCGTGTGCCTGGAGAGCAGCAGAAACCCCCAGCCCTGGGAAATGCCTGCGCTGGATCGCAATTTCCCAGGGGAGGGAGAAGAGTTCTCTCTATTTTCACTCCACGGTTTCTTTATAACGGGAATAAGCTCTTGGTAGAATATTTGCAATAAAAAGCTTCGAAATTGATTAAATGCCTGAGGTTCCTCTCGGCCATTAAGCAAAGTTGGCAGCCATTTATTGCTTTGAGCAGATCGAGGCAGCAGAGATAATCCCCTCAATGTGGGGAGTCCCTGCGAGGGAGCGAAGTGCAAAAGCAGCGTGGTGATGTCAAAGTGCTGGATTTCAGGGATGGTGCAGGAATTTTGTATCACCAGCAACGGATGCTCCAGCTTTGGGGGCTTCTGAGAAGCAGGAATTGTTTGGCCATTTATGCGACAGCAGTTTTTATTCAAGGAAGGTCCTGCCTTTTATTTCTGGTTGGTATCAAAAAGAAAAAAAGAAAAAAGAAAAATAGAAAAAAGAAAAAGAAAGAATAAAAAGGAAGGGAAAATGATCTGATAAATAGAAAGAGGGGAAAATCAGAGCTGCCACTCTGGGGCTGCCTCCCCACTGCCAGTGTCACCCAGGAGAATATTCTGTATTTTGGGTTCTGTTCCCTTGCATTGCAGCAAAACGCTACCAAACGTTTCCGAACGTGTGTGGGTGTGCACGATGAACAGACAAACACAAACCCCCCAGAGTTTCCCTGCAGCACTGGGGCTCTGGCTCCTTCCCTGGGCTCCCCAGAAGCATCACCCACACCCCGAACTGCCCAGCTCCTCTCCCGCTGTGGATAAAACTCCCTTTGTGGAGCACGCCCAGGGACCATTTCTCACTGGAGCTTTGGGATTTTCTAGGCCACTTCCTTACCCTAAATATTCTCCCTCTGCAGTCGCTGCCTGTTTGTGATAGCCCCAATTAGTCACATCTCAATGAGCCCGGCTTTAACGAGGGCTCTCTGTGAAGCTGCCTCGTTAGGGCTGAGGCTGAGGCAGCCCCTGCTCCTCCCCGGGAGAGCTGCTCACCCCTCTGCGCCTCTGAGCTCCCGTGGGTGTTCTGCCATCCCAAGGCTGCTGGTCCTTGCCTGGCCTTGGGATGGGGGCTGGAAGTGCTGAGGGAGCTCAGAGCCTCCAGGGCCGTTCAGGGGACAATTGTGGGGTGGAGATTCCATGGCAGGAGCTCCTTCTGCTGCCCCACACCTGCAGCGCTGCCAGGGCTGAGCTCTGCCGAGAGCCCGGCCCTGCAGGAGCCTGGGGTGGGACAGACCCCAAACCCTTCACTGTGACCCCAAACCCGTCACTGAGATCCCAAACCCTTCACTGAGGCCCCAACCCTTCACTGAGACCCCAAACCCTTCACTGAGACCCCAACCCTTCA
>JAHLSL010000008.1:651759-667976 GCA_025920805.1 Petroica traversi
GGAAATTCCCATAAAATATGGGAAACACCCATAAAATGTGGGACATTCCCATAAAATGTGGAAATTCCCATAAAATATCGGAAATTCCCATAAAATATGGGAAATTCCCATAAAATGTGGGAAAATCCCATAAAATGTGGGAAAATCCCATAAAATGTGGGAAATTCCCATAAAATGTGGGAAATTCCCATAAAATGTGGGAAATTCCCATAAAATGTGGGAAATTCCCATAAAACATTGGAAATTCCCATAAAACATTGGAAATTCCCATAAAACATTGGAAATTCCCATAAAACATTGGAAATTCCCATGGAACATCTGGGAAATTCCCATAAAATATGGGAAATTCCCATAAAATACAGGAAATTCCCATAAAATGTGGGAAATTCCCATAAAACACTGGAAATTCCCATGGAACATCTGGGAAATTCCCGAGGAACACGAGGGAAATTCCCCCAGACCATGTTTTAAGGACAGCAAAAGTCCCAGAGCTGCAGAATCCCAAAGCAGCTGAGCTTGGCCAGGCCTCCTGAGCTCACCTGGAGCCCCTGGGGCAGCTTGGCCAGGCCGTGTCCTGCTGGCCAGGGCTTTCTCCAGCATGGAACCCTCACGGCCTCCTGGGACAGCCCGAGCTCCACGGAGCCACTGGGGAGCCTTCTGCTGGCTCAGGAATTCCACCCGTGCTCTGTAAGGTGTTGCCTTTTGCTGGGATCAGCTGGAATTCAGGTGGAATTCCATCCGTGCTCTGCCAGATGTCCCTGGCTGGGTTCAGGTGGAATTCAGGTGGAATTCCCTCTGTCTGATGTTGTTCCTTGCTGTGTTCAGGTGGAACTCAGGTGGAATTCAGATGGAATTCCATCCATGCTCTGTAAGATGTCCCTGGCTGGATTCAGGCGGAATTCAGGTGGAATCCCATCCATGCTGTGTCAGATGTTGTTCCTTGCTGGGTTCAGGTGGAATTCAGGTGGAATTCAGGTGGAATTCAGGTGGAATTCCATCCATGCTCTGTCAGATGTTACCCTTTGCTGGGTCAGGTGGAATTCCATCCATGCTCTGTAAGATGTTGTTCCTTGATGGGTTGAGGTGGAATTCAGGTGGAATTCAGATGGAATTCCATCCGTGCTCTGTCAGATATCCCTGGCTGGGTTCAGCTGGAATTCAGGTGGAATTCAGGTGGAATTCAGATGGAATTCCATCCATGCTCTGCCAGATGTTGTTCCTTGCTGGGTTCAGGTGGAATTCAAGTGGAATTCCATCCATACTCTGTCAGATGTTGCCTTTAGCTGGGTTCAGGTAGAATTCCATCCATGATGTGTCAGATGTTTTTCCTTGCTGGATTCAGATGGAATTCCATCCATGCTCTGTCAGATGTTGTCCCTGGCTGGGTTCAGGTGGAATTCAGGTGGAATTCAGGCAGAATTCAGGTGGAATTCCATCCATGATATGTCAGATGTTCCTTGCTGTGTTCAAGTGGAATTCAGGTGGAATTCAGGTGTAACTCCATCCATGCTCTCTCAGATGTCCCTTCCTGGGTTCATTCCAGGTCTGTGTGTCCTGGAGCCTGAGCTGGGCCCAGCTCCCCAAGGCCTCCCCTCCCGTGGCTCGTGGGAAGTTGGGATTAAACCAGTTACTCAGATGAGGAGAGCAAAGCAGTTAAGCCTGGCCTAAGAGGGTGGGGAGATGATTTGGAGTGCTGCTCTGGGGCTGCCCCACGCTGATGTGGCAGGGCAGTTTCAGCAGGAGGTGTTTGTGTTTTCCTGCCAGGAAAGCTCTCGGTGCCAAGCTCTGATTCCACTGCAGGGCTCAGCGCTGGGGTTTTGCTCTGACTCATCTTTAGTCACAGCAGAGCCTGAATTTCCCACTTGGAAAGGGAAAATCTGCTCTCCAGGGGAGTTGGGTCGCTTTGGGTTCTGCACTGGAATTTTTCAGAGCTGGAGGAGAAGCAGGGAAGGCTCTGTTTGCCTCCCCTCTGATCTCTGATAAAATCCCAGTCTCAGGGAGTCGTGGATTGAGCCGTGGTTTAGGATTAAAACCAGGCCTGATTGTTTTGTGGTGCATCAACATCCTCCAAAAAGCACTGGAAACTCCTCGTGTCCCAGGGCAGGAAACCCGTGGGAAACATTGGGCTGCCCATGGTGGAAACTGGAAAAATATTTGGTGCCCTTTGTGAAAACACAAAGGAAAATCATGGAATCCTGGAATGGTTTGGGATGGGCCTTGGGCAGGGACAACTTCTACTCCAACCCTGCCCAACCTGGCCTTAAGGACATTTTTGTGCCTTGTGCAGCCCCTGCAGAGCTCCCAGGGTTTGGCTTTGTGGCCGTGAACTTTAAGCAAAATTTTTCTTTCCTCTTAAGAAAAAATCCCTTAAAGCAAAAACTCAACTGGAGAAAATGTCAAGAACAAAACCTGCTCTAAACCAGGAGGAACTTCTTTCTCCAGCAGGCTGACATCTCCTATAATCATCTCCTAAATCCAGAAGACAGGTTCTTTGTCATCTAAATAATTGCTTTTCTGCTCTCCTGGGAAGTGGCAGCGGGAGATGCTTCCCTCAGAATTCCGTCTGTTCCCAGTGGATGCTCACAGCCCTCACAGCCCAGACCCAGCAGCTCTGGCATGGCCAGATCCCGACCCCTCTCCTTTCAGAGTCTGTGGTTTTCACTCAGTGAACTCAGCAGAAATTAGGATTTCATATGCTGGGTCAGCAGTGGCAGCTCGAGTGCCAGCTCTGGGTTTCCATGGATTAAATGCCAGCCCAGCTCTGCTCTGTGGAGCTCGGGGGGGCTCCAGGCCAGGCTGGACGGGGTTTGGAGCAGCCTGGGGCAGTTGAGGTGTCCCTGCCATGGCAGGGGTGGCACTGGGTGGGTTTGGGATCCCAAAACCATTCTGGGATTCCAGGAGAGCCCTCCAGGCACGAGGTTTCCTTGCTGGGGACAAACCTTGCTGTAGGCAGGAACTCAGGATTCCCTTTCCCAGGGTCTGCTCCCCACTTCCCACTGGAAACTCTCCCTGCACCCTCCCAGACTCAGAAATTCCTGCACGGGCTGTGAAACTCCTCCTGCTGCCTCTTCCCAAAGCCTTCCCCTCTGCATTCCCAGTAAATTGCTGGTTCATCCGGTGTAAATAATTCAGGAATTGCTGTTTGCACCTTCCAAAGAGCTGGGGGGTCACAGAGGCACCTGCTGAACGTTCTCCCTGCTGGCAATGACCCCACGGGGCATTCCTGGGGCTCCTGTCCCTCCCTGCCCCTTGGGATGTGCCTTCCTGGGCTGTGGGATCGGGTCAGAGAAGCTTTGGGATGGGGTCAGAGAACCTTTGGGATGGGTCACAGAACCTTTGGGATGGGGCCAGAGAATTTTTGGGATGGGGTCACAAAAACTTTGGGATGGGGTTGTAGAAACTTTGGGATGGAGCTACAGAACCTTTGGGATGGAACACAAAATCTTTGGGATGGGGTCTCAGAACTTTTGGGATGGGGCCCCAAAACCTTTGGGATGGGGTTGAAGAACCTTTGGGATGGGGCCAGAAAACTTTTGGGATGGGGTCACAGAACCTTTGGGATGGGTCACAAAATCTTTGGGATGGGGTCTCAGAACTTTTGGGATGGGGTTGTAGAAACTTTGGGATGGGGACACAGAATTTTGGGATGGATTTGTAGAACCTTTGAGATGGGTCACAAAACCTTTGGGATGGGGTTGTAGAAACTTTGGGATGGGGTCACAAAATGTTTGGGATGGGGACACAAAAACTTTGGGATGCGGACACAGAACCTTTGGGATGGGGTAACAGAACCTTTGGGATGGATTTGTAGAACCTTTGGGATGGGTCACAAAACCTTTGGGATGGGGTTGTAGAGCCTTTGGGATGGGGACACAAAAACTTTGGGATGGGGACACAAAAACTTTGGGATGGGGTTGTAGAGCTTTTGGGATGGGGGTCACAGAATTTTGGGATGGGGACACAGAATTTTGGGATGGGGTTGTAGAGCCTTTGGGATGGGATGGGTTTGCAGGATCTGAGGGAGACCCCAGAGCGTTTCAGGGTCCCAGGGACCTGCAGGGAACACTTGTCAGGGTCAGGAGGTTCTGAACTCCAGGATGGGGCCAGGGAAACAAGGAACCCCTCTCCAGTTTTTCTGCTGGCACAGCTGCAAACTTTCCTTGCCCTTGTTTTTTTGTTGGAAGATAAATTATTGAGGCCAAAGGCTGAGCAGAAATGTCTGTTTGGCAGGAAAAAAAGCCAAGTATTTCAGAATATTTGAATGAACATTCCTAAACTTCCTCCTAGTGGCAGTGCCAGCTGTGAGGAGCTGCCTGGGGCCATTCCTGGGGGCAGGAGAGCTGGAGGTGATGGCAGGAAAGGACCTGTGATATTTTAATGTTGGTCTCTGCCTCAGTGTGGGGCTGATCCCCAACTGGAGAGGATTAAACAGGAGAAAAGTGCTGGGAGCTTGGATCAGAAATCATTTAAGCAAAACACTCTGTCTTGTTTTGAATTTTATTTGAATTTCTCTGAATTAATTTTTCCTGGCAGTGTGAGATCAGCCTTCCACCAAACACATCCCCCCTTTCCAGATTCCTCCAGTTTAAAAAGTTTTCAAGCAAAAGCCTTTCCAGCCTGGGTTTGGCAGCTGCCAATAACCAACAGTTGGAATTCCAAAGTGTTTCCTTAAAATAATTCACCTGCTGGTTGAGCAGGATGAAACCTGTGAGTCTCAAACCACCAAATTCATGACTAATGGGATTAAATTTCATAACAACAGCCCTGAATTTCACAGCCAGGAAGGCAACAAATGTAAAACACGCACAGAGCCGGAATTTAATTTTTTTTTTCCTTTCTTTGTTTCAAACTTGAATTTGGAGAGTGAGAGCTCCAGAATGTGCTGTAAATAAATATTAAAAAGGGGGTTTAAACCAAGCAAGCATTCCAGGGTGGAAGTTGTCAGATTTGTGAGCAGGGAACAAGCTGGTTAAAATACAGTTTTTATCTCTTTTTATAGATTCTGTGTTCTAAAAGGCTCTGTAACTATGGTTGCTGCTGCCTTTCTGCTCCTCTGTGCTGAGCAGAAGAATGGGGATATTTTTTGCACCTTTTGGGAGAAGGGGAATGTTTTTACTCCAAGGAAACTTGCTGAGATGAAAGGATGGGAAGGAGAGCTCGGTGTGAACTCTGCCCTGCCTTAAATCTATTTCCAGTGGGCTCCACTTGGGGATGGAAACCTGTGGATAACCCAGAATTTTATCCTTGGGAAAGGAACCTGGGGATAATCCAGAATTTTATCCTTGGGAAAGGAACCTGTGGATAACCCTGGATTATCCCAGGAAAGGAAACCTGTGGATAACCCAGAATTTTATCCTTGGGAAAGGAACCTGTGGATAACCCAGAATTTTATCCTTGGGGAAGGAACCTGTGATAATCCAGAATTTTATCCTTGGGGAAGGAACCTGTGATAATCCAGAACTATTCTTGGGGAAAGAGAAGTGTGGGAAACCTAGAATTTTATTCTTGGGGAAGGAAACCTGTGGATAACCCAGAATTATCCCTGGGGTAGGAAACCTGTGGAAAAAACCTGGATTATCCTTGGGAAAGGAAACCTGAGGAAAACCCAGAATTATCCTCAGGAAAGGAAACCTAAGGAAAATCCAGAATTTTATCCTTGGGAAAGGAACCTGTGGATAACCCAGAACTATTCTAATCCTGGGGAAAGAAAAGTGTGGGAAACCCAGAATTTTATCCTTGGGGAAGGAAACATGTGGAAAAAACCTAGAATTATTCTTGAGGAAGGAAAACTGTGGATAACCCTGGACTTTGCTTGGGAAAGGAAACCTGTGGATAACCCTGGATTATCCTTGGGGCAGGAAACCTGTGGAATCCCAGAACTTTCCTTGGGGAAGGAAAGCTGAGGAAAACCCAGAATTTTATCCTTGGGGAAGGAAATCTGTGGATAACCCAGGATTATCCTTGGGGAAGGAAATATGTAGTTAACCCTGGATTATCCCTGGGAAAAGAAACCTGTGGATAACCCAGAATTTTATCCTTGGGGAAGGAAACCTGTGGAAAACCTAGAAATATTCTTGGGGTAGGAAACCTGTGGATAACCCAGAATTTTATCCCTGGGGAAGGAAACCTGTGATAATCCAGAATTTTATACTTAGGGAAGGAAACCTGTGGATAATCCAGAATTTTATACTTAGGGAAGGAAACCTGTGGATAACCCAGAATTTTATACTTAGGGAAGGAAACCTGTGGGAAACCCAGAATTTTATTCTTGGGGTAGAAAACAAGTGGATAACCCTGGATTATCCCAGGGAAAGGAAACCTGTGGATAACCCTGGATTATCCCTGGGGAAGGAGACCTGTGGATAAACCTGGATTTTTCTTGGGGAAAGAAACCTGTGGGAAACCCAGAATTTTATTCTTGGGGTAGAAAACCTGTGGATAACCCTGGATTATCTCATGGAAAGGAAACCTGTGGATAACCCTGGATTATCTCATGGAAAGGAAACCTGTGGATAACCCTGGATTATCTCATGGAAAGGAAACCTGTGGATAACCCTGGATTATCTCATGGAAAGGAAACCTGTGGATAACCCTGGATTATCCCAGGAAAGGAAACCTGTGGATAACCCTGGATTATCTCATGGAAAGGAAACCTGTGGATAACCCTGGATTATCCCTGGGGAAGGTGAGGAGGAGCAAAGGCTGAGCCCCAGCTCTTTTGGAAGCTCAGCCCTCGATGCTCACCCTGCAGAGCTTCCCCAGGCTCTGCTCTCAGCCTCTGGAAAAGGAGATTTTTTGCCTGATTTCCAGTCAGAATTGCCAGTGCTGCTCCCTTGGCTTTTTCTCTGCCCTGCTGGGTGGTCTGTCCTCTCTGCCACCCTCTCAACGCTTTGCTGATGAGAAACCCTTTCCTGCCTCACCTTTCCCCTTTTCCTCAGGGGCAAAATTCCCAGATTATCACTGGAATAATGGGATTTTGGAGCGTTTGCCTCGCTCACACCTCACACAGCCAGAGAGGAAAGATCCCACAAGGCTGCCCTGATCCTGGTGACTCTGTGGCAGCTTTTAGTGCTCTGAATCCCCACATTTTGCTGGGCTTATCCCCATTCCCTGAGTCCATCCCCATCAATGATCCTGCGGGCAGAGAAGGAGGAATAAATAAATAAATATCCTCTCTTGAACCCAGGCCAGTTATCAATGGCCTGGGGCTCCCAGGAGCAGGAACCCTGGGGCTGGGAGAGCTCAGGAGAGGCCTGAGGGCTTTGGGGTCGTGGTGGGGGCTCAGAATTGCCCAGAAAATCCCTTTCCCTGCCCTGCTCGTGCTTTTCTCCCCTCGGAGGGTCCGGCTGTTGCTCATCTCCTGATGCCATCTGTTTTCCTGCCTGGGAGGGAGGGATGGCAGTCCCTCCAAGCTGTCCCAGCGTTTTTCCCTGGCTGGGCTGAGTTCAGATGTTCTGAGCAGCTCCTGAGGCTGGGCTGGGGCAGTGCTGGCCCAGATGGATCCCGGGGAGCTCTGGGGGTCACTGCTCATCCCGAGGCACTGGGAATTCCTGTGCTGCATTCCCACAGCTCTGTCTGCTCCCTCCTCAGATTTTGCCCAGCTTTTTTCCCAGCCCTGTCCCACCTCCCTCTATTCCCACATTTCTCTCGACTGATTTTCCATCCCCCTCTGGATTCTTTCATGTCCCACCCCAAATTCTCTTTATTTCCCTCCCCTCCAGCAGTGGCCAGAGCCCCAGTCTTGTTCTCCCTCTTTTTCTGATCCCTGTCCTCATTTTCTCATCCCTGTGCTTTATTTTCCACAGGCAGCTGACACTGAGCACAGTGAGATCCTGGTTCTTAAATTCCCTTCTCACTCTGCAGTTTTCTGCCTTTAAATCAGTGAATTTCCCCACAAAGCTGAGCCTGGGAAACCAAGAGGAGCCTCTGGATACTTTTTTTCCCTGGTTTTTGCAGCGGCTCCTGCAGAAGAGTTTTCTGCAAGTTCCTCCTTTGCAGAAACATTGGAAAACTGCAGCAACTGGGAATTCTGAGGATTGAAATCCCTGCAGGATCCTTCCAGAATCCTGAAATGCTTTGGGCTGCAGGGACCTTAAATCCCACCCCATTCCCTGGGCAATTGCAGCATCCCAGGCTGCTCCAAACCCCAGCCTTGGGCCCTGCAGGGATGGAGCAGCCACTCTGCTCTCAGGGATGCTGAATTCCCAGGCAGGGGAGGGTGTAAAATAATCCTATTTTTAGGGACATCCTTTTCTTTCTGTTAAATGAAGTCCTGATAGGACGAGTTTGTCTTTTTTAGGCCCTGGAGGGATTGGATTTTTATTTTGCCATCCGAGGACTAGGAGAAGGGATGTGTTTAATTAAATATTAACAGAATCCTCTCTGAGTTGTAAGAGCTCACCACGTGTAGTAAATCAGTGAATTCTGGTTGTGCTGTAGTCACCCAGCTCTGAGGACTTTAATGGGCATAATTCAGTGTATTTTGGGTTGGTTTGATGGCTTTTTGGAGGTGACATCCACACCCTACAAAAGCCCTTCCTCTGCCTCCTCCAGGCCTCCCAAAGAGAATCCACTCTGGATTGGAAAGGGACAAAGTGTCTCAAAACTGCTAAATTACCAACCTGCTGTAGATATTTCAGTAGAAAAGAGCATAAAACAGGATAATAAATAGAAATAATACAATTTAAGGATAAAGAGGGTGTTTTGGTGTTAGCCAGAGAGAATTGTCAAATGCCAGGGAGCACTGGGGGAGGAATTGGGCACCTTGGGACTTTGGGATTTTGTGTTCCTCATTATCAGCAGAAAGGTGGCTGGGGTAATTTAAATGGAAATAAACTGATGGAATCCTGGCTGCCCAGAGGAATTCAGAAAAGCTTCAGGAAAAGCCTCCCTTCACTGTGGGAATGACAAACAGGGATTGCTCAGTCTGGTTCTGGGGAAGGATCTGGGGAATATGAGATTGGTACAGCTCAAAAAAACCCAATTAAACCTTTATAAAATGCACCTGTTTGAGGGTTTTCCTCTGGAACAGGTGACATTTTTAACATTGGCAATTCCCGTCAGAATTAACTCGAGTTTGTTAAGCTGGGATTTGGGGGTGGTGGTGAAAATTCCAATATTCTGGGATATCATGGCTGTAATTCCAGGCAGCCCCGGGCAGACCCTTCCAGTTCTGTTTGGATGATTGGTGGCTCTGCTTTGGTTTGTGGTTGTCCAAACAATTCAATGTTTGATACCTGCTGCAGAAAATGTCCATAAAATCCCCATTCAGTCCAGAATGGGAAATTCCCTTTTTCCCTTCCTTCTGCATTACAGCTCCGTGCCCTCGGGCCAGGCTTGAACTCCTTTTCTGGAGCCACCAGAGCAGGCTGCAAATGGAAATTGGGTGGTTATTTATAAGTTGCTGCCAAAAAGGAGAAGCCCAGAGGCTCTGAGGGCCTGCATCCAGCCAAGGCAGATTCCAGCAGGTGGGAGGATGGCAAATTTATCCCGGGGTTTGGTCTGTGGTTTTTTCATGTGGCTCCAGGCTGTGGCTCTGGACATCCAGCACTTGTTGGGATTGCCCTGGGGAGGATCTCAGCCTGAACTAAACCAGCTGAGACAAGGAAAATCCTTGTGGTTTTTTGGGAATGTTTTGGATAAACAAGGGAAATAGTAAAAAAAAAAAATAAAATCCCAGAGCAAATAATTGTGGCTGAATGGGAAGGATGTGCCAAAGCCTTCCAGAGCTGCTCTGTCCCCACCTGCAATTCCCAAATCCCTGCTGTTCCCTTCCCTCGGGCTCCAGCCCTTTATTCCCAGTTTGGTGGCTGATCCCAGTTTACAACACGAGCCATCAAATTCTGCTCAGAAAGTCATTGCTAAGATTGCATAATTGGGCATTAAAGTTCTGATTATACTTTCCAAACTGCGGGACTTTGTTCAAAACCTGACATTCCAAAGCACTGAATTTCAGTGTTTGACAGCTCAGCTGTGAGGGTTTTTTTACAGAACATTTGTACCAGAAGAACAGCATGTTAATTGCCTAAAAAAAAAGAAAAAACTGGGACAGATTAATCACGGAGCAGGATACTGGGGAGAGTGTGGTTCTAGAGCCCTCTGCTGCTGGATTTGCTCATGGGAAGGGCTGGAATGGCCATCCCTGGAGGTGGCACTCAGGGACGAGGTGGGGATGAGGCTGGGGGGCTTTTCCAGCCATCCTTCTTTTCCATGGTGTCCCTGAGCATCCTTGCCACGATCCTGCTCCTCAAAGGGGGGTTCCAGCTGAAATGTTGGGGTGAGCTCCGTGTGCTGAGATGGCTGAGGGTACAGGAGAGCTGGGAAATTCTGGGAATATCCACAGGAATGGGGAGCTGGTGGGACAGAGACTCTCAAGCTGTGGTGGTAGAAAACCTGGGATCAGAACTGGGATTTTTAATGGTTCTGTTCAGGGAGGAAAAGGTTCTGTGGCTGGGTGGGAGCATCTCCCATGCTGAGGGAGGGGCAGATTTCCCAGGAACTTTGCTCGGTGTGTTCCAGAGGTTTGGGAAGTAAAGAAATGAACTTAACTTCCAGTTTGGAACCTCAGTAACCTCTGCCCCACTGGGAATGTCCCATCCCGTGGGAGAGAGGCAGCAGGGACAGGGAGGAGAGGAAAGGTCCCTCATCCCTCAGCCCTGGAGAGACCCTGAGGGGCTGGAGAGTGACCAAGGCTGGGAATGGAGCTGGGAAGGGGCTGGAGAATCCCTGAGGAGCTGGGAAGGGGCTGCAGAATCCCTGAGGGAGCTGGGAAGGGGCTGGAGAATCCCTGAGGGAGCTGGGAAGGGGCTGGAGAATTCCTGAGAGAGCTGGGAAGGGGCTGAGCTGGAGCAAAGGAGGCTCAGGGGGGACCTTGTGGCTCTGCACAAGTCCCTGACAGGAGGGGACAGATTTGGGCTCTGCTCCCAGGGAACAGGGACAGGAGGAGAGGGAACGGCCCCAGGGGAGGCTCAGGGGGGAATCAGCAGGAATTTCCCCATGGAAAGGGGGCTCAGGGACTGGAAGTGCCCAGGGAGGTTTGGGTCCCATCCCTGGAGGTGCTCAGGGATGTGTGGATGTGGCACTTGGGGACACGGCCAGGGCTGGGTGACAGCTGAACGGGCTGATCCCAAAGCTTTTCCAGCCATAACAATTCCAGGATTCTGCCACTCCAGGTCAGTGCCAGGGGTTCAGCTCTCCCTGGCACTCACGGTGTCACACTTGGTGGCTGCCCTGCCCCTCCCTGGCACTGCCAGCCCAGCAGAGCCCCCTCTGCTGCTGCTGCTGCCCTGCTGAGCTGATCCAGGGATGACACAGCTGGAAGGAGATGGAAACCCCTGGAGAGGAATCTGGGATTCTGTGGGATCCTCTGAGGAACTTGGCATGAGTTTTGTTGCTCCTGCTTAAATCCCTGTCTGTTCCCTGGTGCCTTCAGCAGGTAAATGATGTTTTCTCTGCTGCTCCTTTCGAAACCACTCCCAGCCACTGCTCCCTAAAGCAGCAAACAAAGCCCATTTCACCCCAAATTTCACAGCAGATAATCTCCTAAACGGAAGGATTACCTCAAATAAAAGCTGCAACACATCAAAGATCCGGGCAGAAATGCAAATTCCCTGATTTCCAGACAGTCTCCTGTTTGCTGGGATCCTCTCCTGCTGAAATGTCTGCAGGGTGAGCTGTCAGAGTGATTGGAATTTCTAGCAATTAACAGCATAATGATTAATTTTCAACATGTGCCACTAATGTGCAACAAATTACTGAATTCTCTCACTTCTATAAAAAGAATCCGAGGTTTTCCTTGGGGTTATGCAAGAATTGTCTGTAGGGAGAGCAGGACACAGATTTTCATCATCAAACCAACCCCAACAGCTGCTTTTGTTGTCACTGAAATGTCTTTGCAATTGGAATCATCATCACCTGGGGTTATCCAAAAAACATGGGCTCAGAAAATCTCCTTTAGGAAGGAATTTCGAGGAAGGAAATTTGGAATTTCCAGGCAAGGCAAGTAGTAACCTTTGAAATCAATGAGTATCTTATCAGAAAATATAAATATTTGCTTTTATATCCCAAAGGTGGAAGGTCTGGGCACTCAAAACTGATTCTTGGTGGAAATAATTCTTCAATTTTACTTTACCCTTTTCTTCACTTTTCTCAGATCTCAAGGTGTTCAAATCCCAAGGGCCCTCCCAGCAAAGCCAGGGAAAGTTGCCCTCATTAATATTCCCAGGAGACAAAGGCTGAAATCTGATTTTTCATGCTTGGTTATTTTATTTTAGGATTAGCCAAATCTGAGTGTGAACCTGAATGCAGCCCATTGTAGTGGGAACGTAATGAAGAGAATTCAATTATCAGCATTAAATGGCATTTCTGGGAGGGATACGCTGCTTTATCTGGGAATTTGTGTGCAGGGAAACAATTGAGATAATATTTCACACCCCTCCCTTTGATAAGACCAATTCCCCTTTGGAAGCTCCCTAATAATTCTGTTATTGTGACTTCAGAGCTGGAGTTTCATAATCTTTCAGGAAGATTAATGAAGATTATTACCAATGGCTTATCCAACCTGAATAAATCCCTAATTTTGCTCTGTTTCCAATTAGGAACAGAGCAGTGACATTCCTGCCTCCCTCCCTCACCTGGATCTGGGGGAAATTTGGGAGAAAACGCTTTCTTGGGTGTGAAAAGTGCAACTGGAATGAAATGGAGCAGCTTCCATGGAGACTGCCAGGATTGCTGAGGCTGGAAAAGCCTCCCAAGGTCACGGAGTCCACCCTGGGACTGATCCCTTTCAATGTTTTTTTGGGAGATTGAAGATTCCAGCCCTTCCCTGGGCAGGGACACCTCCCCAGTGCTCCCAGCCTGGCCCTGGGCACTGCCAGGGATCCAGGGGCAGCCCCAAAAATCTGGGAATTCCAGCCCAGTTTCCATCCAGCCCTGCCCTCTGCCCTGGGATCCATTCCCTGTGTGCTGTCCCTGCAGGGAATTCTCTCTGTCCGTGTTTCCTGCAGCTCCTCCAGGCCCTGCAAGGCCACCCTGAGCTCACCCAAAGCTTCTCCTCTCCAGCTGAACAATCCCAGCTGTGCCAGCCTTTCCAAGTTCTTATATTCGGGATTTCTCAGTACCTTTCCTCCAGCAGAGCTGCTCCAGCCCTGGGCTCATCCTGGAGCCCCCTCTGGGCTCCCTGAGCAGCTCAGCTCCTCCCTGAGCTGGGGCAGCTCTGCAGGTGGGGTCTCACCTGAGAGGGGCAGGATCCAGGCTGGGAATGCTCCTTCCCACCCGGCATCTCCTGGAGGAGTCAAGCAGGTTTTTCAGGATGGGAAATGCAGCTTTTCAGGCACAGAATCAGCAGATTCCACCTTTCCTGAACGGGAAAACGGGGAGGAAATGCAAAACAGCAGCAAGGGCTGAGGTCAGGGCTACACAATTCCCAAACCACCAGCATGGGATTGTGGCTGGAGACAGATTTTGGGATAAAGAATGAGAGGAAGAGGTGGTGAGAGCTGCAAAACTCACAAAGCAAAGAACCAAAGTGCTGAAAACTCCCAGTTCCGTGCAGAGCTGGTGCCCACGGAGCTGCAGCTCACAGAAAGGTGAGCAGCAAAATTTCAAACCAAAAACCCCGATGAGGAGGTGGCAAAGCTGTGGAAAGGTTCCACGTGGCTGTAAATGCAGGGAGAACCTTCCTCCCTTCCTCCAAAGCTGTGAATTATTCACTGGCTTGTGTTTCTAATTGAAATGTGGTGCTGGAAATGGAGATGGCTCCGGGAGCTTTGAAGTTCCCTAATTATTGCAGTGACCCCGAGTGAAACTGGACACTGTGGAAATGAGGCAGGCACAGAATTAATTAAAGGGAGAGAGGAAATGAAAGTGGATGTCTGGCCAGTGCCAGGAGAAAATCCAGGGGGAAAATGCTTTGGATGAAGGAGATTTGGGGTTGTTTTCTTTTTTAATTCCAACTTTCAGCTCAGCTTTGTTCCGTTTCTGGTGTGTGGTCGCTGTTATCAAATCTCTTTTGGAAGAGAAAATGTAAATTCTGGGGTGTTGGAACAAACTGGGAAATCCCCAGGGCCTTCCTGAAGTCAGAGGAGGGAGCAGCTACCCTGGAAAACCTTCCAGGAATCCTGGAAAATGCTCCAGAAAGGGCTCCTGCTTTCCAGACTTTGGGGATTTGGAGAAAATAAGGATTTGCTTTAAAGAAGAGGAGCTTTAGATTGGATTTTTATTGGAGATTTCAAGGGGACTCTGGGAAGGAATTCCATATTAATGGCATTGATTGTGCTGCCAATAAGAGAACAGGAGCAGAAAAACCTCAGGAGACACTGGAGAGAATTCCCTGCTGCTCTGGAAATAATCCCTATTTTCTGAACATTTCTGGAAATGTTTTCCTGCTCATCCCAGCCCTGCCATTCCCATCCCAAATTCTGATATTGGGGATTTCTCAGTAACTTTCTGGCTCTGCCAGGTCCCTGCAGCTGGGATTTCCTGGGGTTTCTGGATGCAATTGGGGTTTGGTGTTTGCTGCCGGGTCAGACAGCTCAGGGGGTCCCTGAGAACCCAGACCCTGCTGGGTTTGACCTGATTGAATTCTGGCTCTGGTGGCATCAGCTCCCTGAGACACCAACAATTCCATGAAGTGTCCCATGGAAAATAAATCTGGGAGAAAAATTAAATCCATCATTAATGTATCCTAAAAAAAAGTGAATTAAAAACTGGTTTATCCTGATAATTGCACAGAGGGGAATTCTGGAGCTTTTTGCAGCTGCATTTTCACCACCCCTGTTTGCACCCCTGCCTTGGCTCTTCCTGGGTGAGCCTGCAGAGCTCTGTCTTTGCAGCAGGTGAGGGAAACTTCTCCTCCTGATAAACAGGGATTCCTATCTGGCTGCACAAAAGGCCCATTAATTGAGAGGGGATTGTGTTTTATTGTAACTGATTTCCATGAAGCTCCTGTTTGCCTCACATGAAGGAGTTTCTTTGTAAGACAATGATGATGAGCTGCTTGCTGGAGCTGAAAAGGAGCAGGTTGTGTTTGTGCTGCTTTCCTCCTTTATCTGCCTTTATTCCAGGAATAATCTGATTTTTGAGCTCTTTTGGAGTGGCTGGTCTTCCTGTGCAATGGGTGACATTGGGCAATGACCTCAGGACTCAGCTGGGGGGAATTTAAGTTTTTCCAGGAGTTAAAAGGGGAACAGCTCTGGTGTTTCCAGGGGATGAGGAATCCCTTCAGGGATTAAGGAATGGATGGAGCTGCTGTGTCCCTGACTCAGCTCAGGCAGGGGTGGCTCCTGATCCTTTTCCACCAGCACCAAGGAGGGATCTCTGAACATCAGGAGGGAGCAAAATGTAGGGAAGGAAAGTGTAATTACCAAAGCTGGAATTAGTCCAGGGTAGGGATTAATAATGCTGTAATTAATAAAAGGTTTAATTACCACAAGCCCACAGGGTGTAAAATCCTGCTCCTTTCAATCGGAGCCCTTCCACTCCATGCTGCTGCTTTCTGCAAAAACTTTATTTCTCTTTATTTGCATTAACTTAGTGCATTTTTTTTTCTAAATGAAACCTTGGAAGTGGTTTGGAAAATGGGAGCTGAGGGTCGATGCCTCCTTCCCTTTGTGGTAAACACATTTCAGGACAGCCTGGTTCCTCCAAGATGTTTAAATAACTCCTAAAGGTGTCCAGGATGGATTTAGGGGCTGCTCACACACCCTGGGAATGAGGGAGGCTCTGCAGCACTGGGGCTGAGGGTGGGAGAAGTTTGGGAAACATCCTGGGCCTGTATTTTAGTGCAGGCAAAGGGATGGATTTTGCTGCATCCCCTCTTGGTGTTTCTTGGTGCAGGAACGGTTTGGGATTGCTCTGCAGCCCAGGATCCCATTCCTGCTTTCCTCAGCTGCTGCAGGAGCCCGTGGGGGATCAGGATAACCCAAATCCCCCAGGAACCAGGCCCAGGTGACTCCACCTGAGTCCCTGCTCAGACTGGGCCCAGGACCGGCCTTGGCTCGGTGCTTCCATGGGTGGTTTGGATCTTGTGCCTTCCAAGGCTCATTTTCCCAAAAAAAACCATGTTTGTGGCTGGGCTTGGTGTGTTCCCTTCCATCCCAGAGTGGGGATCAGCTGCTGGGCTCAGCTTTTCCTGTTCCACTCCAATCCCACCCTGTCACTCCAGAAAGGCTCCCCAAGAACTGCGCAGCTCACACTGCAGATACCCCTCAGGAAAACTG
>JAHLSL010000008.1:683606-708678 GCA_025920805.1 Petroica traversi
TGTGGGGTTTATTTCCCTATTTCTGTGGGGTTTATTTCCCTATTTCTTTGGGGTTTATTTTCCTGGTTTTGTGGGGTTTATTTCCATAACTCTGTAGGGCTTATTTCCCTGTTCTCATGGACTTTATTTCCTTATTTCTGTGGAGTTTATTTCCTATTTCTGTGGGGTTTATTTCCTTTTTTTTTTTCCTTTTTTTTCTGTGGGTTTTTCCCCCATTTTCTGTGAAGTTTGCTGGCAATAAAAACACAGCACAGCCAGGCTGAAAGGCCAAACCAGGGCTCTGTTTTTCAGCCCCAGCCTTTCAATAATAATCACTTTTACCCTGGTACAAATTGCAGAGATAAAATGGTTGATATTTATATCCCAGCAATTAAGGCTATGCTAATTTCTTGATTAGGATCTGATTACCTCAGGAGGCCTCTGAACTGCCTCTTGCAGTTCATCTTAAATAACTTAATTATTTTTATCCTCTTTTTTTCACTACACCCCTCAAACCCAGGGTGGTGTTGGGATCCTTTGGTCTGTCAGGACTCAAAAAGAAATTCTGCACTTGGGATGAAACCCTGTTCCAGTTTTGTTCATGAAAACAAAGCCAAACATGGATTTATTCACTTTGAACTTGATTAAATCTGAACCTCAGAGCAGGGGACCTGGCTCAAGGTCCACAAATTTTCTAGTGGTTTGTAAAAATCCACTACAAATGCATAAATCTCCCTCCAAAAGCCACAATTTCTGTTATATTTCTTTTCAATCACTTTTAATAAACATGGAACATTTTCCCTGAGCAAATCTGCAAAATTCTACCAAGATTTTGATAACTTTTATATAAATATAAATATTGTTGACTTTTCAAGAACCTCAGCTACTGTCTCAAGGATTGTTTAAATCTGCATCAGCATCAAACTGGTGGCAATTCTTTTTTTGCTATCCCAGTACCAGTGCAGCTTTATTTTTATCCCAACCAAACCCAACTGACATTTTACCAGTTAAAATCTCATTTTAGGCCTTTCCTAATTTCTTCCAGGTCAATGCACAAACTGACTCAGCTGGAGAGGCTCGATCTGGGCAATAATGAGTTCTCTGAGCTGGTAAGGAATGGTTTTAATGGGAAACTTGGGGGGTTTGGATGCTCCATCCATGGGGCATGAGACTTTTACTGGAAAGGCTTTGTGGGATTGTGGCCTCAGGAAAGGGACACATTTCCCTCTGTCCCAAATTAGTCTGGACTCTGCCATTCCAGCAGAGTCTCCCAAAGGAGTTTCTGTCCCAAGAATTTAATTAATTCCCCTGAGATTTAAATCTTTTGGGAATTCTCTCTGTTGAAGCAGGAGATGCTGTTCCTTGGGAAGGGCAGGATCAGGGATTACAGCCCTACAAGGGAATAGTTCCTGTAGCTTTAGTTAAAACTGAGATCATTCCACCTCAAACAAACCCTGAAATGTCACCTGCTGGTGAAAAAGGCTGTAGCAAAGTCTCTACATCTGTTTTATGGAGCAGCTCCCACCCTGCTCCAGGCTGCTCATTTATTCTGTGCAGGAGAGAAGAGAGGATTTAATTCCCATTTTTAATTGGAATCTTCAGCATGGATAAACAGAAGGAAATTTTCAGGAGCGCTGCTTGGAATTTTGATTGTAGGGATTAAATCCCTCCTGAGTTCAGAGCAGCTCTTCTGGGGGTGGTTTGGGTTGGTGGTGTTTGAAAAGAACTGGACAATATTCCATATTTTTCCGTGGCAGCAGAGTGACCCCAAGAGTGATAGATCAGGAGAGGGGTGGCCCATCCTGCTGTGAGGGCCAGAATTCCCAGCTTGACTCATTTTTCAGGCATCTTCTCCAAAAATGTAGGGACTGCAATCAAATCCAGGAGCCAAATGGGCCAAGGAACAGTGGGAATGTGCAGGAATGCCTTAGGAAAAGTGGTATTAGTTTAACTCACACCTGGAGAAAAGGGATTAAAAGGTCCTGTTTTCATGGATCCTGAAAATCTGATTTGGGTTTCCTCAGAAATTTCCTTTTTTTTTTTAAAGCTGAATTTACAGTAGAACAGCCCAGAGCTGTTAAAGTTGTATTCCAAAGTTGTGTTCCATGGAGAAAAGGGATGAAAAGGTCTTGTTTTCATGGATGCTGAAAATCTGATCTGGGTTTCCTCAGAAATTCCCTTTTTATTGGAGAAAGGCGAGTTGGTGGGGTGGGAGAGAGACATTTTTTGATGTCCTGGGACCAGTTGTGGTTGTTCCCTTGGACGTGGAGAAGTCTGTGCCCTTCCTGCAGCCAGATGGAGCCACGGGCACAGGGGATCCATGGCCAGAATGAAATTATTCCATTCATCCTCTCTGCTGGGAACAGGATTCCCAAATTCCATTCAAGCTCGATCCCAGGAAGCTTTTCTGCATGGAGAGGGTGGCCAGACCCTGGAACAGGCTTCTGGAGATGGGGATTTGGGACATTTGGACAATTCCCTGAATAAAATCCTGCAAGGTTTGGTCAGGCTGAATTGGCAGGGAGTTGGCCTGGGTGGTCAGTGTCAAACCCTTCCAGTGGTTCTTTTATGTTCTATTCCTGTTCCTATTTCTTTTCCTATTCCTGTTCCTGTTCCTATTCCTATTTCTTTTCCTTTTCCTGTTCCTGTTCCTATTCCTATTCTGTTCTATTCCCATTCCTTTTCCTGTTTCTGTTCCTATTCCTATTTCTGTTCTGTCCTATTCCTGTTCCTATTCCTATTTATTTTCCTATTCCTGTTCCTGTTCCTATTCCTATTCCTGTTTCTATTCCTATTTCTGTTCTGTCCTATTCCCTTTCCTGTTCCCATCCCCATTCCCATTCCCATTCCACTCTATTCCAATTGTGGCAGTCCATGTGGAAGATTAAAATGTTCCCCAAACAGACCCAAACCCGAGCATTTCTGACAAAAACAAATAAGGTTTTAATGCCACTTTAACCCCAGCCCTTCCATGAAATCCCATCTGGATCATGCTGGGGAATATTCCATGGTGCTCCACAATGATGGGAAATTCCATCATTTTGGGGAGTTACAATCCAAGGAATTGCCCATCAAAGTTTGCTCTGCAGAGCCAGGAACAGGCTGGGGCCTGGTGGAAAGGTGTCTGTTAATGAGAGGGATTTAAAAGCAAATTAAAGTTGAGAGGGGAAATTATGATTATCCATAATGACCTCAGCCAGTGAACACTCCAGAGGGATAAAGAAACATTAATCAGTGCAGGAACAAATAGTATCAAATGACCATTAATCAATTTAGTCTGGAAATGAGAAGTGGTTTTAATCATTGAAGGGCAGCGGAATTTCAATGGAATTAGCAGAGGCAAAATAAATCATCTTTAAAATGTTCACCAATAGTTTTTAATAGGAGCTCATTATGTGGAGATGTGGAAAACAAGGAATGAGTTCTGCTCATCAGCTCTGTTCTTACCTGCTGAGGCCTCGGGAGCTTCTCCCACCATTCTCTGGGCAAGTGGGAAATCAGATTTCTTCTGGGAATGGCAACATTCCCAACCAGACCACAGGGGATCACTCGAGGTCTCTCTCAGGGTCTGAAGGTCCACTTGTTTCTGCCTGTGCTGGAATCATTCCAGGGCCATTGTTCTGCCTCCAAATGCTGATTTGGAATGGGGTATTTCATGGAATATTTCATGGAATATTTAATACCAGGTTCTGACAGGCTTTGAGAAAAAAAAACTCTACGACTTGAGAGGGCGAAGGCAAATTCCAGGTCTTGGTTTGCTGTGGAAGGGGTTTTGAGGGAAAGGAAAGCACTGCTGAGGAAAGCTGGGAATGTTTGTGAGCTGTAATTTGCAATTCTGGAATTTCACAGCTGTAAGGGGCAAGGAGTGATTTGGGGAACTGCTTTTCCAGATCCTCTCACCGATACCCTGAAGTGCTGAGAAGAATAAAGCAGATTGAAGTTTAATTTTGCAATTCCAGGTTTTAGCAGTGCCCATTATCTCCTGTGCTTTCTGCCTCCTGGCTGGGCCAGCTGCAGATATGAAACCTCCCAGGGATGTGTCCTTTGGGCTCATTCCTTTTGCAAAAGGCTCTCAAATTTTACAAGTTTTGCTAAGGAGCAGCAGTGGTTAAATTGCACAAAGGGAATGTTCTCATCTTGTCCTTAAACACTGGAGGGCTGAGGTGGGTTATAAAAAAAGCAAAGGGAAGTGAAGAGGAAAGTTGTTTTTTTAAGAAAATATTGATTTTTATTTAACTAAAGGAACACTGCTTTATTTAGCTGCCCATAATTATTGATTCCTTCCCTCAGCCTGAGGTTCTCGAGCAAATCCAGAATCTAAAGGAGTTGTGGATGGACAATAATTCCTTGCAAGTGCTGCCTGGGGTATGGACATTTATTTCAGGGATTTATTGGGTGGTTTGGTGATTGCCTGGCAGGGAATGCCTGCATGTGCATTTTCTGGGCTGGGTGCACAGAATAATTGATTAATTAATTGTTTAATTGTTTAAAAGTTATGGGATGGTTCAACACAGAAAAGCTCCACCTGCCTGGTGGGAGGTGGGAATTGGGAACATCTCTTGGATCTGTGTCCAGATGGAGAAATACCTCAGCTGCAGGCCCAGGAATGCCAAATTCCAGCAGATTTAATGAACTGGGAGCACATTAATTAACTTGGGGGGGTTAATTTTGCTCCTTTGAGGCTCAGCCCACCCCAGCCCTGCCGCAGGGACATCAACAACCCAAAGGGTGCTGAGATAACTCCTGGATTTGTGTGTTTGTCTCTAATTAACACTCTAATTAACGCTCTAATTAACAGCTCTATCTGCTCAAGTAACTCTGTCTCACGTGCTATTAAGTCTATAGGGAAGTTAAAACAGCTCGTGTACCTGGATGTGTCCAAAAACAGGATCGAGACCGTGGACCTGGACATCTCGGGCTGTGAGGGGCTGGAGGATCTGCTCCTCTCATCCAACATGCTGCAGCAGCTGCCAGACTCCATAGGTGAGCAAACAGCAGGGAGTCCTCTCCATTTTATAGGTTTTTTTAGTATTTTTTTGATATTTTTAATATATTTTTTAAAATTTTTATTCTTTGGAATGACGGGGTTTTGTAATGGTGGAGCAAGGCTTGCCAATAAATCCCAAAGGAGTCTGGGCACTCCCATTTTTTTCCTGGTTGGAAGGAAATTCCATATGTGAGCAAACAGCAGGGGTTCCTCTCCATTTTAGAGATTTTTTTAGGTTTTTTTTATATTTTTAATATATTTTTTTAAATTTTTATTCTTTGGAATGACGGGGTTTTGTAATGGTGGAGCAAGGCCTGCCAATAAATCCCAAAGGAGTCTGGGCACTCCCATTTTGTAAAGTCAGGAGCAGAATTTCCTGGTTGGAAGGAAATTCCATAGGTGAGCAAACAGCAGGGATTCCTCTCCATTTTATAGATTTTTTTTTTAGTATTTTTTTGATATTTTTAATATATTCTTTAAAATTTTTATTCTTTGAAATTGTGGGATTTTATAATGGTGGAGCAAGGCCTGCCAATAAATCCCAAAGGAGGCAGGAAATGGTGTCTGGGCACTCCCATTTTGTAAAGTCAGGAGCAGAATTTCCTGGTTGGAAGGAATTGATCCACCTGGGTTGCTGTTTGAAGGAAAAGAAGCCCAGGAGGACAGGATTGGTTTGATTTAAATTTAAAAATCAGTCTGAGAGTGATGATGGGATTGTTGCTCATTCACAGAGGGAAAAGAAAATAAAAAGGAAATAATTCCAACTGTGAATTTTCTTTTTATTTTGACTGCTTTACGTGCATGGAATTCCTGGATTGTTTGGGATGTGTGGAAGCTCTGGGAGCTGAGTGGTTGCAGGCACATCCCTCTGTCCATTGGGATATTTCCAATTTCCTTTCAATCCTGATATTTGCTTTCCCTTTGAACATGGAGCTGTAAAATTCCTCAATTTTAAATCAATTCACTCAGATTCCAACATGGATTGCTAATTAATGACACTAATTATTGTCAACCTTATTGGGTGTCTTCTCCTCCTATTTTCCAACTTGTTCTACATCTCCCCATCAATCCCAGGATTTTTGTTCTGTGGTTTTCTACCCAGATTAATTTTTAGAGGGCACTCAGCAGGAATAAATCCCTTTGGAATGACCCTCCCTAAAATCCAGAGCAGAGCTGTTCAGGGTTACAAATCCTTGCTTATGGGATTCCAGGAAATCTCCATGGGAGCTGTTTTTCCATAATTTCTTCCTGCAGGATTGCTGAAGAGGCTGACAACTCTGAAGGTGGATGACAACCAGCTCACAATCCTTCCCAATGCCATTGGAAAGTGAGTCCATTTTTCATCATTCTTAACTAAAACACGTTTTCCCTTCTGCTCAAGGAGTGTGGGTTTTCAAATAGAAAATAACACAAATATCCTGAATTGTGAAATCATTTCCAACCCCCCAGGTTGTGACATTTAAATCTGGAGCACCACTTTTAATCCTGGGGATTTTTCAGAGCAAGGGGGGAAGGTAAAATATATCCAATATTCCGAGAGGAAAACCAAAGATTTCAGTGTGAATCAATCTGGATGAGCAGAGCAGCAAAAGTAGGAGAGGACTTTGGGGGGAAAAAAGAAAAATCCATCTGTTCCCATGGCAACAGCCAGGGCTTGGAGCTGGGAAGGATCTGGCTGTGGCCTCCAAGGGATGGAGAGTTCCTAAAATATGACAGAAATCTCTGTGGGAAAGCCAGGAGGATTCCAGAAGGACATCTCCCACCATCCCAGGCTGCTCCAAGCCCTCTTTCAATAAGAATTCAGCTGCTGTTGTTCCATTTGGGCAAAATAATTCCCTATTTGTGACCTCTTCCAGCTGTAGCCACTGAAAGCCCAGGCTGGCTCATCCTTGGGGTGATTTAGATTTGTGGGATTTTCCTGGAGAGCATTAAAAGCTGGTGATGGGAAGCACTGAAGGACAAATCTTTGCTCCTTTGAATTCCCAGTTTTTATCAGGACAGAACCAGAGGGAATGGCTTTGAACTGGATCAGTTTTTAGGAGGAAAAGGGCAGGGAGGGCCTGGCACAGGTGAAGTTGTGGCTGCCCCTGGATCCCTGGAAGTGTCCAAGGGGCACTGGGAGGTGTCCCTGCCCATGGATGAGCTTTAGGGTCCCTCCCAACCCAAATCTGTTTGGGATTCTTTGTTCTGCAAAAAATTCCTTTTGCCTGATGTTGGACAAAGTGCCTGGACATGACCCCTGGGATTTGGGCTGCTCTGGCTGTTGGGAACATCTGTGGCTGTGGGAAATGCAGCCTGGATGGGTTGGAATTATTCTTCCTACTCCATGAATCCCTCTCCTCACCTCTCTAAGAATATTCCTGATTTTCCTTGGACCATGAACTGTTCCAGTGGGTGCCCAACTGATCTGCAGCTGCTTTGTGTCTGCCTTGCTTTGAACCTGTCAGGAACCATGGGAATGTACAGCTCAGCCAGCTTAATGGTATTTTTACCTAAATTAGCCCTGGCAGAATCCTGGCTGTTCCTGTCAGCTTCCCTCCATTCCCAATCCATGATCCACAGGGATGGAAAATCCCTCTCTGGAGTGCAGCCCTCCCACCACAGGGGTCACAGAGGGAAAATGCAGCTCCCAGGGGTTTTTGTGCCATCCCCTGATGGCAGCAGGCAGGAAAGCAGCTGCAAGGGCTGTGCCAGGCACCACCTTCCCAATAAAACTCTGATAAATCACCCTCCCTGCCAGGGAAATGTCCAAGGATGCAGCTCAGAGGATGAGATTTGCTGCTGGATTGGGATGTGGCAGCTCCCAGAGTTTATCTCATTTCTGGGTGTGTTATCAGCAGGAGAGGGGGATGTGCTCATCCTGCAGTGTGACAGCATGGGGCTTCCCTCACTTCCCCTGAAGCAGGGAAACAATTGAGCCTTTTTTCCCTGAAATCCTTTCTGTGTGTGCTTGGAGATGGATTGTGCTGGATGCAGAGCCTGCTTTCCAGGAGAGCTGGAGCAGAACCTGGCAGAGCCTTTGGATGTGATCCAAGGAACCCTTTCCCTGCTCCCCTTGGCTTCCCAGCCTGCTGGAGTGCAGCAAGTACATGGGAATTCTGAGGCTTCCCTGGGAGCAGCAGCAACCTCTGGCTTCATGGGGCATCAAACCTGAAGGCTGAAAGATCTTTTTAATCAAGGAACTGGAATAAAATAAATTATAAACAGAGTGAGGGGCCAATCCTGCAGATGTGACTCCTGTGGGTCCTTCAGAGCAAAGTGTGGGAAGTGTTGTCAGAGCTAAACTTCTCATCAGAATATTTGGGGAAAAAATTGAGAATCCTCTGACAAGTCCCAAAGTCACTGGACAGGGAGCTGGGAAATT
The DNA here is from genome assembly GCA_025920805.1 of Petroica traversi. Classification (NCBI taxonomy): domain Eukaryota; kingdom Metazoa; phylum Chordata; class Aves; order Passeriformes; family Petroicidae; genus Petroica; species Petroica traversi. The sequence goes on from JAHLSL010000008.1 coordinate 691,937, forward strand.
CCAGGAAGAAATAATTGGCTCTTATTTAACCTTGCTGTTGACTAAAGTACTTGAGAGCAAGAGGTGGAGTGTGAGTGGCAAAGGGGACAGAGGAGCTGGCTGGTGGCACTTGTGGTGCTCACACCACTTTCACCCAAAGAATTTTGATTTGCAGTCTCATTTTAGAAGAGAGGAAATATTTCTTCAGAATATTTTTCTGTCTGTCTATAACCTATGAATATATTCATGTATCTCACTCTGTAATGTGTATCATATCCATATATTCCCATTGGGAATGTTATTTGTGTTAACAAAGGTTAAATCCTTGGTTCCATAGGAGCTGCCCTGATCTCTGTCTCAAGTCCCTGGAATCCTTCCTCACGTTCTTAAATATCCTCAATATCCCAAAAAATCTGAATGATAACGTGGGCAAACCAAGTGGGTTCCAAAAATCCTGTTCTTAGAGATTTCTGCCAGGGGAAATCACAGAAATCCTGGAATGCTCTGGGTTGGGAGGGACCTCAAAACCCTTCCAGTGTCCCAGGGTGCTCCAGCCTGGCCTGGGACACTTCCAGGGATCCAGCAACCTGGATGTTCCCTCTCCGAGCCGGAGCTGAAGCTCTGGAATGTGGAACTGGCAGAGGTTTGGGGTTGTTATTTGACACCCAGCCCCTAAGGAGGGATTTCCCTTTGCAGCCTGTCCCTGCTGGAGGAGTTTGACTGCAGCTGCAACGAGCTGGAGTCGCTGCCCTCCACCATCGGGTACCTGCACAACCTGCGCACCTTGGCCGTGGATGAGAACTTCCTGCCCGAGCTGCCCCGCGAGGTGAGCGCTGATCCGGGGCTCACCAGCCTGGGGTGTGCAGTGATGCCAGAGTGATTCTTGGCTTTTCTTTTATATCCCTTTTACACAGCTCTGTGTATCCACAAGTATTAAATGCACACTTGTGACCTTTTACTGAGTTCAGTGCTCTGGGAGTGCCCTGCAGGCCCTGAAGAGCCCAGAGCTGCAGAGCCAGGGACACCAAACATTCTGCTGGCTCAGGAAGCCAAGGGCCCCTGGCAGGACAGATTCTGGAAAGTCGAGCTGAGCCCAGCCCAGCCCCAGCATTGGGCTCCCTTGTTGGATCTGGGCTGTGGAAAGTCTAGAACTGGTGTGTGTGACTGACGGGGGTGCATTTGCCACGCTGGCACCTGGGGGAAGTGGATGCATCAAACGGGATCCTGATTCAAACACTGAGGGATTTAAGGTGTCTGGTTCATTTTATAACACCAGGAAAAGGCACCACCTGGGAGCCAGGGTAGCCAGGGTTCCATCCCTGCCCTGAGAGGCTGCTGAGGAATTTCATTCTCTTGGTGTTGAGCACTGAATCCATGGGAAGTTGGGAATTTCCCTGTGAGGAGCCCCGGGCATGAGCTCCCCACCAACAGGAAAATGCCATTTTCTGATGCAATTCTGGATTCCCTGCCTTTGTGGCTCTCAGTAAAACCCTGTTTAGCCACCTCCTGACATGGAAAGTGGTAACAAGCATTCCCAAATTTGGGATTCATCATTTTGGCTTTTCCATCCCCACAGATTGGGAGCTGTAAGAACGTGACTGTGATGTCCCTGCGCTCCAACAAACTGGAATTTCTTCCTGATGAGATTGGCCAGATGCAGAAGCTGAGGGTGTTAAATCTCAGTGATAACAGGTACAGTTCACAGCATTTTTTTTCTTTTTTAGCCAGTTAAAGAATTATTTTTTTTTATTTCAACTTTTCCTTTGAGGCCTTTGTAAAGACACACTTCTCTAAAATATAGAGAAAAATAATAAAAATTTAATAATTAATAATAATAAATAAATTTTTAAAGTTTAGAATTCTAGTTTAAAGATAATATCATCATCATTTAGTTTATTTAAACTATAAGGAAAGAATCTTGGTTGTTTTTTCTTATTCTTTATGGTTTGGTCTCAGTTCCTTTGACATGCAAAGGAAAACTTTGGGAAAACTGAATAAGGCCAAAATCTGGATCTTGGTTTGTTTTAATGGCTTAAAACCCATTTCCTTCTTTCATCTCCTGCTGTTTCCATGCAAAGAAGGAGATATTTGGCTTTCACATTGTCTGTAGGTTTGTAATATTTAATGATTAAAAAGCTGATACCCAGGGAACCAGGCAACAGGAATTTGTTATCCTGCATCCACTGAAATCCAAGGAACATTTCTCATTTCCTTCAGCAGAGTTTTTTTGTCAAACCCCAACTTCTTCTGTCCTTATGCACAGGACTGTGCTCAGATGAGAAACAAAATGCTTAAAATGAGCTTTTCTTGGTGGAATTGGCTCCTCTACTTTTCTGGAGAGGTTTGGGAGGTGAATCTTTCCAAATCTTTCCTCTGTTGCTCTCAGCTCTGGCTGGGTTCAAACGTTGCCCTGCTGAGATCTTGGGATAATTCTTTTGCCAGGGAACTTCCCCACCTTAATAAAAACTAAAAAGCCCCCACATTTTGCACCAAAGAGTCTGGATGAGAAAATCCCCCTTTCTGTCCTTAAAGGGCTGGGTGAATTCCCCTTTTCTGTCTGTGCTCCTGGGGTCACAAATTGTCACTCCCACAGGAGGAGAAAAGCTCCTCAGAGTTCACCACCCACACACAAAAATTCTGTTCCCTGTGCCCCTTCCTTCTCCTGGTCAGGAATTAGGATTCAGTCAGGGTTTTTGCACGTGTGTTGTTACAGATGAAAGAGAATTTTTCCTGCACTACACAATTTAAAAGCAAAAAAAAAAAATTGTATTACGAAAAGACTTGGCTTGGCTGGAAATATTCAAAGCAATGATTTTGGGTGCTCTTCATCTTTGATCTCCAATTTGAGATTTTTCCTTTCAAAGACTTTAACACTGGGCCTTGTGTGGTGTTCAGAAGTTGCAACCAGGGGTGGAGCAAATGCAAAATGCAGAGTTCTGTGATTTGGTTGGGTATGGAATTAAGGATCAGCATGGAATGGCCTTGTCCCAGCTCAGTTCCAAGGGGTGTGACCAGCTCTGCTTCTCCCTCTGATCCCCAACTCCCTGGAGCACCCCAGAGATAACTTCCAGCCTGGTCCTGATTTTGTGCTGCAGCTGCTGCATCCTGAGGTGCCCAGAAACGTGGGAATCCCTGCAATCCTGGATGCAGGCTCTGAGTCTGGCACAAAAAGGCTTCTTTTCCTCCTGATTTCCCCAAATCCCCTTTAGGATTTGGTTTTGCTGCCACTCTGGTTCTTCCCAGATCCTTCAGCTCCCAAGAGCTGGGAGAGCCTCAGCAGGGCCAGGCCATGAGGGAAGGAGCAGGGCTGGGTGGGATTTGGGGAAGGAATTCCTGGCTGGGAGGGGCTGGGATGGAATTCCCAGATTTGCCAGATTTGTGCCCAAGGCCAGGCTGGATCCCCCTGGGATGGTGGGAGGTGTCCCTGCCCCTGGAACAGTGGGATGGGATGGGATTTAAGGTCTCTCCCAATCCTGGATTCTGTGATTCCATAAAAACACCCTGTCCAGAAGGAGTGATGGGAAAAACATCAATGAATATTCCACAAATATCCTGCCATCCATTCCCATTCCCACTCTCTGATCCCTTTTAGGAAATTGTGTTTAAATGTCTCATTAAAATGCTAATTTTTTTTCCCCTGCTCCATTTAATTCTGCCATTTAGGTTCACCATGAATATTTATATTATTTTAATCCTTGGTCTGACGTTTCAAAATGAATTCATTCAAAAATTTTCCGTCACCTTGGAATATTTCTGTTCCAAACTTCCAGTGTCCAATAAAGGGAGCTCTGGGAGCTACTCTGAGGCTCCTCTAAACCTCCCTGGGACAAAAATTTGGGGTTTTTTCTGTCTTATAACTGTAATTTTATAATTATAATATAATTTTTATAATTTTATAATTTTAATATAATAGAATTATAATTTTATTATGGCCAAAGGAAAATATCAGTCTCTCCTCAGTACCAAAGGGTGTTACATCAGCAGTTCTGGTTCCCAAATATAGCTCTTAATGTGGAATATTACTCAAATAAATAAATAAATAATATTGATAAAATATTGCATTTTAGTATAACTTATTTTTAAAAGTAGTGAAATCTTAGCCATTTCAGTGGGATCAAGATAAACCCACTTTAGCACACAAATCTTTAAATCAATTATTTTGGGAATGAAAGATTCACCTTGTCCCAATATTTTCATTTACAGACTGAAGAATTTGCCCTTCACTTTTACCAAACTCAAAGAACTGGCAGCCTTGTGGCTTTCTGACAACCAGGTAATTCCTTTCAGTATTCCCATTTTCCTTAGGAAAGGGGCTGTCAATGCACTCTGTGCCTCAGTACAAGATTTAGAAGAATTTTGGAAGGCTTTGCTCCCAGCCCAGCTGGAGGTTCCCACATCCAGCCATAAATCCTGCTGAGTTTCATTTTTTAACAAGGAAAAATCACCTTTGCAGGATTTCTTTTTCCAGGATCACCTTCTCCCTCCTAACCAAAGTAGTAAATAAAGGGCAAAAGTAGCAAGGGAGTATTTTTGAAGTAGAAATCCAAGATATTCCTTCCCAAACTCATCATTATCCTGTTCCAGCCCTTTGCTCCATCTGCTCCCCTATCTTTGGCTTCCTCTTCCCTTTTCCCCTCCATCCTCCCCTCCCTGCACATTTTAAACCCCACTGCAGTCAGGGAGGGTCCAAACAAGTCAAAGATGCACAAGGATTGTGGTCTTGCTTTGGAGAAAACTCATTTCTGTGCCTTTGGGGTCTGAGGGGGCCTTTCTTTGTTCCAGGGCTCTGGTTTATTCCTTGGGATTCTATTTTAAAGCAAATTATGCAACAGGAACCCTGAGAAATGCAATGGCTCCAGCAGCAGCTCAGCCCCAAAATAAGTCTGAAATGTACATTTAGTTTTAGAGCCGAGCCAAAAATGTGAAAGCTGAAAGGGGGGGGGAAATAGAAAACTATGATTAAATTTTAATGTGTCAAATGAGGATTCTTGGAGGGTTTTTTTTTCCCTCTGATTTCCATTTAAAAAATTAACATTGCCTGGCTGTGCACCCCCAGCCCTTGAAATATCCAACATTTTCCAGCATTTTGACTTTGCTGTGGCAGAGCAGGGATTGATTTCCATTCCCTGGGCTGTGCCAGTCACTGCTGGATCCAGCTTAGAGCCAAGCAGTGCCAGAACATCCCCAGATGGAGGCAAACACAGCAGGAATTCTCAGGGAATGCTCCATGGGAATTCTGCAGTGCCTTGCACCAGGCTTGCTCATTGAACTGACAACCAGCAGCAATTTACTCCTCATCAATAATTAATTCTTTCTTAGGCCTGGCTTAAAATACACCCCCAAGAGGTGTTAAACTGTGCAGAGCCAGGTTTGTTCCCTGATCCAGGATTCCTGGTGTAGGAACTGCTGGGAATGACAGGAATTGCAGGAGTGAGGAATGGGAGAGGCCCCAAACTCCTCCCAGCCCATGGAGAGTTGATTTTCCTGCAGAACCACAGCCAGGCTGGTGTTCCCTGTGCAGGGGAGCTGTGTCCTGCCCCATTCCCAGGAATTCATGGATGAGTGTTCCCATTCCCTGATCCAGGATTCTCAGTGTTGGGATCTGCTGGGAATGACAGGAATTGCAGGAGTGAGGAATGGATGAGGAGGCCCCAAACTCCTCCCAGCCCATGGGGAGCTGATTTTCCTGCAGAACCACAGCCAGGCTGGCTCTCCCTGTGCAGGGGAGCTGGATTCTGCCCCATTCCCAGGAATTCATGGGTGTTGTTCATTCCCTGCAGTCCAAGGCTCTGATCCCGCTGCAGACAGAGGCACATCCCGAGACCAAGCAGAGGGTGCTCACCAACTACATGTTCCCCCAGCAGCCCCGCAGTGATGAAGGTAAAACCCCAGCAGCTCCTTCCTGGGAGAGGGAATTCCAGAGGGAGGGACAGGAAGGTTCAGCCGTGGCTCCACTGACACTCCAGGCCCACAGGGACATCCCTGGCAGGAAGGAATCCTGGTATTCCCAGGCTGTCAGATGGACATTTTCTGGTTTCCACTTTCACCTTGACATTTTCTGGTTTCCACTTTCACCTTGACATTTTCTGATTTCCACTTTCACACTGACATTTTCTGATTTCCACTTTCACACTGACATTTTCTAAGCCCCTTTTGTTCCCAGAGAGGCTTTGTAGGAGCACTCTGAACCAGGAATTCTTGGGTCTGGCTGGCAGCTGGGAATGTCCATCCCCAATGTCCTGGCCTCCAAAACTTTGCTGGATTGAGGCTTTGCTCAATTAAATTCAATTTTCACACTCCCCCTCTGCTCCAGGCTGCCCCAAATCCTGGTGCTGCTTCCCACCACCCTCATCCCAGGTTAAATTACAACTCTGGAATGCTTTCCTGAGTTCCCATTGTCCAGGGCTGCCCAAATCCTGGTGCTGCTTCCCTCCACTCATCCCAGATTTAATTACAGTTTTGGACTGGTTTCTCAGTTCCCATTCTCCAGGGCTGCCCCAAACCCTGGAGGTGCTTCCCACCACCCTCATCCCAGATTTAATTACAACTCTGGAATGGTTTCTCAGTTCCCATTGTCCATGGCTGCCCAAATCCTGGTGCTGCTTCCCACCACCCTCATCCCAGATTAAATTACAACTCTGGAATGCTTTCCTGAGTTCCCATTGTCCAGGGCTGCCCAAATCCTGGTGCTGCTTCCCTCCACTCATCCCAGATTTAATTACAATTTTGGAATGGTTTCTCAGTTCCCGTTCTCCAGGGCTGCCCCAAACCCTGGTGCAGCTTCCCACCTCTCTCATCCCAGATTTATTCATAACTCTGGAATAGTTTCTCAGTTCCCATTGTCCATGGCTGCCCCAAACCCTGGTGCTGCTTCCCACCACTCATCCCAGATTTAATTACAATTCTGGAATAGTTTCTCAGTTCCCATTGTCCCCCTCACGTTTTCAAACAATCACCCCAGTGACCAACAAAGAAAAGTCTCTTTGTGTCATTCCCATTTTTCTTCCCAATCCCTGCAGATTTCCAGTCAGACAGTGACAGTTTTAACCCCACTCTGTGGGAGGAGCAGAGGCAGCAGAGAATGACTGTGGCCTTTGAATTTGAAGACAAGAAGGAAGAGGAGGAAAATCCAGGGAAAGTCAAGGTAAATTCTGCTGGATTTATTCTGGAATTCAGTTATTGTGGACAGGGTTTAATCTGCAGGTCTGGGTTTGTGTTTTAATGTCCCAAAGGGAATTGAGACAGAATTATTGCCCAACCACTGCTTTTTTAGGAATATTTGAATCCCATGGGGGATCCAATGTTCATCTCAAAGTAAAGTCAACAAGGGCTTTGCAGCCTCATGGAAAATGAAGGGGAGAGGGCATCACTTGTGAAAAATGAAGCTCAAAGCATGAATTTCCTCCTCCAGTTTCGTGGAATTAAAGTCACTGCAGAGTTCTCCATCAATCCCTCAATCAGCTGCATTGTCAGGAGGGTATTTTCAAACCTGTCAGCCTTTACATGGCATGAAAATGTCTCTTTCTTGAATAACACAAAGGAATTATCCCACACTTCAACCCTGCAAGTTTCTAACTGTGGTAGAACACCCAAGGTAAAATGTGGGGTTAGAGATAAAATCATCTGAGGAGATTTAAATCAGATTTTACTTCTAAAGGTAACAGTTCTCTTGTCAACAGCAATTTCACATTCCAGTTTAAACTTGGTGGAAATTCTTGATTTTTCTTCCCAACATTTTTCCCAGCTGGGAATTTTTCTCCAGCTCCTGTGCCCAGAGCTGATGGACTCTGCTGCTTTAGTGAAACAGAAAATGAAGCCAAAAGCAGCCTTCACCTCACAATAAATAGATTAAAGTGGAATTTTACCCTGGATGAAATGCAGGCTTGTGGGTCATGCATGGAAAGCAGCATCTGGGAAAGTTTTCTGTTGTTCCACCACTTTTATCAGGATTTTACCTGGGGGTGACATGGCTGAAGGCTTCAACATGAACATTTTTAGCAGTTTCCCCAGGCCTTGAAGGGATAAATTTAAATAAATTTAAATTCTCAACAGGCAGTAATCACCAACACTGCAGCATTTTGTAACAGCAGCAGCAGTTTTCACTTTTTATCTGTCATCAAACTGAACTTTCAGCCTGACAGATGCTAAAATTGATTTGGTAATTGGGATTGTTCAATAACTTTTTTTCCATCGAGGGTTTTGAACTTTGAGAATTCCCTCTTTGGGGTCAGGCTGCTTTTGATGTAGCACTGGAATGGGATTGGCAGGGAATGCAGATTCCTCTGGGATGGAAAGGCTGGATCAGTGAGCAAAGATCTGCATCCCAGAGCTGCCCCCAGCACGGCTGCAGGAGTTTGGCTGTTTGATGTTAACACCCCCAGGAACGTGAAATTCCTGCTGAAATCCCAGTTTGGGATTCTCTGTCTCATCCCAATTCTCCCTGGCTGGAATTCCTGGGGATTTGCTCTGTGCCTTGGCTCTGGCTCAGCCCTTCCCTCAAAGCCTGGCCTGAGCTCTGGGAGACACCAAGGGCCTCTTTAGGCCACCCCTAAACACCATTTCATTCAGCCAGAATTGAGGCAGAGCTTTAGTGCTGCCTTCCAGACTTAATTTATCTTTTCCTGTTGGAGTTCTTTATTAGAAGTGGCATTCCACTCATAGATTTTAACATTTTCTGTTCTGCTCTGTGATGTTTATTCTCTTCTGGTTCAGGTCTGAATGCCAGCACTTGATACAGTTTTATTTACCAAATCAATCATGCTTTTGCCTCTGAATTATTCCTAAGGACAGAGCATTTTCAGCTGAATCCAAAATTGCATTTTTCCTGCTTGCAGGGAATTTCAATCCAGCAGCTCTGGCAGGGAGCTATTAAAATCAGCTCCTTTGTCAGCTCACCTACACCATGAGGTAGAAGCTGCTGTGTGCTAAATTCCAGATCCTTTATCACCAGCAGGAATTTGAAGTTTCCCAGCCTCGTTACCCTGACACGCTGTGGGAAACTTGGGAACTTCAGGTGTGGGGTTTTCCAGGAAATCTGGGGGTCTGTCAGTCAGTCAGAGCTCAGCCAGGCCTTGGGGACTCTCTGGAGAGCTTTGGGTGTGTTTTGCTGTGCCAGAAAAGTCACAGACACCTGGCTGTGTGTGACCATTATCCATCTCAGGAGCAAATGGCTCCCAGAGGATCAGATCCTGCTCTCAGCTGCCATCCAGAATTCAGATTAATCCAGCACACAGAGCATGGCTGAATTAAATCTGCATTTACAGCAGGACTGTTTGGGAGAGCAGGGTGGAATGTGCCAGCAAAAGGGCAGAGCTCCCAGTGCCCTCCCTTTGAGAGAGATGGGCTTGCAGGGAACCACCCCCATGCCTTGTTTTCTGTCACTGGGATCCCATTCTGGGCTGACAGAGAGTGAATGAGCAAATTTCAGTGCTGAGCTCCTCAAACTCCCCAAACAGATCCCCCAGACCATGAGGTGCCCTCAGCCCGGTGCTGCAGCCAGCCTTCCCTTGGCACTGTTTCCATTCCATATTTCTGCTTTAATCCCTAATTTTAACTCCTCACTTTCTGGCTGTTGAGGTGGAGATAAACCTGAAGCGTTACCCCACTCCCTACCCCGAGGATCTGAAGAACATGGTGAAATCTGTGCAGAACCTGGTGAGCAAACCCAGCCTGGGAGTGCGGCCCGAGAACGCGGCCCCAGCCACCAACAGCGACCCCACGGGCAAGGACAAGTACGAGCACAAGTGGCCCCTGACCCCCAAGGAGATCTCAGTGGAGGTACAGTGAACATCCCTTGTTCCTCTCCAGAATTCCAGCTCTTTTTTAAAGGATTTTGAACCCCCCAAATGATGTTTTGATCCACTGGGAACCACAGACCCCGGAGTTCTTTGTTTCACCTGTGAAGTTTATACAGAGGTGCTGTTTGAGTTTGAGTTGCTGTTTTTCCCAGTGCTGCTGAATTTTTGGGTTGGAATCTGCCTGGTTGGGAATTTTGCAGTGGGTTTATCCCAGCACTCTGCTGAATTTCAATGATGTGAGGTTGGCATGTGACAATGGATGGGCCCAGGCATTGTTTCCATCCCACCCCATTTAATCTGTTCCAAACCACTTGGTCCTGTCTGGCCCTGCTGTGCCAAGCACAGGGACAAAGCTCTGTCCCAGGATTAATCCCCAATTAATCCCAAACTCCTGAACCCTGCAGCCCTGCTGGAGCTTGGTCCCATCCACCCCACCAAACCTCTGTGCAGGAAGAAGGGAAATCCCTTCCCATGGAAGTTCAAAAGCTTGGAGAGGTCTGCAGGAGTGCCAGCATTCCTGAAAAATCTTTGCAAGTCTTTGATGCTGAAAATAAATTAATTAGGAAAAAGATCCTCCTTCTTTTTCACTCCTTTGCTATCTGAACTTTGAGATAAACTCCTTGTCCTTGAAATGCCCCTGTCTGTGGCCAGTCCTGTGTGCAGGAGTTGCTCTCCCTCACTTTTCCATGTCTTTGGCACAAATATTACACATTCAGCTGCAGCTGCTCTCTCAGTGCTGGGTTGTATTTGCAGTTAAATTTTTCATTCTTTAAAAAAACAAATCCCCAAAGTTCTCTCTTTAAGTTGGCTTCAGAAAACTTCAGCTCTAGGCACGATTTCGATTAGGACTAAAATATTGAAGTTAAATATTGGATTTCAGCTAAAACAGTTAAATCACTCATGTTTTCATCTAAATCTGAGATCTTCAATTTCACCAGGATTCCTTTTGACTCATTAAATCCTCACTGTGTAAATCTGGTCCTTGAACCAGCTGGTGACTCAGGCCACGAATCTTGACATTCTGCTCTGGTTGCTGAATATATAGAATTTATTTTGCATTATCTATCGTTTGAACCTGAATATTCTCAACAGCTTTCTGTGGGTTTTAGTTAATTATGGCTGTTTCCATCTGCAATTTGATCTGTGTGGCCTGGCAGAGGTTTTAGGTGTTGGTCCCATGGCCGTGGCTGGCAATGTGGCCTCCAGAAATGAGTGGTTTGTTAATATTTGTTAAAATAACGTTGAATTTTTCAATGAAAACACAAACATCCCAGTGAGCTGAGCCCCAGCAGTGCCCTGGGAGTGCTCCCCCAGGGATGGAAGGAAGGAGGAGATGAACAGAGTGACTCTGGAATGTGCTGGGGAAATACAGGAATATCAAAAAAATCTACAAAAGGAGCTGAATTTCTGCAGTCAGAGCCCGGGGTGACTCCTGAAGTGCCACTAAATAATGGCACTGCAGTTTCCTCCCTCATCCTCTCCCCAAGCACAGCTGAGAGCTCCCCCTGTTCCCAGAAAACAGGAGATTTCATCTTCTGGGTGATAAAGGTGGAGCTGGGGAGCTTTTTCAGATTTTCATTTCCCTGGCACCACAACACAAAAGCAAAAAAAAGGGATTTTCTTGTCCTTGCCAGACACTGGGAGGGGTTTTGGCTCCAGGCAGGGTGGTGCAGACACATCTCCCTCTCCTTGGTTCCTGCAGGAGGATAAAGCACATGGGAAGTGCAGGCAAAGTGTCAATGGTGCTGTGAACAATATTGGCCTGATTTCCTTGTAACCCACTAAATAAAGCATAATTAAGCTCCATTTGCTTTGCAGCTAATTAGCAGACAAGCCCAAGCCTGGAGTTAAAGCACACTTTGAAATTGCAGGTGGGAGGTGGTGCAGCTAAAGGCTGAAGGCAGTGTCTGAGCCAGGTAATTGAATTTCAGGTGCAGTGCTCACTTCTCATCCTCAGATAAGCTGCTTTCTGATCTCTTCTGCCTTTCCCTGCAATGGATTTGCACGTGTCTCTTCAGAAACTGTTTCTAAATAATGAAAGGGAGCATCTGGAGCAGGGAACTGAATGAGGAGCTGCATTTCAAATCCTCTGTACTGCCCTTCACCTTCATTCACAAAAAGCAAACCATGGCTTGATTAATCGTCAATTAAAACAAACCTCTTCAGGTTTCATCATTCTAATTCTTTTTGAAAGATGTGGGTTTTGGCCAAAGAGGAGTCTGGGATTATTCAGGGAGTTGTGCTGCCTTTCCATGAGAAATGGTGAGGAATATCAAAATCAGCAAGTCAGGTCTTTATAGTTCATATTCTTGATGTGCTTGGTTTGAGAATATCCCACATTTCCTCTGCCTCATCCCTTCCCAGAGCCCTGGGCTGCTCCAAGCAGATTCCAGGATTCCAAAAATTCTGTCCCTCCAGATTACAATTTAACATTCTTGTGTTCTGAATATTTGGTGATATTTCTCTTGCCAGTTGTTGGAATGGTTTGTACCAGGTATTTTCTCCTCAGCACAGCTCTCTGCTCTCTTCCTGGATCCTTCCCCAGTTAATCCTGAGGAATAAACCCTGACTCAACACAATGGCATTTATCTCTTCCCTTTCTCCCTGCAATTTTCTTCCTATTAGTGACCTTTTTGTTCTTCAGCTTGTAAGAAAAAGATCCTCTTCAGGAGAGTGGAATTAAGTGGAATATGATTTGGGGTTTTTACAGTGTATTTCACATATTCATGGCACATTCACAAATGCCAGAGTGGTTCTTTCAAAAGTGCATTGGGTTTTGTTGGAATAGTTGGGCTGGGAGATCAAAAGGAAAGGAAAATACTATAAATATAAATATATAAAAATAAATATATAAATACTATAAAAACAAATATATAAATACTATAAATTAGGGAACTTCTGCACCCGAAATTCACCATCTTGTCAAAAATGGAACTGCTGGGTCTTCCTCCCTTGCAGTTTAAGCTTAAAACTCCTGGAATTTTCATGGCACAATGTTGGGATTCCAGGTCCAAGACCAAGAAACCAAAGAATCCCCCAAGAGCCCCCTGGCTGACCCTGAGAACACCCCGAAATCACCTCTGGAAGCCCCAGGCAGGGAGGACAGAGCCCCAAGCTCAGAGGTACAGCCAGGCCTGGGCTGCTCAGGGGGAGAATTCAGCCCTGCCCTGCTCTGCACCCAGCACTGGGGTGCCACCAGCTTGTCCCACTGCACTGGAATGGGCTGTGCTGCACTGGGTTTGGCTGGGGCAGGCACTGGGCACCTGGGGAGCACCAGGGAAATCCTCTGCATGGGGAAGGGAGCTGGATCACTCCTGTGGGAATCACCATGGAACTGCCTGAAATATCAGCCCTGAAATATCAGCTGAGAGTGGCTCTTCTGGGAAGGTCCTGCCTCCAGTAGAACATCAAATACAGAAGGGTTGGAATAGCTCTGGGGTAAACCAGAATTAAATTCTGCAAGGATAAATCACATGGCAAATGCTTGTGCAAACCTCTGGCACTACAAGAAGTGGTTAATGGCAGCAAACCCCTGCAAGTTTTCTCCTTGTAAGTAAAAACAAGGAAATTTTTAAAACTTCATAGCACTTCACATTCAAGCAATGAAGATTTGGGTTGGCACTCCAGTTTAAGTTGTTTCTCTAATTATTGCATCTCTCCCTATTGCCTTTCCTGTCCAAACCCACTGGAGAGCCCTTCCAGCCTGCCAGGGTGCAGGGATCCATCCCTGCCTCCCCAGGACACTCATCCTCCTCATCTCTGAGCTTTCTGCTGGCATCAGAAAGGCCCCAAAATTCCCCTTGGTGCCTTCATTCCCTCCTAGCCCCCCTCAGGCCCTCAATATCCCAATTTAAAATCTCTCTTTCAAGAGACTCCCACTTTCCTCCCCCAGTTTCACTGGGGTTATTTTCAGCACACGTCCTGTTGCAGGGCCTGTGTGGGGGTCAGATGTGCTGAACTCTCGGGCAGAAGTTTATTAAATCCAAATCGTTTTCACTTAGCCACAAACTCCTTAGAGACAAAGCCATTTTCATTAAGTTTAGCTCCAGGGAGAGCTGAATCTCTGGGAGGACTCACCAGAAATAACTGAGCGAGGAGCCCTCCCTCCTGAAATACCAATTCTTTACTCTCAATTTGTGTTTATTTCCTTCTACTGGCAGCGTTTTTGGTGACCTTGAGCTCATCAAAAATATTTACAGGGCCCTGATGTATCTTGTGAGTTCCATCTGGTTTGTTCACATTTCCAGAACGAGCACATCCCCCTAATTTTCAGGAGGATTTGTGTAGGATTAATTAGAACTTTCTGCTGGCAAATCAGAATTTTCTGCACAGCCCATGTGGTGGGTTTGGGGTGTTTGAGTGGTCACCAGGAGAAGGCTGAGAACTGTTTGTTGCTGTTTGCAGTGTTCCTGTTCCAGGTGTTCACTGTGATTTCTGTGTCCCTCAGGATGCCTATGGACATCCTGGCAGTGAGATGAGGATAGGATGGTCACCAGAAGGCTCAGAACTGTTTGTTGCTGTTTGGAGTGTTCCTGTTCCAGGTGTTCACTGTGGTTTCTGTGTCCCTCAGGATGCCTATGGACATCCTGGCAGTGAGATGAGGATAGGGGAGCTCCGTCCCTCCATGCCTGAGACGCCGCTCTACCCCCCCCAAACTCGTCCTGCTGGGTAAAGACAAGAAAGGTACTGATGGATTTTTATTTTTTTGAGATGAAACCCGTGATGGGGATGTTCCACCTCTGCCTGTAAACCATAGCCCGTGGATATTTGTGCACCTATCAGTAGTTTTAACTTGAAAATGTGTTTTTGTGGTGTTTCATTCCCGAGTGCTGCCGTCCTGAAAGCGTTTGCTGTGTTTTGTTTCAGAGTCGACAGATGAGTCTGAAGCAGATAAGATCCATTGTCTGAATAACAGCGTTTCCTCAGGCACTTACTCAGACTATTCCCCTTCCCAGGCTTCCTCAGGCTCCTCCAACGCGCACGTAAAAATGGGCTCCCTGCAGACCACGGCTAAAGAAGCAGTGAATAACTCTTTGTGGGGGAACAGGTGTGACATCTTTCCTCACACAGCTTCTGCTTGCTTTTTGTGCTGTCTGGGCCCTCCGAGTGACCCTGTCAGGGTCTCAAAAAGTCCATGTTTTTATCCCATGGTGGCTGTGCAGAGCTGGCCACCTTCCATATTCCAGGAACAGCTGGTGGTTCAGCTCTGAGCCATCTCCAGGCATTAAAGCTCCTGGAGATGGAGCTGCAGCTGCTGCAGTTGGTGTCTCGTTATTGCTGTGCCAGCTCCCTCTGCCCTGGACCTCCACACAGGTTCTTGGAAAGCCATAACCTGCACTGGAAACACTCCAGGACCAGCCTGTGCCTGCCCTAAATCCCCTCACATTGCTCCATGCACAGCTCTGCCCTGTTACAGAGCTGGATGAGAACAGGCACAAACGGCCTCTGGTGTCTCTGCTTAAAAGGGGGAAGCTTCTGTCGCACTCACCCATTATTTTCCCAGCAGGAAAACATGTTCAGCAGGATTTCTGGGAGCACAGCACGGAGCCAGCCAGGCCTCTGAGTGACTTCTTAGTGTGTCCTGGCAGAGCCTGTGCTCCAGGGCAAAATCCTGCTGCCACCATTCCCAGTGGCACGACACCCGTGGAGTTTCCAACAGCTTCAGAGTAGCTCAGTTGGTGCTAAAAACACCAAGGGGGCAGGTTTGGCTCCTGGGCTCGGTGATCCCTGTGGGAATATTCTGCCATAAGAACCTCCCAGTGCCAGACCCCGAAGCCAGAGCGCAGACAGGAGAAGGCTGGGTGTCTCTCCAAGGACGACGAGTGCTGGCGTGCTGGGAGGGAGGACATTTTATCTTGTTCCCTTCTCTTGTCCTTGCAGGCTGGCGCAGTCGTTCCCACAGCCCCTGGAGACCAAGCCATTGCTGAGCCAGCGGGAAGCGGCCCCGGCCGGGACGGTCCCGGCGCGCCCGGAGCGGCGCCCGCTGAGCGACGCCTTCGCCGACAGCTGGAACGACGGCTCCCACTACGACAACACGGGCTTTGTGGCCGAGGAGAGCACGGCAGAGAACAACAGCACCAACCCCCTGCTCAGCACCAAATCCAGGAGCTCCTCGGCGCACGGGCGCCGGCCGCTGATCCGCCAGGACAGGATCGTGGGCATCCCCCTGGAGCTGGAGCAGCCCGCGCTCAGAAACACACACGACTCTGAAGTGCCTCCTCCCAACCCTTGGCAAAATTGGACCAGAACCCCCAGTCCTTTTGAAGACAGGACAGCTTTTCCCTCCAAACTGGAAAGCACCCCCAACACCAGCCCTTTGCCCGAGCGGAAAGATCACGTCAAGGAGTCTCCCGAAATGACGAGCACTTTCACTCCAGGAATTCCGTGGGAATACCACGACTCCAACGCTAACAGGAGCCTCACGAACGTCTTTTCCCACATGCACTGTCGCCCGGACCCTTCCAAAAACGTCATCTCCATCAGCAAGAGCACGGAGCGGCTCTCCCCGATGATGAGGGATTTAAAAACGAACAAGTTCAAGAAGTCGCAGAGCATCGACGAGATCGACATCGGTGCCTACAAGGTGTACAACATCCCCCTGGAAAACTATGCATCCGGCAACGACACCGTGGGCCCCCACGAGAGGGTGGACAAGCTGCTGGGCCCGGAGCACGGCGTGCTCAGCATGTCCCGCAGCCAGTCCGTGCCCATGCTGGACGACGAGCTGCTGACCTACGGCAGCGTCAAGGTGCAGCCGCAGCACAAGGCGTCGGTCACCAAGAAAGTTTATCAGTTCGACCAAAGCTTCAACCCCCAGGGCGCCGTGGAGCTGCCGGCCGACAAGCGGCTCCTGCCGCCCTTCCAGCTCAACGCCGAGTACCTGCCCCAGCCGGCCAAGAGCCTGCCCCAGGAGCTGGTGAGCCCGCGGGGCTACCGCGGCTACGCGCCCGTGGAGCCCATGTTCTC